>CM053172.1:17084617-17099154 GCA_012977825.3 Pteromalus puparum | reverse complement strand
ACACAAAAAAGTTCTTATACCACGAAAATATCGGACCAATAGTTTCAGCGATATGAGGGATCGATTGGTTCAAATATCGTTTTTCATCGATATCTCGGAAACGGTGAGATCTACGCAAAAGCGGACAAAATTTTTGGGGTTTCCTAAAGGGGGTTTCTACATTCGGGGGGACTACCCAGCGGTGTATAGTTCAAGGTGATTGATCGATATTACCAATCGATCGATTTTCAAAATTTGCTGTTTTTGACCTGTAACCGGGTGTGTTGCGTAGCTGGTGGGATTTGTATGAAAAAATTGTTATGCCGCGTAAATATTGGACCAGTAGTTTCGGAGATTTGGCCCCACACGTATTAGGATACTAGGAGTACGAGGAGGTGTACTAATTTTTTTTTTTTTTTTTTTTTCAAAGACCATTATGTCGCAGTGAGGGTAAAACAACCATTAATACGCTTGAGCTTCAAAAAGCCATTATGTACGCCGTGAGTGAAAAACAGCCATTAAAACGCTTGAGCAGGAGGCGTCTTTTACATGTTCAATAAATTACCTAGCCACTTAACGCTTAGGGCGTGTAGAGTAGCAATGATAAGGACGCCTCGCTGCAGCTGCAGTGATAACACACCCATCTCTCTCTCTCTCTCTCTCTCTCTCACTCCGTCTTAGAAGTCTGCCACCTTCTTGGCACATATTTCTCGATACTATCTCGCCGTTTTCGCTTGATTTTCGGCCAAATTTAAATATAATTTCGATTGTATTATCGACTAATGCTCTGTACTCTGTATGTACGTGCTAGTCATAGAACAAAATCATAAGAAAAAGTGAGTGAGAGAGAGAGAGAGAGAGAGAGAGAGAGAGAGAGAGAGAGAGAGATGCATATGCTGACTTTACTTCACTTTGCGTAAAAAATACACCGAGAGTCGTGGCTGTGATGAAAAATACCATTCCCACGTAAACTCGAGATGGTTTTTAGCCATCTGATTATTCTAGAGACCAAGTTTCATGCGTTTAACACTTTTTAATAATCTGAGATGCACAGAAGCCGAAATATTAGATATGAAGACGATAACTGACGACTTTCGTCTCGCAGTTTTATCAAAAAGGTCGCTTTATTTTCGTCGGTTGTTTTCGCGCGTAGTGTCTTTCGATTCGACTGTCGGCATCGCTGTCACTGTCACTTTCGTGCCTGCCGGTTTTTTTAGACCGAATTTCCTTGGCTTTTTTCTGTTGCGCGACGATTGCGGCTACCTCGGCTGCTCACCAAGGGCATTATCGGACTTAAGCTCGTCCCAAAACCCATGACGCGTAGAATAACGATTTTACGCGCTCGTCGAATTCTCGTATTCCTGCGTTCCGCCTCGCTCTCGACGAGTCGCTCGACGTGCACTACACGCTTTACCGACTTCTCTTTTTTGTCTCTTTCTCGCGTGTCCTCGCGAGAGCTCTGGCTCGAGCGACGCCTCGCCCGTACGGGTGCCTCGGCGGGATTCGCGCTGTTTAAATATGCCGAACTCATCGAAACGGGTAATTGTTTGTGCGCTGGCGACGGCGGGCTAGCCACACGACGTGATACATCAGCGGCAAATTGACGCCTTCCGTACAACGGGTTGGGCACCTGCTGATCGAACTTTGAAGTCCCCAATTGTTTTGCTAAAAAATTTTGGCTCATGCCCGCGAGAGCCCTGTCTCTGTTGCCTTGAGCATTGACGTCGCGCAGTGGGCACAGAATAGAAAAAAATGATCAAAATTCGTGCTTCACTCGAATTTGGAAGGAAAAAAAAATTAATCATATGGTTTTGTTCTTTTTGTAATGGGGAATATGAATCCGTTTCCCTTTGGCCGCCAGCTATTGATTAAAAAAAGTTGTCTGAGAAGAAAAATGGGACTATTTCGACGGTTTTACGTACTTGCAGCATCTAAGCAAGAATACCACGTAAATCTTACATATTATGATTGGCAATGTGTCAAAAAGTTTTTTTATATCGTATGGCACGCCGGACGGGTCGCCTGGAATTTCCTCTTCGTCTGTGCCCGGACACAGCCTGAGTTCCTCCAGCCTGTTCTCTAGTTGACGCACCTCGCTTTGGCTAGCTGATCTTGTTTTCGTTAGGGGTAACGCGCGCGCTTCGCCGATTGACTCTACTGATCTGACTTTTCTTTTGGTCAAAGTGCAGGCTTCGTCGATCGAGCTGTTCGAGCTGCACGAGCGATCCCGGGGCGCAACCGCCCTTCGGTCCACCGTGAGCTCCGGGAAATCGAACTGATGCGCCGCTTTGCCCTGTCGCTTCGCAACTGCTCACGCGCCTCCGGCCACGGACTCGTCATCCGCCGGATGCGTCGATCGGTTTCAGAACCGTCCGTATCAATTGCCATCTGGCTGATCGTTTGCCTAAACCATCTGTTGGTTCTGGGGGTCATTTTCGCGACGTTTTTGACACTCCCGATCGCGAGCTGATTTGATACTGCGTTAAGTTCGCGCGAGTGTTACCTGGATAACCCTACCAGGTTTTTATATTTTAAACAGATATAAGCGCGAGAGAAAAAAAAAATAATTATCGCACTCCGAAAAGCCAAGCTGCGCAAAAACAAACGACAAGAAAAACTTACAGGAAGATGAGCACGCAAATGGTCGCGAGGCGCATGATGACTGCTTCCGCTGTCCTGCCGGGATGTTGGCTGCTGCTTGGATGCTCGCGCGCGCCGACGGCTGGTCCGCGTCGGCGTCTGAGTGTGCGTGAAGGCTGCTTATGTGCTTCACCGGGCTGTCGGCGACTGGTCCGCGCCGACAGTTGCTGCTGGATTTTCGTTGGCCCAGATGGGCTTTGTGGAAGATTGCAAAGCTCGCCGGCGTTTGCAGTTTTCTGAGGCCGTCGCTTGCTCCCTTTTTGGCAAGGAGCTTGAAGCGAGGTCCTCAATTGATTTATTTTTTATCGAGCTCGGGTGTTCGTCCCGAGCTTCGACGACCACGTGTATTTTAAGAAAATACCTCGGTGAGCGGCTCTCTGGCTGCTGGTCTCCACTTCGTAATTTACTGCGGCTAATCTGCCTCGTGGCCTGGCTGTAGTCCTTGTGTCTAACACTCTCGACTGCGGCTTTCTTCAGCGAAGTTCTAGACGACCCGATGATTTCCGATAAAATCGATGGCCACGGAGAAGGCCTGTTGCCGCAGAGACCCACTTTGGGATGCCACGTGTGATGAACGAGAGGTGGGCTCTCCCTGAGAGCAGGATGGGTGTGCCGGGAGAAGAACAAGACTGGCTCCTTGTCTATACGTATGTATTGTCAAGAGAGAGAGAGCTCTGCTCTAGTCTGTGGTCGCCGGAGATCTGCCCGCTCCGCCACCGCCGCGATTCCGTGATGGCGAGCGATCGCGCGTGCAGAAGTGCATACGCTGCACTTCTGCACCGTGCGAACTTTAGGCAACGGCGTTCCCAGCTGACGACGCGTTCTGAGCGTCGCCAGCAGCAGCCATAGGAGCTACCATCGAAGATGCCACGGGAGAGCCTAGAGCTCATCCGTGACACAATATAAGGTTTAAAATGCAAATAAGATAACCTAAACACTTATATAGGACTTTAAAAGCATTGTAAACTTTAGATAATGTCACCAAAAAAAGTATCAGGGCATTTTTTGTTAAAAATGCATCCCTTATGAGCTGCAAATCATTGAAAATAGGCAGTTTGGGCAAAAATGAAATTTTTTATCTTCAATTTCACAGAGAACCACACACACACACACACACACACACACACACACACACACACAGATATATAAGTACCTGTTAGTAAATGTTGCCAGACATTCCAGATGTGTAAGTTTCTGTCTAACTTTCCTCTAAGTACTCACGTTAACTCACATGAGGATGATTGTTTTTGCCCTATACTTGAGTACTGTGAAATGCTCAGTTTTCGAATTGAAATTAAACTGAGCAGAAAAACATTCAGCGGGTTGAACCTAAATTATAGGTCAATGCCCTTCCCTATAAGAAGGACCCCTATACGCGACTCAACCAATATGGAGACCGACAGCTCTTCTTTGGTAAAAATCTCTGGAAAGCCCGACGTTTATTATTTGCAGCCGTGAGTAGTAGGGGCAAAGGGGATTCTACCTCAACTTACCATCAGAGTTTCGATTCCTACCTTACCGACCCCGATAACTATCGGTCGGTAAGTCAGTTCTGCCTTATCGGCCCCCCTCCCCGTGGCATCCCGCGTCCAGCGGTTCCCTGCAATACCGGCCGGGGGATCGATGCTGGCCTGCAATACCGGCTGGGGGATCGATGATGGCGTCCCGCAATACCGGCAGCCCACGAAAAAAAATCGATGATCGATGATGGCGTCCCGCGGTTCCCTGCAATACCGACTGGAGGATCGATGCTGGCATCCCGCGTCCCGCGGTTCCGTGCAATACCGACTGGGGGGGGGGGGGACCATGATGGCATCCCCCGCCCCCGGGTCCCCTGCAATACCGGCAGCCCACGGCCCCAAAAAGATTGTTGATCAATGTTTTTACAGTTATTTTTTTTTTAATTATTACTGATAGGTTGAATTATGTCAGATGTATTATATATAGTAACTTTGTTTTCCCCCCTTTTTTTATATAACCACACTGCTTTTTTAACAATTATTATATGTACAATTAGATTTTTTATGTATTTACTAAATACTTATTACACAATAACACTTTATTATAAATTAAAATGAATTTCACTGAATGGATCGTTACTTATATTTTACACGTTTTTTAAATTACTACTGACTGGATGGTCACTTGTCTTCTTCACAATTACTATACAATCATAGCACAATTATAAGATAATAACACTTTTTGTTTTAAATTAACATGAGTTTCACTGAATAATTTTTGGACATGAAATGAAGAGGAGGATAGTTCAAATACATACAATTGTAGGTAAGTTTTATATATATATATATATTCAGATCAATAATATAAAATTATAAACGTATATGACATATTCTTATTCATATTTATAAAATGTTATAACTATACTCCATCAAGCATGGCTAAATTCACCTTCGGTTCGACGACCTTCACCACTCTCACTTCTTCTTCCAGAACCTCAACTTCTCTGGCTGGCAAGAGAACTGCGGTGCTGTTCTTGACTGCCACTTCTTCTCGACCCTCTATCGCAAGTAGTCCTTGCAAATCCTCAACACCCTCTTGCTCCAACATACCTTCTACAGCCACGACTGCTTTTTCTGGTAACTCCTTAATTGCGTCATCTGGCCACACATCTGAAGTACTACTAGTATCCTGTTCACCCACTTGTTCAGGCTGCGACACCGGCTGGAAATGGGTTCTGGGCTGCCATATTGAGAGCGATGAAAACCTCAGGCTCTCTCCCGACTCGTTCTTCCTCTCATCTTGAGCTCTAGACTCCATTATTCGGCCACGGCTGTGCGTTGCTGATTTTAAATGGGCTGGTTGTACGTTCGTNCTTCACTACATAATGCCCACTACTCTTCTCTCTCCCTTCGTCACTACTAGACGGCCATGCTGTGACAGCATTAGCGGTTGTCCTTCGCTTCATGACTGCGACGTTGCTGAGTCGACGGATTGCGTCAACATTGGCACACGTCTTCTTCTCCTCAACATACTTCAACACTCTCCTTCTACATAGCACCTTCTCTTCATCCACGAATGCTGATTCCCGACTATTCCTGATTTTATCATCTGGCTGAAAATCTGAAGTACTACCGGCATCTTGTCTGTTGACTTGGTCAGGCTGTAACACCGGCTGGGGTTGGGTTCTAGTTTGCAATTTTGTAAGTGGTGAGAGTGTTGGTTCTTCATCCGACTCGTTCTTCCTCTTGTATTGAGCTAAGTTTTCCTTAATCCTGCTACGGCTGTTAGCTGCTGGACTCAACATGACTGGCTGTGCTTTCGTATCTTCACAGTGATCTGTAACCATGGGCGATGATATACTCGAAGTTGGAACCACATCCAAATTCTACCTCACTGCACTATCACTCTTCTCATTCTCTACTTTACTACTGGACGGCCGGGCTGTGGCAGCACCAGCGGTTGTCCTGTTGCTAAGCCGATGGGTTACGCCAGCGTTCGCAAACATCTTCTGCTCATCTAATCCTTCAACTACGACCTCTTGTTTCGACTGACAGGTTACGCCAGCGTTCACAACAAATTTTTCTTAAACAAAAAATGTATTTCTCTCTTCAATAAACAATTTCTTTCCGGCAAAACATTTCTTCTCTTCTACTCCAAATTTCTTTTTCTCTTCAAAAATCGTCTTCTCCTCTTCTACACAACATTTCTTCCTCTCTACGAAATTTCTCTTCTCCTCCTCTTCTACACCTTCTTTCGCCATCTCATGATGCTTGCTTCTCAGCTTATTGACTGGCGACACTAGTGGGCTTACACCACTCCCTCCCCCTCCCAAAACTGGCATACCTCTCTGCAACGCCGATCCCGTATGCCCAGTTTTCTCCACTTCAATAGAGGTCTGTCGTGAGACCGTGCGGGCAGCATCGACCTCTGAGTTGCTCCCGCGTTGCCATTTCCCAACCGATGGCTAAGTGTGGTGCACGTAGGGCAGTTTTGGAAGAACGCTCCTATTCGGCCGCAAACTTGGCATTCCTCGAAGTTCAGGTCAAGATACACCGACTGGAAAGGAAATCTAGCTTGAACTACCTCTGGATTCGGTTGGATGACATGACTGTCGTTACGACTACTATTCCGGCTGTTACTACTAGAGCTCTTGCTACTGCGGCTGCTGTTCCAGCTGCTGCTGCTTGAGCTGCTGTTGCTGCTCGAACTGCTGCTGCTCACGCTGCTGCTGCTGCTGCTCGAACTGCGGCTGCTTCGACTTGAACTACGGCTAAAACTCTGACTTCTACCTCGACTTCGACTTGTAACTCGACCACGCAGTCTTCGAATTCTCTTCTTTGACATCTTCTCCTTCTGGTGCTGGGCCTTGCTTTGCTGGCGCTGCGTTGGTTAACCTTCTCTGCACTTCTATCGGCATGGTCACAAAGCGATTTCTTCTTCGTTACTCGGAATTTATTGGCCTCCTTTCCATAAAGTTGTTTACAAGTTCTTTTAGCGCTACGATTTTTCGTGCTAGGTTCAGACAATTTACATGATGATTCTTCGTCGTTATCCCAACCGTACCATGGCACCGGGTCTTGATAACCGGAATACCACAGCGTAGCACGTAACAGTCTATCTTGGCGTAAATTCTTAGAACCATGAGTGCTAGCATTTAATGATCGTAGTCTGGCTTTTAATTCGGCTGTATGTAGTTTTCGAATTCCTCGACTGAGATTCCTTACCTCTGGATTCTTTCGTAATTTTGCCATAATTTCTAAATGAGAACTCATTTTTACGTCGAAACGACAGCTTGGATTTTTGAGTGAAGCAGGTATTTCTTTCCTCAAGTCTGACAATATTAAACATTGGCTGTGATTAAATACTTGCTGGTCTCAGCGGTAAACCAAACTCAAGGCGGAAAATTTAGGTTGTAAATTAGGCAGTAAATTCGACAAGTCTGACAGTAAATTCTTGGAATCGAGTATCAGTCTACTATTTCTCTACAAACAGCGAGTACACGCGTAAACAAAAATAAGGAACTTTTCTGGCATAAATTCTAATTTGTTCACTATCTAAGATCTCAACAACTACGCTTATTTAGACGAATTTCCTTGTGGATAATTCAGATTGAATTTAATAACCCGGCTTGAATGTAACTCGTCGATTTTAATAAGCGATCAATAATTTAATCTATTGTCTAAAATTTTTGTTTCTCAATAACAATACTTTCACCGTGAACAAATTTTGCGAGTACTTATTTAAATCGAATTTTAACTCAAGTCTGCCACTAGCAATTATTCTTGATACTTGAAGAAATTTTGAAAGTTCCGGCTTTAACTTAACCGTACAAAAAAAAAAGAAACGCCGTATCGCGTGTCTACGATTCTGCTATGCGACTTTAATTTCTAGAAGATGTACAGGCTGGAAACGTTTCAAACTTCGACCAATCTCTTAACTTGGCAAGCAACAATTATCGGGTCAATCGTCTGACTGCTACACAACTTATCCGACCACAAAACGTAGATGTATATAAATTCCGATACATAAAATTAACTTATTATATGTGTACCAAAATTTATTAATTAATAATAATGGAATTATCATGCATAAATAATATTTTTATTATAAATTCAATATTAAATATATATATGTAAATTATATAATAATAATAAAGGTAACATGCATGATATTTTTATTCTGGGTATATATTGTCCGTAAATTCTTAATTTGTCGCGCGTTTGACTTGCTCAGTAATCGGGCTATGTGAATTTCCTTTAAACTCGTTTAGCTATCCGATAGGCAGCGCGGTGGCTGTGATTTTTAATTCTTTTTTTATTAACAAAAAAAAATTATTTAATCCAATCACGGCTGCTATTTCGAAGTTTTGCCGGCAAAGAATTCTCAATACAAAAAAAAAATTCTACTAGCTTATACGATTTTATTGGGCAAAATGTCGTGCGGCTGTGAGAAAAAAAAAGAATTGTTTCTTCCTATCTCTACTGGCACACCAAATAAGAANTTCCACAAAATGTATAATTTTCTGACATAACGTTTTGCTAGAGTTTAATGGTTTGCTAGTATTTAATTGATGTTTAGCGTACAACTTACCAGTGTTGATATATTATGATAATTACTATATAAGAGAATTTACCATCATTAAACAGAACTCGACACTTTTATTGTTTATTCAAATATTTCTCAAAAACAATAACTTTAGAATGAGAAAAATTATGAATAATATTTTGGATAACGGATATATGTATAATACATTGTTATACGTTTCGCTTTATTTGGCTCACTGTTAACCCTCATTCAGATATGACATCGTTCTCTCTCTCTCTCTCTCTCTCTCTAACGCTGGTGACACTACAGCCACCTCTCTCTCTCTCACACATACACACACACACACACACACACGCACACACACACACACACACACACACACACCGCTTTCACGACGCTGCAGCCATCTCTCACACAAACATCTCTTTCTCGTTCTCTCTCTCTCTCTCTCTCTCTCTCTCTCTCTCTCTCTCTCTCTCTTATATGTTGCAGACTATCTTGTATGACATCTCGCTCACTCTGATAGACATATTTCCCTCTTACCTCTAGTAGATATCTCTCTTTTTACATCTCATAAATATCTATTTTACAGGACAAGTAAACTATACTGACCTGAACCAGTGGAACCGACAAGCCCAGAGTCACCGCCGCCAACGTACTTGTCATCACCAGACGTAGTTATTCGAAGACCTGCTCCAGCAAAACCGTTAAGACCTGAGTCACCGCCGCCGTCATCAGTTATCAGGAAAACCTGCCCTCAGTCATCCAAAGGTCTATACTAACGAAACCCTTGAATTAACTGATTTAAAAAACCGCTGCCAAGTCTTTGGCACTTAGCTTCCTCCTATTCTGCTAGTGGAAGATAATTGCATGGGACAATCAACTCATTCTTTGATTTAAATATTCGCTACTATTCGATACTAAANATCGATCACGTAGTTCCAGAATTATGACAGTATACGTACGCACGCATGCACGCACGCACGCACGCACGCACGCACGCACACACACACACACACACACACACACACACACACACACACACACACACACACACACACACACACACAGACAAAACCATCTGCACGGACATTTTATAAAACCATGAAAACTCTCAAAATATACTAAGCTTTAATTATCAAATTATATGGTTTAACAAAAATAATAATGTTCAGTCACACAGAGTATACAGGGTGAGAGTTGAAGAATTTGAATCTTAATATCTTTTAAACTAAAAGGTTTCATAAGCTACAAAAAAAACCTAGCCGAAGTGATCGAAAGATCAATCTTTTCCTAAAATTTCAACTCAATTTAAACCTTTTTACTTCCGTAATCGTACGACATAAAAAAACCATTTTTTTTAGTTTTTGATTTTTATCTCAAAAACTAGTCGCCAAAATTGCTTAAAATTTTTACAACTAGTAGATATCGTTGTTTTTTATTGTCATGAATTTTTTCAAAACATTTAACTATTTATTTTTTTAGTTATATATGTTTATCGAAAAATTACCTTTTATATCATAAAAAATGAACAGATCAGTCAATCTAGAAAATCTTGCGGGAAAAAGTAGACAAATTTATGTTCTTTTAGATACACTATTGTTGAATATATTGTATAAAACATATCATTATAAAAAAGCAAAAATATTTTTTCAAAAATAGAAAAATGGCTATAATATGGCCATGAAATGGCCAGAATCATAAAACAAAAAATGACCTAACTTTAGAATTAGAAAAAATATATGCATGTCAAATTTTATTACGATCCGTCGCATGGTTCCAAAATTATGGCGGTATACGTACATACACACACACACCCACACACACACACAGACACACAGTCATCCGCACGGACATTTTCTAAAAACGTATGATTCGTACTCCAAACACCTCCAAATGCGTTTCCACGAAGTATTAGCAAAACTAAAAATTTTACTATTACAAAGCTTCCTCTTGAGGAGGAAGCAAAACACGAACAAAATATTTTCGACTTCTAGTAATTTCTCTAAACAACTAATGAAACTCTTCCTGCTCTGAATTTACAGGAAATAAATTTTTGCGGTTGTCTATTATGTCCAAAAAAAAATTGCATTCACTCGAACAAAAACTCGTGATCGTTGCAATAAAATCAAAAGAGAAAAACACGAGGGTAAACCATGGGCTTACTCTTGTGAACCCCAGTTTTTCGACCACGTGGTCCGCACTTTTCGACTGTTGCTCAAGTCTACAATTTTTCTCGGTACTTTATGCGAATTTAAACCGCACTAATTTATTTTTATTAATTTATTCAACTATAATCACCAATCGGTTGACTAACACAAGAAATGCCAGCTAAATTATTTTGCACGTAGCCGACGCCAAGTATTCAAAATGGCCGTTCTTCGGCTTTCCGGCGTGCAAAGATGTCGCGCACTGCACTGTTAAAATTTTTTCTATTTCCCACGACCGTGCCCCACACGTAGGGCCGTCACTGTAACGAAGTGGATTTTGGGTTACATCCGTCGCGAGCACACTCGCTAATATTCACTCTGTTCGGTCTCTTTATCTACCGACCGAGATTTATTCAAGGCGCCAGGTCGGTGATACACTTATACCGAAACTGCTCTGCTTTTCGCGTTGCCGGCTATTGAGAACTCTTACTCTCTGAGGAGATTCGGCCGAGGAAAAAGGGAAAATAATTGCATACAACTCACTTAATTCACTCTTTAAGAATCGTTTAATAGTGACGTACCGACTGTAATTCCGACTGAAAAGGTTAACACGCTTCGTTCCCGTAACAATAAATATTATTCCCGGCTGTAATGATCACTCCGCACACACTCTTTCTCTGAATGCGCACTAATTTATGTCGAATTATGCCACAAGGCAACCTCTCCGTTTTCGAGTTTTCTGGAGTTATCCGCCCGCACACACGGCTGATAATCAATCACGACGCTTTACCTCTACTCTAATTATACCAAGGACAGCAACCTTCCTCTCGTACTGATGCTGGCTCGTTCCCTGCGAAACGCGCGGAAAAAAACTATCGAAAAAGCTATACCAAAGAAAAAACCGGACGGCTGTTGATCGGGCTGCTGCTCAGAACAAAGTCAACGAGTCTTCTCCTCGACTCGTGTCGCGTCGCCTCGCATACCTTCTCGCGCATGCGCACTACATACATCCATACTTTACATTGTGATTACGCGCTTTCTGACAGAACATTCTTCTTATAAATATTGATTACATTTTCCTTAGTTCTTTATCGCATAGTTAGCATACTCTTACAATTTTTGCGTTCACGTTTACAACGCCGATATCATACAACATGTACACTCTGCCTCACACACACATTCTCGCGACATACACCAACGCTCGCCGCTACGAGGAGTTTCCCCCTCCCAGCTGCCTACTCTTCTCTCGGATCACGCGGCTCCGGTAATGCGTGCACTGCTCTGGCTTGATGTGCGTGCGTGTGCTTGAGCTGGTAGTGGTGCGGCGGGCTGCTATGTACTTCTCTCTCTCTTTATCTCCCGGCTGCTACAACTGCTGTCTCTCTCTCTTCATGTGAGTTAACGGCTACTCGGCTGTTTCTCGGCTCTCTGTTCTACAATGCATACCATCTAATATAAGTACTTATTACTGGTAATGCAGTTCGGACAGAGCCACATGGAGAAAGAGAGAGAGAGAGAGAGAGAGAGAGAGAGAGAGAGAGAGAGAGAGAGAGAGAGAGAGGACTATTTACTACTTAGACGGTCACCTCGTCGCACTTGCATTCTTTAAAGCTACACCTTTTCTGTTTGTCTGAAATGCCAAAATGACAAATCGTGGCTTCTCTAATTGATTCGACGTTTTTACTGCCCAGATATGTTTTGATGATGCTGGAAGCATTGGATATTCATATAATTCCCATGAACGAAAACTCATAGCAATAGGAATATCTTTTTTAATATGACTGAACAACTGTCTTTTTTCGTCTGTCTGACATGAAAACGTAAGGCATCATCCATTCAATCCGAGTAAGTTCAAACTTATACTCTTCAGCTGTTGCACCTTGAGCAGGAGCTGTTTGTATGATAGCATTAATATCATTTCTTGATCTCGTGAGTATAAGCTCATGCTTAACGTTTACAACAATTTTATGATAATCTTTAGCAAATCCTAAAATCATTAATAGCGGAATTGAAACGTCAAATTGTCCATTGTCATCAATTATTTTAGTAGTCTCTTTAACATCAAGCCATCCAGCATTCTCTAACAGCTTACTTTGATTTGAACTATATGAAACATAACCTTTCATGACACTGGTTATACCTACATTCTTACACTTATCGATTTCAATAGCGTTAATTTCATAACGAATTTCATCAAATAAATGACATATAGCATTGTTTACTAACTTAGTTGCTGTAACGTTTGAATTATCTGATTTTTTAATTTTTCCACAAATATGTAATGAACTTTTTGAAGGCAAAAGACATAAATCTTGATGCTGAATTGAGATACGTATCTCATCACTATTATGAAAATTTAGTGAAGTGTATGGTTGATGAGCATGTATTTCATAGTGAGCGATGGACTCGTCAAAGACGATCGGTGTCTGCACACTAAGAATTGCTTCTATTTTGTCTTATGTCGTTCAAACGACAACAGCAAATAAGAATACAGCTTATTTGATCTTTTTTACAGTTCTTCTTCTTCTTTTTCTGTCGTGTGTGATCACTTTGAGTCCGAGACTCTTCAGATACTGAGCGTTCTGAGGTGTTAGACCTTTGACCACTTGTCGATGAATAACTTTCTGATGACATGGTAGTCTGTTTATATAGCCTAAGCCCACCTTTGTGTTATAAACAATGCCCATTACGTGACCTTCTTGATGTGTAGTCTAACAGTGACTACTTCTCCTCGAAGATTTACAAGGTCACCGTTCTGATCAACAATACGCAACTGTAAATAGTCAATTATTTTCACTGACACTGGTAAGTAAATTATTTATTTTGGCACTTCAATAATTTTATATCCCGGTGGCACTGCAGGAAAAAATTCGTGTATAGTATGAACTTTGTTTTCATTGATGAACGCTCCTGATGTTATATTACATTCGACACGTAGAGCATTCACTTTGAGAATTGATACTGGTAAGCCAGATACGTGACTTTTATAATGTTGCAGAACACGTTGTGTAAAACCAAGTAATCTTCCTATGGAATTAGGCGGTTGAAAATCAATCTTATGACTGAAGTATATTTCACTACGTAATGTATTATTGTTTGGTTTTATGCTAAGTTCTATTCCTTCAGATTCAAGTTGCTTCTGTAGAAAATCCAAGAATATAACTTTTGTCTCTATCAAGCTCTATTGGTGGAAAATAGTGTATTTCAAGTACTGATGAAGTACCTGATAAACTGAGAGTCAAGGATTCATTCATCTTGAACACTCAAACGTAACTAAAAATATATGAGGTTTATAACAGCTTATATAGACGATAATTATCAGGATGATCTAATAAATCATTTAAAAACTTAAGACAAAGATGACCACAAGTAAAAGTATTATACTCTTGATAACAATTATAATTATATATTTTTTTTTTTTTTTTGTTTATCCGGAGAGTTGGAGAAATGCTTAATGCACCATGGCAGGAGCCGTGCGGGACTCCCCGTGTGTGGGACTCTCCTGGCGCGGGACAGACGCCAGGCATACCCACTAAAACTCCACCTCTCATATGGCCGCGAGAATCCCCCCGGTAGCCGCTTTCGCATTCCTTCGGGGGGTCGCCTGTCTTGTTACGACCTATAGGTCATCTATCGTCGTCTAGTCAGCTAAGCACCCGTCACTCTTTTTCGCGCGGAGAACCGTCTCCACGAACGCCGTTATGTTGTCCCAATTCTGCTCTCTAGCAAGCATCGTTTTCACTACCGTGTCGGGCGTAAATG
>CM053172.1:17004475-17067089 GCA_012977825.3 Pteromalus puparum | reverse complement strand
GTTACACAGAAGAAAGTTGTATGGCTGCTGCAAGAGAAGAGAGATGTCTTACGATAAAAAATGTTGACTCGATGAAGAAATTGCTGTGAGTTAGGATTATGTACGATATTCTACATAAAGTAGCTTATCATCGATGAATGATTTCTTATGAGTATTGATTTTTATTCAAAATTTGATATTTGTGAGTACATATACCACTTATTGAGTGCAAGAATAAAATTTGATAAAATTATTCATCGATGAATGATTTCAGGTTATTTGATCAGTCAGTATCAAATTGTATTGTAAAACTCAAAAATTGGTATACGTACTCACACAAATCTTATTTGGAATAAAAATCACATAATATCATTCATTGATGAATGATTTCAGTTTATTCAATCAGTCAGTATCAAATAGTATTCTAGAAGTCAAAAATTGGTATACGTACTCACACAAATCTTATTTGGAATGAAAATGAGATATTTCATAATGTCATTCATCGATGAATACTTTTAGACTAAAATAAGATATTTTGAAATATGTGAATATACATAGAAAATATGAATTGTATTATTTTATAATTTTATTTTATATTCTGATGAAATTGTCAAAACATGATTTTTTTAAATTGTTTGTATTTTATAATTTTATTATATATTCTGATGAAATTGTCAAACCATGATTATACAATAATAAAAATATTCATTCATTACGAAATTTCCATTTTTTGTTTTTCAGACCTCCCCACTTACAAACCGACTTCATTTTTCCTGATGCGAATGAAATGGATGTGCAAAATAAAAATATATCTGAGAGTATGACGGTTCGAATAGCTGCTTCCTTTGATATGGGGTGGTTTACGAGGGGTACTGGCAGAAGCTATGACAGCTTGTCAGGCACTGGTGCTCTCATAGGCTATTTTAGTAAAAAAGTAATCGCATATGTTGTACTAAATCGTAAATGCAAGATGTGTGATGCTGGGCATTCAAGTGAGAGCCATGATTGCAGACTTAATTTTGTAGGAAGTGCTAAGGCGATGGAACCTAAAGCTGCCCTTCTGTTAACGAAAGATAATCCTATTTTAATTGCTTGTAAATTATAAATTGGAATTATAATAGCCGATAATGATAGTACCGCGATTGCTTCAGTAAGAAGTGCTTCTAATCACGAAGTGGTGAAGCAATCGGACAAAAACCACACCAGTAAAGGAGTGGTCAATGAGCTCTACAAAATAAAGAAAAGGTTTAAAGAACTAACCGGTAATGCTATCAATTATTTGCAAAAGAATTTTAATTATTGTATAACACAAAACGTAGGCGATAGCATAGCGATGGCCAAAGCAATCGAAAATATCCCGTACCACTGTTTCAACATACATGATAATTGCGGTAAATGGTGTAATTACCTTAAAAACCCCGAGACGTATAAGCATTCAGTTATCGGAGAGGGTTTCAAAGATGAGCAGCTTTTTGAAGCTCTAAAGTTTATATTTAATAATTTAGCGAATAAGACTGATAATTTTGTTGCTGGGGCATCGAGCAATCCTAACGAAAGTCTCAACTCAATGATTGTGAGCAAAGCACCAAAGACGCGGCAATATGGTACATCCTCTTCTGGCAGTCTTAGAGTAGCTTGTGCCGTCAGCAAAAAAAATGAAGGCGAAAAATTTGTCACAGACGTTAGTGCTCAATTACAATTATCTCCAAGTAAATTTAAAATGAAATACTGTGAAAGGGTTGATTCACACAGCAAGAGAAGGTATCGAAAATCAGTATTACCATCGTCGAAATTACGGCGCAATTTACTAAAGAAATGTAAGACGGACTTGAGAAAAAAAAATGAAGGGACTGAGGGAAGCACGTATGAAAGTAATGTAGGATTGCTTGGCCCTTTGAATGAGCAAATTCACATTCCTAAAATCGATGACAGCAAAGAACCTGCTTTTGTTTTATTTGATTTAGAAACGGGCGATTTTAGTATGAAAGCTGATGTCTTACAAGTCGCAGCAAAGTGCAATGAGTTCGAGTTTTCCGTATACATAAAGCCTAGTCAAAAAATTTCAGAACAAGCAAGTTCAGTGCATGGCATACGATTGATTGATGGTGTTTTGGAATTGCATGGGAATCGAATAACTGCCGTCTCTTTATCAGAGGCCATGCTAGCATTCTTTGAGTTTCTATGTTTTCAGGGACGGAAGTGTATACTAACAGCACATAACTGCGTTTTCGATTACCCAAGAATAATGAGAGCCATTGAAAATGTATTTATGACGGAATATTTCGAAAGTATTATCGAAGGGTTTTGTGATACATTACCTATAACAAGAAAAATTACAGGTAAAACAAAAAAAGGAACCAACAAATTGGAAAATTTAGCTACCGATTTGGACATTGATAATGCTAATGCGCACGACGCTATTGCCGATGTAAAAATATTGGACCAGATTTTATTAAAATTAAATATATGTAATGATGTATTGAAGGAAAATTACATTACTTGGTCTGAGGCACAAAATAAAATAAGTTTTTCAAAAAAATTGCCAGAGGCTCTAAAAAATTTAAAAAATCTAAAAGATTGCACTTCAATTGACATGAGGAAAAAAATGGTAATGGCAAATATTACGTATGAAATGATTGTACAGGAGTATAAGAAAAACAAATATGAAGGATTACAAAATTTATTAGGAATAGATGAAAAAAATATTGTCAAAGTGACAAAAAATAAAAAAGTTTTACAAAAATTGTTTGATTTTTTAGAAAAATCTATTGAGTAAAATTAAAACGTTCCTATAATAATCAGTATTTACTAGAGCGATAAATTCGTAATTGTAAGAATATTATATTTCGACTGTTACTATCACGTTCAAATTCGTATTTATAGAAAAATTTAACATTCAATGTTACAATCATCCACATTTTATATTACATTAATATAATTTATTATTTTTTGCGTTTTTATTAACCCCACAATTAAAACTAATATCCTTGCTCTTACTGTCCAACGACTACGGGACATTTTGAATAGACCGCGTAACCTAACCTACAGTGCGACGTTGCCACATCGCATAAGTGAGTAACTCGCTTGCTATACAATTTTGTTTTCTTTTGTTTATTACTACGCTTACATGCTCCAAATCTTTGTTTTTAAGGACTCAAATTATTCGTTAGGTTTCCAACTACTAATCTGCAAAGTTTGAGTGAATTTTGAACGGTCAGTTTTGTGAAATCGACCGTTTAATTGGAACGGGCGGATTTTTGCAAATTCAAACGTTAATAACTTTTTTCTCAGGCTCCGAAGCTTTGCCAAATTTTAACTGAGTCTATTTTACACTAATATCTACCAACACACCAAATTTGAATCAATTCTGAACGGTCAATCACTTTTCGGTAGTACTCCCTTAAATTGTGAAAAACAACTAGAATTATTCTAGAATCTTCATAGTTTAAATTACAACCAGCATGTGCAGAACCTCGATATTTTGAGGTTAAGTGACAGTGATCGCGAACTTTTATTCTGTCACCAATTGATTTCTCACAAATGTGACAAGTATCTGACTCTTCGAAAGACATCTCTTGCTCTAAATTAAGGTTCTCCATTGGTATAGGATTGTGATATATCTCTTCTATTTCTTGAGCAATAGACTTTAATTCTTTTGCAAACCAGAGTGCTGGTTCTTGTCCTCGATAACTGCTATATCGAGATAATGAATCATCATAATTGCATTTTAAAAAATAACCAATACTAAACATATGATGCTTCTGATATGCGATAGTATTTTTAGATTCTACTTCTTCGTTCTCCAATCTATTAATTGGTATTAACAAACATTCACAATCTGCATACACAACGAATGGTATTTTTTCTTTAAATCTATCATTTTTAAATGTTATAAAATCATTACCATTTTTAGGTAATTTAACTTTACAATCATTTACAAGTTTACACTGCTGTTCGTGCAGTTCAAGCTTTTGCTGGGTAGAAAAAAAGTGTAAACACCTATCACATATGTAGATCTTATTTTTTGATTGTGTAACATGGCTTCTCACTAATCTTGAAAGATTTTTTATATAAACATAATGATAACCTCCACTACTCATTACAGTATCATCATCGCTGTCATATGCATCTTTCTCTGATGTGATGAGTAAAAGATTAATATGATTTAGTTTTTTGTTTGAAGTTAGGTGAAGTGGTATAACTTCTTTACTATCTAACCCAAAAACATTGACTGAAATCTCATTATTCTGCTTCTCAAATTTAGCCACTTGTTTTATAGATACTGGAAATTCGATTCCTTCCATATTTAATTCATCAGCATATTGAATATAATTACTGACTCTATCAGAATTGTTATGAAACGTATTGGAATGTAGCGCTGACAAAATTGCCCACTTAAAACATTGATTATCATTATTTTTTACATTGATACATGCTTTTTTCTTTTTAATAAAATCTGGTAAAGGTATGTATGAACCACCACTTCGCATTGGATTTAATTTGTTCATATTTATCTGTATGTTTTCGATTGATTCCAATGTCCAGCCTGAATCTCTTTCTTCAAACTCTTCAATATCACGCAGAAGAGGATTTTTAATGTTTTCAATAAACCATTGTCTGAACGAGGATGATGAATAAAGTTCAGTATTTGATGTTGTGAAATGTTTTGTATCAATAACATCCTCCTTGTCGGGTTCAACACTTGATTTTTTAAACTTACATGAAAGAACTGCATTTATTTTTAGAGGATTATTACACTTTTTTAGAATACTTTTAACACGTCTAGCAAAAAGTATAGATGAATCATCTAAAAATGATGCAAGATCAATGTGTTCAATATTAGCAATTACGCTTGTATACATTCGATTTTTAAAAGCGCTATCTAAATCAATCCAGTTTATGCGTGGACTCGAACTTTGCGTAAGTGCTCCACCTCTTTTTACTAAAGCATCAAGTTTTATATAAGTACACTCGATTTTTGCTGTCATGTGTAAAACCTTCTGTTTTTGCTGCACTGTGAGACTTTTATTGTTTAAAACTTTTCGCAAAGTCTTCCGAGCAAGTTTATAATGTTTTTTCCAACGCTCTATCACATTACTTTGAGGAAGCGACCTTAGAAGATTAGCTGCTTCTTCTTCTAAAAATTTTATGTATGTTACACATTCTTCAACAAGTGTCGTCATGATTTCCTTTTTTCTTTTCAACGAGAGGAAAGAAGTGACTCGATGTGGTTGAGCGCTTCTTATATACAACATAATTCAAGGTCAAAATGTAATAAATTTGGTTGGGGAGGGATAGGAGGTACACCCAACGGTAAAAATAACTTTGAATATTAAGACAGCACGCCATGTCAGATGACGTAAAGTTGACCAGGGTCAGGAAAGCTTAGGTGAACGGTGACTTTCTTTGTATACGGGTGGTGCACCTAACCTTTCCTGACTCCGGTCAACTTTACGCCACCTGACATGGCGAGCTGTCTTAATATTTAAAGTTATTTTTACCGTTGAGTGTATATTCAAGGTTGAACCTACTCACAAGGTTATTCAAATGAAATAGTGGGGATTAAATCAAGGTTAATAAAATTATGTCAAGGTTATTATATATACAGAGAGAGAGAGAGAGAGAGAGAGAGAGAGAGAGAGAGAGAGAGGGGGGGGGGAGAGAGAGAGAGAGAGAGGACGCCTGCACGACTGCTACCAGCCTCACACGTTAAGTAAGGATTTATTTAAAATTGATAAAAGTATGTCAAGGTTATTATAGAGACGTCTGCTAGCAGTCTAATACATTATATAGATGTACAAATTATTTAATCAACAATTTTTTTCTTTTTCTACTGAAACAAATATTTCTCTCTTAAGGGGGAACTCCACTGATTTTTGGTCAAAAACTCAAAAAAATTTTTATTATATATTTTAGTTGCTTATAGTTTTATGAACATTTCGAAACCAACCCGATGTAAAAACTTAAAGTTATACCAATGTTATGGGCAGTTGAGTAAAATATTTTACATTAGATAGCATACAAAAATAAAACTTTAAACGTTTTTCTCGTAACTTGTTCGTTTAACTTTAAAAAGTTCCTTGCGCAAGGCATTTCTATTAATCCTTTTGAAAATTTTTACGCGTATTCTTTAGAACATTTGGAACAAAACTTAATATTTTAAGTTAAGATATCTGTTTTAGAAAAATTTGTTTTATTATAAATATTAGTAAATTATAGGGTTTTTTCATAGATTTAGTTGTTTAATAAATTCTTGATTTATTACAGATGAACTATGAGAGTTCCCGTAATAAAAAATATTAACTTTTGTTAAGTACGGGTCAAAATGTATGTCCAAATTTTTTGGATTAATTTAGTCGAAGCCCTGTGCGCAAGCAACTTTTTGAAAAACCTTTAATTTTAATGATTATTTATGGTTTTTATATCATAACTTGAGTATATATGTATAAAAATGGCCCAAAATTGCTATGTAACCTTCTTTTATCACCAACAATCAAACCCCTAAAATCTGACAATGGATGGGGCAAAAGGTAAGAAAAATTAAAAATCAGTGTAGTTCCAACTTAAAAAAAGAGATGACTGGATATTGTGAAGCCTTTTAAAACTTGATTTGTCAGAATGTTATAATCATTCTAGATTAATTATAGGATATGCATACCGTTGATTGAAACTTTGAATTTGGGAAAACTC
Source organism: Pteromalus puparum (assembly GCA_012977825.3). NCBI lineage: Eukaryota > Metazoa > Arthropoda > Insecta > Hymenoptera > Pteromalidae > Pteromalus > Pteromalus puparum. The sequence goes on along the minus strand of CM053172.1, from coordinate 17,060,420 downwards.
CTGCCAGTGCTGGTCATAGGTTAATTGGAAATATCCAGAGCTGAGGCGTATGCGCTTTATGCGAGTGGCCACTCTTAAAGTGAATAAAAAACCGCTGCCAAGTCATTGGCACTTAGCTTCCTCCTATTCTCCTAGTGGAAAATAATTACATGGGACAATCAACTCATTCTTTGAATCAGAAAACATATATGCACGTCCAATCTTATTACGATCGATCACGTAGTTCCAGAATTATAACAGTATACGTACGCACGCATGCACGCACGCACGCACGCACACACTCACACAGCCATCCGCACGGACATTTTCTAAAAACGTATGATTCGTACTCCAAACACCTCCAAACGCGTTTCCACGAAGTATTAGCAAAACTGAAAATTTTACTATTACAAAGCTTCCTCTTGAGGAGGAAGCAAAAGTTGTCGTTTAATACAATTACATTTTCTTTTGTTACAGATCAACAAAATCATGGATGTATTGAATCAGGCTGGAAAAACTCCAAGTTACCTTCCAACTAAAAAATTAAGAGACTTGGAAGTTAATCAATCGTATTTGATTACTGATGTGAAAAAAGTTGCTACTAGATTTGGAATGAAAATTGTATTACAGTTAGACTCTTCATTTGATGTTTTTTTACCAACTCGAGTTAATGCTATACTCATTGAAAAAGAAGAAACGTTCAATACTTTTAATAAGAATACTAAAAAACAAGAAGTTCGATTAAAATATCTAGGCAATTGCCTAATTGAATTTATTTGATTCATGTATAAAAAGGGGAAAAACAGCTTAGTATACTAAGCTGTTTTTCCCCTTTTTTGTTGTAACTATAGTTGTAACTATAGTTACAACATTTTATAAATATGAATAAGAATATGTCATATACGTTTATAATTTTATATTATTGATCTGTGTGTGTGTGTGTGTATATATATATATATATATATTGAAATATATATATATATATATAAAACTTACCTAAAATTGTATTTATTTGAACTATCCTCCTCTTCATTTCATGTCCAAAAATTATTCAGTGAAACTGATGTTAATTTAAAAAAAAAGTGTTATTATCTTATAATTGTGTTATGATTGTATAATAATTGTGAAGAAGACAAGTGACAATCCAGTCAGTAGTAATTTAAAAAAAGTGTAAAATATAAGTAACGATCCATTCAGTGAAATTCATTTTAATTTATAATAAAGTATTATTGTGTAATAAGTATATAGTAAATACATAAAAAATCTCATTGTACATATAATAATTGTTAAAAAAGCAGTGTGGTTATATAAAAAAAAGGGAGAAAACAAAGTTACTATATATAATACATCTGACATAATTCAACCTATCAGTAATAATTAAAAAAAAAATAACTGTAAAAACATTGATCAACAATCTTTTTGAGGCCGTGGGCTGCCGGTATTGCACGGAACCGCGGGACGCGGGATGCCAGCATCGATCCCCCGGCCGGTATTGCAGGGAACCGCTGGACGCGGGATGCCACAGGGAGGGGGGCCGATAAGGCAGAACTGACTTGCCGACCGATAGTCATCGGGGTCGGTAAGGTAGGAATCGAAACTCTGATGGTAAGTTGAGGTAGAATCCCCTTTGTCCCTACTACTGCTGTGGACCCTAGTCTTACTCCCTTGATTTCCTGGAATCGCGAGAAACAACTGTAACCCGGAATCCTCTTGCGTGATGGCTTGACGCCGGCGCTACTCAGGTGGTTTCTCAGATACAAGTTGTTACTCTTCTTCCACCTCGCGAGATAAGAGATACTCAGTGTTCTCGACTTGTTGGCTTCAACAACTCAACTCGCGACTCGATTCGTCCGTCGTACCTCCTCGCCGTCTACACTCCGCGATCGCGTCGTCAAATTTAGCGAACTCTAATCGTTTGTTATTTCACACGGCTCTCAGCATTATAAAACTCTAAAAACAGGCGCAACTTCTAGCGAACACTCGCATCTCTACCGCACTCGCGACTCGACGGCTCAACGAAGTATACGTACGATCTCGGTGTTCCTCTGGCTTCTCCAACTGCTCGGCTCCAGGACTAGCGACGCAGTGAACGAGGGGGAAGTCTTCTCGCGGCTCAATCCTCTGCGCGTCCCGGAAGGACGGTGGCTTTCCACCCCCCCCCCCCCTATAATTATTTCCGCGACGCCATACACTCCGACGTCAAGCTCGCGATAAGCGCGCTGATTATAAATCAGTAATTAGAGAGAGAGAGAGAGCTGCTGTGTGTCGACTAGCGCTATAGTTACGCTTAAGTCATCGTGCAGTCGCGGTACACTGGTCACGGTGAGGGTAGCGGTCGCATGTCGCAATACTGGTGCGAGGCGTGAGACCCCACCACGCGTATCGGGTCCCGCGGCGCTCTATCTCTTTTTGCGCGGTCTCTCCATCTCTCTTGTGCTTGTCTCCCTCTTTCCACGTTATCTCCTTCCTCTCTCGCACTCCCTGACCGTGCTATACCCGCACCGCAACTGATGCGCGGCAATTATGCGTGCGCGTCACTCACGTCTCGTGTCCCCTTGCGATCCCTCTTGGTCTCGTTTACCGTGGCTTTGTGGCGACTCCTGGTGTTCGTCTATGCGCGATTTCACGAGGTACGTCGGTACAGCGGTAACCGGGTGCACAAGTGATCCGCGCCGGCACGGCACGACGACATTGTCTCGTGGGATAACCGCAAGCGGAGCCACCCTCTCTCCTGTCCAGTGACAGGAGAGATTAGGGGACCCATTGTAGGGCTGCTATGCGGAGCAGTGTCGCGCTCGAAGCTTGTGCGAGTGAATTTAATGAATTTAAATTTATTATCAGAAAGGAAAACTACTCTAAAACANTGTAGGGCTGCTATGCGGAGCAGTGTCGCGCTCGAAGCTTGTGCGAGTGAATTTAATGAATTTAAATTTATTATCAGAAAGGAAAACTACTCTAAAACAATCTATTGGAAGAAAAAAAAAACACAGTAAGAACTCAAATAATTTAGTGTAAATATAACAATATATTCAAGCCAAAAATATTACAATACTCGAAGTAATCGACTTCGTGTCGCGATCGAGACTGACTCTACAGAGCACACAGAGCGACGCTCGCCCCCGCAAAGTCCCCGAAAAGCGGCCTCCCCTCCCTGGGTCCTTGTTTTCCTCGCCCGCTTCTTAATCGCCAGATGCCGATGCATCTGAACTCTCGAAATTTCCCTCCGCGAAAAGCTATAAAAGTCGGTAAGTAAAGGAAGTCGAACTCTGAGGTAAGTTGAGTAGAATGCCTTTGTCCTACTACTGCTGTGGACCCTCGTCTTACTCCCTGATTCCTGGATCGCGAGAAACAACTGTACCCGGAATCCTCTTGCGTGATGGCTGACGGCGGCAGATACTCAGGTGGTTTGCTCAGAACAAGTCGTTACTCTTTCTTCCACTCGCGAGATAAGAGATACTCAGTGTTCTCGACTTGTTGCTTCAACAACTCAACTCGGACTCGATTCGTCCGTCGACTACTCCTCGCCAGTCATACACTCGCGATCGCTGTCTGTAAATTTAGCGACTCTAATCGTTTGTTATTTCCACGGCGCTCAGCAAATATAAAACTCGTAAAGAACAGTGGCGCAACTTCTAGGCGAACACTCGATCTCTCCGCATCGCGAACTCGACCGGGCTCAACGAAGTTTACGTACGATCTCGGTGTTCCTCTGGCTTCTCCAACTGCTCGGCCTCCAGGACTAGCGACGCATGGAACGAGGGGGAGTCTCTCGCGGCTCATCCTCTGCGCCAGCGAAGGACGGGCTTCACGCCCCCCCCAATTTATTTCCGCGACGCCACACTCCGACGTCAAGCTCGCGATAAGCGCGCTGATGTATAAATCAGTAATTAGAGAGAGAGAGAGAGCTGCGTGTGTCGACTAGCGCTATAGTTCGCTTAAGTCATCGTGCCAGTCGCGGGGTACACTGGTCACGGTGAGGGGTAGCGGTCGAGTCGCAATACTGTGTGCGAGGGTGAGACCCCACCGCGTATCGGGCTCCCGCGGCGCTCTATCTCTTTTGCGCGGTCTCTCCATTCTCTTTGGTTGTTCTCCCTCTTTCCACGTTATCTCTTCCTCTCTCGCACTCCCTGACGTGCTATAGACCCGCACCGCAACTGATGCGCGGGCAATTATGCGTGCGCGTCACTCACGTCTCGTGTCCCGTGCGATCCTCTTGGTCTCGTTTACCGTGGCTTTGTGGCGACTCCTGGTGTTCGTCTATGCGCGATTTCACGAGGTACGTCGGTTACAGCGGTAACGGGTGCAGCAAGTGATCCGCGCGCGGCACGGCACGACGACATTGTCTGTGGGATAACCGCAAGCGGAGCCACCCTCTCTCCTGTCCAGTGACAGGAGAGATTTAGGGACCCATTGTAGGGCTGCCTATGCGGAGCAGTGTTCGCGCTCGAAGCTTGTGCGAGTGAATTTAATGAATTTTAATTTATTATCAGAAGGAAAACTACTCTAAAACAATCTATTGGAAGAAAAAAAAAACACAGTAAGAACTCAAATAATTTAGTTAAATATAACAAATATTTCAAGCCAAAAATATTTACAATACTCGAAGTAATCGACTTCGTGTCGCGATCGCAGACTGGACTCTACAGAGCACACAGAGGCGACGCTCGCCCCCGCAAAGTCCCGAAAAGCGGCCTCCCCTCCCTGGGTCCTGTTTTCCTCGCCCGCTTCTTAATCGCCAGATGCCGATGATCTGAACTCTCGAAATTTCCCTCGGCAAAGACTATAAATCCGAATCCAACGCTGCCGTCTCGACGTTGAGTCCACACATTACTGACCCACTCTCCGAGAGTTGTAAATCGGACCCAACGTCGCGCTCGGCGTTAAAGCCAAAACATTATCACGCGCACGTTCTCACTGCCTGGAAACTGACCCCGCGGCGAGCCGCGTCGCGCTGTAAACTCCGCGATGCGAACAAGGACCCTTTTTTTCCGTACGCGATCGTGCTCTGCAGTCGAACCCCGTCTTCACAATACATCCTGTACTGTTCCCCATTTCGCTCAGGCTTTCGCCTGCGACGCAGGGAAAACCTCTTGGGAAAATAACCCACGCCAGGAAACAGTGCTTATACATGAAAAAACTTTAAAGTAACGCACGCAAACTCGCTATCCGACCAATAAATCTAGCTTATAATATTCCATCGGTGGCGTACGCTCGACCGAAGCGCAGAACAATGACTCCATGCTTTCTCTTCATGAGTCGATCTGGACGACATGCTCCCGACAGAACACCGCATGTGCTTGTCTTAGGCCAAAGTGCGTCCGCGCAGGAAAATCTCGGCTTTTCCTCGCCCCGCAGTCTCTCCAATTACCGAGTGTTATCCACCCGAGGGAGAGGAAAAAACTAAGTGGGCCACCGTCACGAGGCGTACGCGACACTTAGCATGTCGCGCTTTGGAGAACTCATCCGCCGATCTTTGTTCTCGCCTCGATCGCGCGCACACGTCGGGAACACCCATATTTAATTTTTTTTTTTTTATATATTTTTTGTACAGTTTAAAATGACCTTTTTTAAGTATTTTTATTACTTTAAATATTTTTAAATGATTTCTAAAACTCCCAACAGAATTAACTCGGGGTGGTACGGGGGGTGGCTTTGTTACCGCCGTGATTCTTACAAGGAACCGCCCCAACCGAACTCACCGATTTTCAATATCTTTTAGTATGTTGTAGTTTATCAAAAAATAGGAGACACGTATTTTTTTATCGGCGGAAAAGCACTTTGAAGGGGTGAAACCACCTCAAAGGTCACCCCAAAAAATGGATTTTTAATATATCTCAGGTCTATCCTCTATTAAAAATGTGATTGTTATAATTTATATAATTCTATAAATACTATAATTTTATTTAAATAAACAATAGTTAAATGTTGATAATTTAAACAATAATAAAAAAATCTAAAAATCTAAAATTTTTCAGACTCGTATGATGTTTTGAGCAATTTTCCCCCCTAGTTGCAGAACTGTACTATTTTAATTCAACAATAAAATTTTTAAAGGTATAACACTCGCTTAATTATCTCGCGGTCGTGTTATAACCAGGGCCAGAAGGGCCCTGTTTATTATAAATAAACGTCGGGCGTGCAGAAGGTACGGCTCGGCCGACTCAGATAATGCACGTGTACTCTAAGTACACGAGCCCGCGGAGGCGGCGTAGGTCGGGTCGAATAAATCAACACACGGGTGTTTGATAAGAGGAAGATTATATTGATGTTTAAATAGTACACGAGTGTGCAAGCACCGCACACTTTGACGAGCGGTAAAGAGAAACGAGAGAGACTGTCACCCAGACAACATAAGAGAGAGAGAGTGGTACTTACAAGCTTTCGGATAGCAGTACACTCGGTAAACGGACGTAGTCCAGCCTCGGGCAGACCCTCGAATTCGTACGGCCGTTGACTCCCAGACGTAGGCCTGACTCGGACGTCAGTATCTGTCGATGTCGTGAGTTGACCTTGGCTACGCACGGTTAGTCTACTCGTTGTAACGCCCGCACGGTGACACCAATCGCACGCGTATTAGTGCAGTGGACTACTCGTGAGGAATAACGCAACGAGACTGACTAGCTGCGACCGAACGCTACGCGCGCGCGACAGTTCCGCCGGCCGTCGGCACATCGTTGTCAAATCTCTACAACAATGTGCGGCCAGGTGGCAATTGTGTTACCTATGCTCTCTCTCTCTCTCTATCGGCAGCTTGCTGAAACAGAGAGCTTATTACAATTGCAATGTATCGTAGTTAGACATGCGACGTGTGCTGGCCGTCACAACACCCTCCCCCAGACGCTGTGTACACTGCTAGTTGTACCAGCTCGTACTCAATCATGTCTAACTGGGTAACAGAATTAGTAATAAATCTCAATTTTGTGAAAAGAAAAGAAACTTGAATTTATTTTAACAATAACTAAATAGTTTGTACAGAACTGATCGTAACAAAAATACTTTTTTTTTTTTTTTTTTTTTTTTTTGTGTCTCTCGTCTCTCTTTTAACATGCGGCCATTGGCCAGTATGGCAGCTTTATGCCTTAAGAAAAGAATACTACAAAAAAAAATTTTAATAGAGGGACGGAGGAAAAGGAGGATTTCCAGTTCTTGTACGGATATGGAAGAGGTAGAGAGGATCGGCTGTTTGCCAGGACTTCTTCTTCTACTTCTTCTTATATCTGTCGCCGTACGTCAGGTCCATCCCATGGACGTCGTAATTTGGACACTCGTCCAGCCGAGCGATTCCTCGGTAGCTGCAGATAGGGCATTGTGGTCCCGGTTCGGAGATAGTCGGCTGTCTGTTCCTAGCTCGACGCTTCAACTCACGGTTTCGGTTGAACTCTGCGTTCAGCTCTGCGTTAGACAGAGTTGACCGTTTTTCTGCGGTTGTTGAAGCCACCTCTGGAGCGACCGTTGATGATGCTGACGTCTGCGACTTCGCCTTGCATTTAGATTTAAGGAATTATGGGGATAAAATGGGACGTTATAAAGAAGAGAGAAGCTCCCTAATCGCGTGATTTTAATTGTTAACCGTACCCGCCGCCTTTTGCGTTCGCGTTCTCCTAGGAGATAAGCTGATCGGGACGTCACGCGGTTTATTTTTCGAACCTTTCGGCCTTCCGCGTTTTGCTCTATCTACTTCTACGCTATCGGTGTTTTTCGGTTTTACAATCTTCGCCGGTAGTAGTTTGCGTTTTACAATTAACCGCGTTTTTCTTGGCCTACCACGCTTTTTCGGTTGTTCGCTACTTGCGCTTGATGTTTTCGCTTCTTCAGCTTCTTCATTGTTGACGGACGTAGTCCTGATGTCGTCTACTTGATCAGCAGTTCCACAATCGTCGTCTTCTACGACTGGCTCAAGGTCGTTTTCTTCTACGACAGGCTCACCGTCGTTTTCTCCCCTGCTGTGATATTTCTTCAAGTATTCGACCGCAGTCGGTCCATCTATCGTTCCACTCTGGTCAACTAATTCGTAAATACCTGGGCTCAGCATACGGCTGATTTTGTAAGGGCCAACAAACGGTGGAGCTAGTTTAGCTGATACTCCCTCCGCTGCTGATGACAATACCCTATTTTTCTTCCAGACTTCTTCGCCTACTGAGTACTCCACGTTTCGGTGTCGGCTGTTAAAATATTTAGCCTGACGCGCTTGCGCTTCTTGAGCGTTCTCGTTAGCTGCTTCTTGAAGTTCTCTCAGCTTTTCCATCCTAGCCTTCCATTCAGATATAGCAATCTGATCTTCGTTGGCTATAGCTTCAATCTCCTCTTGTCGAAGTAGAGATTTGGGATGGCTCGGTTGTCTACCGAAGTTCAACATCGCTGGTGAAGTCTGGAGTGATTCTTGTGAAGCCGTGTTCATACTGAATGCGAACTCTGCGATATGTTCGTCCCAGTTTTTATGATGACCCTCGATGTATTCGCGGATCAGCGTTTTAATCGTGCGGTTCGCACGTTCTACGGTATTAGGCTGAGGGTGATAAGGTGGTGCGTACGTATGGTGTACTCCATGTTTTTCTAGGAATTTATCCATAGCCTTATTTCGGAACTCTGTTCCGTTGTCGGAAAAGAAGACCTTTGGGGTTCCGAACCGTAGAAAAACCCGTTCGTTCAAGTTTTTAATAATGGTCTGAGCGTTGGCCTTTCGGATAGGTATGCATTCTACCCACCTAGTGAACATGTCTTGGAACACCAGTAAATATTCATGACCGTGAGTAGACTTTGGTAGCGGACCCATCACGTCACCAGCAACTGTTTCCCACGGACGTGAAAAGTTGCGATTGCCCATCTGACCAGCTGGTTTTCGTTGTTCAACTTTACACTGTTGACAGATCAAGCAGTTTCGGACGTAATTTCTCACATCTTTCTTCATAGATGGCCAATAATATGACAAAGTGACTCTTTCTTGCGTTTTCTTGCGGCCAAAATGGCCTGACGTCGCTTCGTCATGACACTCGTTCAAAACTTGAGCTCTTTTCTCTTTCGGAAGTACTAATTTCCAAGCATTCTCATCTTCGAAAACATCATCGACGAATGCATCAGGCCGGTAGGTATATAATTTTCCACCAACTAACTTCCAGCCGGGAAATTCTAATGGATTATCTGTCACTTCCTTCTTTAAATCAGTATACCATTTATCAGTTGTTTTGTCCTCTGGTATAATACTCGCAATAATCGGACGTGTCTCTTCTGCGTCATCTTCTTCGTAAAGTCTTGACAGCGCATCAGGAACCACGTTCATCGAGCCTTTGCGATGTTCGATCGTATAATCGTATTCTTGCAGTTCCAGTGCCCATCTGGCTAGACGACCAGTTGGATTTCGTAAATTACTTAGCCACTTGAGACTACTATGATCGGTAATCACCAGAAAATGGTAACCTTCAACGTACGGGCGGAATTTTTGTATTGCCCAGAGTACTGCTAAGCATTCACGCTCGCTCGCCGAGTAATTCCGTTCCGCCGGAGTCATAGTGCGACTCGCGAACGATAACACACGTTCTTCACCTTCTATTACCTGCGTTAAAACAGCACCAAGGCCTGTGCCAGACGCATCACATTGTAAGCAGAAGGTTTTATTAAAGTCTGGTCGGTGGAGGACCGGCGCGGATGCTATCAGCATTTTAGTTTGTTCGAACGCGCGTTCTTGGTCCTCCCCCCAAACGTAGCTTGTTCCTTTCTTAAGCAGCCGATTTAAAGGTTCGACTATCGTTGCGAAATCTTTGAGGAACTTCCGGTACCACGACGACATTCCCAAAAACCTGCGCAGTTGTTTTAATGTCTTCGGAGTCGGGTACTCTATAATCGGAGCGATTTTATCCGGATCCGGACGGAAACCGTCTCTGTTGACAAGCACGCCAAGATACCGCACTTCCGATTGACAAAAGTGACTTTTCTCACGATTTATAGTCAACCGTGCTTTGGCTAGCTTCGTCAGCACGATCTCTAAGACCTTCAAATGGTCTTCGAACGTTTCTGTACAGACGATAATATCGTCCAAATAGCTGTAACAGTGTGGTTCGAGATCGGGCGTAATCAAGGAGTCGATCATACGCTGGAAACAGGCAGGAGCACCAGCTAAGCCGAACGGAAGTCGTTTCCAATGGAACAACCCCATTCCCGGAACCTTGAATGCCGTATATGGTCGACTTTTCTTCTTTATTTTGATCTGGTGATAAGCGTTGCTTAAGTCGATCGTGGATATATAACGAGCACATTGGAGCTTACTTAGTATAGTATCCATGAAAGGCAGGGGGTAAGCACTTATTTTTGAAACTTTATTTAGCTTACGGAAGTCGATGCATAATCGACGCTTCCCGCTATTCCCCTTTTTCACCATCACGACGGGACTAGCCCAGTCGCTGTCCGAAGGCTCGATGATGCCTGCTGCTAGCAACTCCCTCACTTGAGAAAAGAGCATTTCTTCGAGTTTCTTCGACACCGGATAGAATTTCTGTTTGATCGGACGACATGTCTCTACCTCTAGATCGAACTCCACTAAGTTCGTAAAGCCGAGCGGCCCTTCATCTTTTGGAATTAACCGATCAAGTAATTCTTCTAACATCCGTTTTTGACCTTCGTGCAAGTCCTGCAGGCCAATCGAAGCTAAGATCGGACGAGTGGTTCCGTCTGTTACCGCTTCACAGGCGCTTATGACCTCAGTTGAATTTTCAACCGTTAACGTTCGTTCGCGCGGGTTCAACCTGGCGTCGAACTGTAAAACGAAGTCGGCGCCTAAATTGCATCCTTCACGTAAATCAGGTACTACTAGCGTAGTCAGCGTCCTGGTTTGTCCGCCTATCGTGAAGGGCAAGTCGACTGTTCCAGTCACCATGGAGGTTTTACCATCAGCCATGCAGGCGACTATTCCATCGCATGGTTTTATTTCTGCGTTGCATGCACTGGCTAGTTGTACGGACGTAGCCCCGATGCAAGTTTGAGTGGCCCCTGGGTCGTAAAGGGCCCTGACCCTGAATTCACCTATCTGCACCTGCAGCCACCAGCGCTGGTCGGATAAGACAGCGTTGCTACTGGTTGCTGCACAGTGTGCTATCGCAGTCGGATTTGATCGTTCAGTCGACTGTGCTGCCGAGATCCCTAGCTTAACCTCGGGGTCAGTACGGATCTCGCTTACTGTTCCCCTTTGGCTTTTCCCGCACAATTGGGACACGTCTTCCGCGTGAAGCCTGGTGCCTTACAAGTCCAGCAAGCTAGTTCCTGCTTCTCCTTATTTGCTGAGTCGTTCGACTTTCCAGATTTAATGGCTTCTATGGAGTCAGGTTTATTCTTTACGTCCGTTGGTGCTGAGGACTTCAACTGCTGATTCTCTCCAGAGGTCTTCCTCTTACTTTGGTTCGACCTACTGGGCCCCTTCTGGTTCTGACGGCCGTTGCTGCCCTTCTTTGCCGTTGAAGGACAATTATTGTTGACCCACGTCTTGAACCAGAGAGGTGGCCCCTCTGCATCAGTTGGACAGATGGCTGCGATCGTCGGCTGGTTTTTATTCTTTGCCTTCTCCGGTGGATTATAAGCCGCTCCAGGTAGCATAGATTTCTCCGGAGTAGGGGGTGGCTTGTAGCGTGATTTTGCTCTCGTCCGTTTCTCGGCACTCACAGCTTTACTTTTGAATTCGTTTAGTGTTTCGAATTCCATTCGACCGAAAATTAACTTCAGCTCTGGGTTCATATTTTGATATAAGATATCCAGCTGTTGTCGAACTGGTAGAGCATCTGGCATACGGTTGAATATCATGACCATACTAACATAATAGTCGTTGACATCTTCATGTGGTCCCTGCGTACGAGAGCTCGCCTCAACGATTAGTTGTGAGCGTTCTTCATCTGTCATACCGTACGTTGCTCTGGCCTCTTCGCAGAAATCTTCCCACGTGTGCCATTTCGGACGTTCAACTCTAGCCCATTTTAATGCTCTTCCTGATAATAAAGAAGTGGTGTGTGATAATGCGTCTAGTAATTCTTCTTCTGATATTCTTGGACGAGCTAGTTTCCTACAACCTTCTACTAATCTAATGAACTCTTCTACATCTTCTGTTGACGTGCCTCCGAACTTTACATTCCATTTCCGTATTTTATCATTGATATCAGCAGAATTTTCTCTGAACGTACTTTGGAGGTTAGAGTCATAATATCCAGACGTGTTGGTCTGTAGGTTGCTTGGGCCTCGCTCTGAAATCAGACGATTCGGACGTATCGGCTGGTCCCCCTCTCTCCAAACATTCCCAATCCTCTGTTGGGAATCACCAGTGTAATGTGGTAAGGTTACTCTATGCTGATCGCACGTTTGGTAACACTGACTTTGTTGACATGGTACTTGTGCTTGTTGTGCCATTCGGTTCTGTGAAAATATGTTCCTCTCGTAGCTGGACTGTGCTGTTGCATACTGAGGTTGAATCGGTCGTAGTTGGCCCGGCGTATGGTTGTGTGGTGTCGACTGTTGAATTAGCCTTCGTTGAGGTTGCTGATGTGTACTGTTGTCTTCTAATACTGACGTTGAGGGATTTGGTTCGATATATCTAGTCGTGTAGGTGTCGTTAAAATTTACGTGTCTGTTCTTGGTCTCTATTGATGGTGGTGCATCTACTTTCGACCGTGTAAATTCGGACGTTCCTAACCGGGTACTACACGCTGGAGGCTCTCTTTGAGCACTGTTAGCTATACGCAATTTCTTTATGTGCTCGCACGCTTCATCACGTATTTTTTTAAGCTGCGCGATTTCGTCGTCTTTCTTTAATAGGTCGTCGACGACTCTTTTCGGTAAGTTGTATGCACAACTGTCGCTGGCTAGATACATCCGGAATTCGACGTTCGGAGCACTCTCCTGTTCATCCGTTAATTCTGGGGAATTAGCTACTCTTCTTATTTGCTCTGAATTTTCAAGACTTTCCTCCACGACGTCATTCCCTATCGCGCTAGCGTTATCGCACGGATTACCACCGAAAATTGTTGCTAACGGTTGTCGAACCTGTTCTCTATGTAGCGGTTGTCCGAACCCTATTGTTACCGGTTCCAACCAGCTAAATTCGTTTTCGATGCCGCTTGGGTTGCTGCAATCTGCAGGCTGATACGCCTGTTGTTCTTGGTTATTGACAACCGGGTTGTTGCACCCTGCAGGCTCAACCGCCTGTTGCTCCTGATTTACAGCAACCGGATTACTGGTTAGATCTCTTTGTTGTAAAACTCCTAGACTTATCTGGTTCACGTTCCGCTCTTCTTCTTCAATTAAACCGCTTATTTCTTGCGGAATATAATTAGTTATATACGACGCGCGTCGTGTCGCCCGCGACCTAAATAAATCCTTCGAATTTAACAGGGTTAGCGACGGACGGAAGTCTTCTGGTGCATAATCTCCTGCTAGGCACCTAAACAATCTACGCATCCTATCTTCATCTGCTCCCCTATCCTGCAAGCCTAGAAAATCTAACGCTAGTCCTAGCGTATTCGCGTCCATCGATCGTATGTGATCTTGTATCGCTACGTGCGACCTGCTTAAATCTATGTACGAGCCAGTTAAAGACATCGTGCTCGTTGAGTATTCTGACATTTAATCAAAGCAGAACCGAGTCGAATTCAGTACAATCCACAACCGCAAAAAAAAATTTTAGTTACTATCGAATTGAATTCAATCACTAGTTGTCGACACTTAAACACATGTTTGCTTTTTCGAGTACGAACGTGTAATTTAATTTAATCACGCAATCAAATTTGTAAACGGTAACAATAATTTGTTTTGAATCGCGCTAAATTGCCTGACGGACAGTCAACACGCACAATTTGTGCCACAAGTTTCAAAATTTTCAAAAAGGGGAAATTTAACTAATTTTTAAAAAAAGAAATAAATCCTACTTTAATAATTTATTTGTAACTTTGAATGTTACTGACTTCCTCTATCATGCAATTTTTAATTCTAATACGCGAACTCGAAAAAGCAATTATACGCCGGAACGGCTGTGTTTTGATTCTATTTCTATATATTTTTCGTACGTTCGTGTACTCAACTACACAGCTATTTTCACAATAAGCTAGATTCAAAATTTTACGAAAATTTCTTAAATTATTATCGCTATTTATGCTTTATATAACGTAACAATTTATTAAACTGCGAGATCACGGCTTAAACGGTAGTCACGTACAGTATTAGCATCAGAGTGCAAAAAGAATTTCCAAAATTCGTACAGTAGTTTAAATTCTACTGACTACAGTTTATCCGTCTCACTCGCACTCAGCCGAAATTCCCTGCCTAACGGACGACACTGTATGAGTACGTACGTACCGAGCTCTCGGTTCGCGGCGCGCGATGTAAATAATATCGATGCTCTCGCTTTCGCTCGCTCGTTCGTTGACCGTTTGAATTTCAAGGCTGAAGCCTGCCGCACAATTACAGTTTCGACTTTGCGTATTATTCGACGCTGTCAAACTTATATTTAACCGCGGACAGTTTTTATGAGTCTCGTTACGCCTACAATGCACCGACACTGTAGCACGCGTAGCTGCTTCACAATTTGTTGTTTCGCACTCGCGAGTTATTTCTCCTGACCTTGACACACGTTTTGGGGCGCCATTTATAACACTCGCTTAATTATCTCGCGGTCGTGTTATAACCAGGGCCAGAAGGGCCCTGTTTATTATAAATAAACGTCGGGCGTGCAGAAGGTACGGCTCGGCCGACTCAGATAATGCACGTGTACTCTAAGTACACGAGCCCGCGGAGGCGGCGTAGGTCGGGTCGAATAAATCAACCACACGGGTGTTTGATAAGAGGGAAGATTATATTGATGTTTAAATAGTACACGAGTGTGCAAGCACCGCACACTTTGACGAGCGGTAAAGAGAAACGAGAGAGACTGTCACCCAGACAACATAAGAGAGAGAGAGTGGTACTTACAAGCTTTCGGATAGCAGTACACTCGGTAAACGGACGTAGTCCAGCCTCGGGCAGACCTCGAATTCGTAACGGCGTTGACTCCCAGACGTAGGCTGACTCGGACGTCAGTATCTGTCGATGTCGTGAGTTGACCTTGGCTACGCACGGTTAGTCTACTCGTTGTAACGCCCGCACGGTGACACAATGCGACGCGTATTAGTGCATGACTACTCGTGAGGAATAACGCAACGAACTGACTAGCTGCGACCGAACGCTACGCGCGCGCGACAGTTTCCGCCGGCCGTCGGCACATCGTTGTCAAATCTCTACAACAATGTGGCGCCAGGTGGCAATTGTGTTACCTATGCTCTCTCTCTCTCTCCTTTCTCTCTTACTCGCCTCTCGTCTCGCTCGCCTCGGCGTTCGTCGGCAGCTTGCTGAAACAGAGAGCTTATTACAATTGCAATGTTCGTAGTTAGACAAGCGACGTGTGCTGGCCGTCCAAAGGCTTTTAATAAATATTCTTACCCTTTAAATGATTTGTAAAATTTTGAGGAAACGTTTTGTACTGCCCTTCGAATTTTACTAATCACAAAACGAGCATTGTGCTGTTATGTGCTTGTTCTGAAAGTTGGACTGGCCAAATAATTATATAAAATATTTCCCATCAATCCAAGAGTACTGAAGGTGCAATGATTGAAAAAATTCTTTTTTTCTGCTGGAGGAAGACATCCTAATTGAAAATATTTGGCGGCGGTTTCTCCCAGTTTGTGGATAACGACCACACTCTTCTATTAAAATGTAGAACTCAATAGTACTAAGCTACATTTAAAAGAAATTAAATTTAAATTAAACGTTTTGTGATTCAGTGTTTTGTCTTAAATAAAGTCGTTTGAAAAGTTATTTAAAGTAAATTGCTTATATGTACTACACAAGAGGAGAAAAAAAATTAATCATCTTTTTAACCGGCAAAAAAATTTTATTATCATATCGTCGTTTTTTTATTAATACACCGTAAAGCGCCAAATTTTTTAAAGATTGTTTTACTTGAAAACTAAACTGTTAAATCTTTTTAAAAAAAAACCATGATTATTGAGAAGTTATTACGAACTATATTCTACTTTAATTTTTTTTCCTCCACCACTGTATACTATGAGTTGTTTTTCTCTAGCGTGATACGATAATGGAGTAAAAAGGCAATAATGCAATTTAAAATTTTGCGATTGTAGTTAGCGTTATAAAGCAGTACTGCCTTGATCTTCTTTCTTTGTTGTTTAGGTACTATTAGTTTGGAAAGATCACCCTGTATACCTCTACCATATGAATGCAAAAAAAAAAATTTTTTGTGCAAAAGAACAAACTTTGGCCCTTTATTTAGGCAATAAGGTGAACATTTTAAAAAAAAGATACCATTCACGTATAACTTATACTACATGTCACTCGGTTAATGTGTGGTAACATGTATGCGTGTTTGTGTGTGTGCATGCCTGCGTAAGACATATGTGTGTACATACGTGCCTTTGTGCTGTGCAATGAATTTGGTAAATCTCAGGAAACTAATAATCCAATTTTTTCAAATAAAAATTTTAGGTATACTGCGAAAAAAAGTTCAATATCCGTATTAAGCTTCATAACTGAAAATATGACGTAGAATCTCGCCAAATGTAAATAGGGGTGATTGGCTATTTTTCTCTATCTCTGTAAAACATATTCGGCGCGCAAAAAATGTCAGATTGACACACTCAAATGTTTTTACTCCAGAAATCTCTCGGTGTTAAAATAGAAATTGCGATTCGTCGTACTAGTAAATGAAGAATTTGTGAAAATGAGAATATGTATTAAAAATTTTGTGCCATAAAATAGAGCATTTATCAAAATCTTCTCTTATAAAGAATGCAAAAAATTACATTTGCCTTAAAGCATAGAAAATAATTGTCGCCGAAATAAATACAACAATATTTATACATACAGATTTTTTTTTATTTTTTACATTATCAAATATAATTGCAAAACTTTCAAAACCCTTTGTATAACAGTGCTTTCAATATTTAGACCATTCTTTCTGGTATTGTTTTAGCCAATTCCTTGTTATTCATAATCTGCTTTTCAGTTTGCCAGGTATATGCGCATCAACTCCACCTAACAAAAGTATAAGACATATTCATTGAACAGTAAATCAACAAAATATTTTTAATTATAAATTATAAGTTACTCTAAACGCCTTCAAAGGTTAAATAATAATTAAAATTTAATTTCATACGATAATTGGGAAATAATAAAATAATCATTTTTTCCGCGTATAATGTATATTAACAAAGCAACAAATATCTACCCGTGCGTGGCCGTTAAATTAATTTGGCATATTGATTATCTTTCAGATTTCAAAACATACTAAATCAAATTCTTAGACGGTGAAGATATACCTTACGGCATTGAAAATTCGTATATTCTTCTTTTACAAGCAGTTGATTTGTAATGTCAATAAAAATACGAATTTTTTTGTCTCTCTTTATTTTATAGAGAGACACACCTCTCTCTAAATGAATATTTATTTGTTGCAATATTGCTGGAAATTGCTGGAACAATTGCATGCTTAATTCTCCATCTCTCATCTTCCGTCAGTAGCACTCTTGGCACATTGTCGAATTCAGCCATCATCATGTTTATTTTTTTTCCAAGACTGATACTTGAAACCAATTGTGCGACAGTAATATACGGAAAGAAGTCCTCACGGCTATAACCCATGCTGCCGAAAACATAAACAGAGTGTCACGCGACACTCGATAGCACGACCGGACGGCCTGATAGGCACCGCCATTTCGATTTTGATTCGATTTTTCTCTACGATTTTTATCAAGAGCGTTAAATCGGCTTTTTTTAGATCGAATGGGATTTTTCATTTATTTTAATTATTAATTATAGGGCATATAATTGATAATTAAAAGATTTAATTATTAATTATAGGCCAATTAATATATAAAAAGATTTAATTAGTAATTATAAGATATAATTGCCTCTAACAATAAGACAAGGAAAAACGCGTTTTCTTCGGAGGCTGCTGCAATTCTGAATAGCAGTCACGATCATCAGCGAATTCGCTCTCACAAAAGGTCGGCGAATCGTCAAGAGTCGCTGCTTTGACTTCGCATCACGCGATCTGTGATCGTGACGTAACCGTCGCACGGCTTCCGGCTTTCTACTTGCAAAGTCGCGCCACTGCGGCGCACCTGGACGAGCGAGTCAGTACTCCGTGCTCGTTTCCTCGACACGTGCGCCACGCCTCGCACTCGCGTTCGCACAAGTCGACTCTTCCTGCTCCGAGCGAGACGGGGAACTCTAACCTCCAGCCGAAGCCGCTAGTGTATGGAAGCTGCTCCTGGAGGACGTCCCCTGCGCGACATGCTGTAGGACCCGCCCAGATCTACTGCCCGAGAGAGGCTAGTATCTACTCTTATTCCTGGTCGCTAGCTTGTCCATTCTCTTCCTGTTTCTATTTCTTGCTGCCTGTTCGCTGTTGCGTAGCTTGCGGCTCTCGCTTTTTTGCTTGCTCTAGGAACCGCTAACCCTGTTCGCCCGCGAAGGCTACAGGCCGCCGACAACCTTGCTGGGCAGCACAACAGGTACTGCGAAACCTGATTTTGAGGTTGGTGTGAATCTGGGACCAAGCAAGGAGAGCTAATTGACTGTTCGAAGGCGTGAGGCACCGTCTAGCCAGCTAGCAGAACTACTGCGATTACCTTGCTACGAGAAGCACCAACAGCTTTATGTCTTCTATGAAGATCTCAAAGGTGATCAGTATTTCACTACTGACTTTTTTTCAGCCGTTGAGGACGAATACCTGGCCACCAAGGGGAAGATGACCGCCAAACTGGCCACGCTGATCGGTGCTCTCCAGGTAGCTCCACCCCTGCCAGTCAACGATCCTCAAGGGCCGTCCCTGTCATTCTCCACTACAGCAAGCTCGCTCCCAAAGCTCACTCTGCCCAGGTTCAACGGCAGGCAGGAAGATTGGGAGTCGTTCAAAGAGCTTTTCTGCTCTATGGTGAAGGATGTACCCACGCTGACTCCAGTCCTCAAGCTGCAGCACCTGTTGTCCTGCCTGGAAGGAGATCCAGCACGTCGCCTCTGCAACATCAAGGTTATTGGTGCCAACTTCGACGTAGCCTGGACCACACTGGAGAACCGATATGACAACAAGCGTCTCCGGCTTGCTGTACAGCTAAATCGTCTCCTGTCCATGCCTGCAGCTTCTTCCAAGTTTCCTGCGGAGATGAACAGGCTGATGGACACCACGAACAAGTGCAAAAGGGCCCTGCAGAGCCTACAGAGACCAGTAGACAGCTGGGACGACTGGTTTGTACAGCTCATCGTCTACAACCTGGATCCAGTCACCAGAGAGGATTGGGAAAAGTCGTTGGAGGGAGTCGCCACCTTTCCAACCTATGCTGCACTGACCTCTTTCCTCGACAACCGTGTGCAGTCCCTGGAGACAGCCCACTGCAGTGATTCTCCTGTCCAGCACTCAACGAAGGTCACAGTGAATCCAAGTAAAAGTGCTACCTCATCGACTAGAGCAGTTTCAGCCCATGTATCGACCACCAGTGCTTCGAAAAGGGCTTCCAAGTTCCCAGGATGTTTAGTGTGTCAAGGTGAACACTATATAGGATACTGTCCCTCGCTGCTTCAGAAGAGCATCCATAAGAGGTTAGAGTTGGTGAATAATCTCAGCCTCTGCACTAACTGCCTACGGAAGGCACATCCTGGTGGCACCTGTCCCTCCAAGAGCAGGTGTAGGCACTGCAATCTAGTGCACCACACAGCCCTGCACCATGACTCCAATGGATCCAGCACCGCAGCCAAAGGAGAGTTTTTGCCAGCAGGTCCGAAGCCAACTCTAGGCCAGTCAAATCACCTTGCTGCCCATTCGACAGCCCTAGGAAGACCTATGCTGATTGGAACCGCCAAGGTGATTCTTCAGTCGAAGGCTGGGCTGTCAAGAAGCTTCAGAGCTCTCATCGATCCAGCCTCCGAAGGATCCTTTGTGACTGAAGAGGTAGTCCAGGCGCTCTCTCTCCACAAAACAGCCTGCGAGACTACTGTCACTGGTGTTGGAGGACACATTACTGCTATGTCCAGGTCCGCCACTGTTGTTGCTCTCAAATCTACTGCTGACCCAGCGCTCTTCGTGACGTTCTCTGCGCTCGTGTTGTCAAAGGTTTCTGCATTGTTGCCGCCACAGGCAGTCTGCTGCGAAGCTCTGGAGCATCTTCGAGGACTGGAGCTGGCAGATCCAGACTATGCCACCCCTGGAGCAGTGGATTGCATCCTGGGAGCTGACATCTATCCCGCTCTCATTCAAGAAGGGCTACGCCGAGGTTTACCTACGATGCCAGTCGCACAACAGACAAAGCTGGGTTGGATTTTGACTGGGCCTGCTGCTCCACGCTCGTCTGCGGCGCCCACAACACTGCAGGTCTACTGTACACAGCTCTCTATCTCCGATCAACTCCGTCGCTTCTGGGAGGTTGAGGAAGTCGCGATGCCGCCTGCGCTCACCAAAGAAGAGGAGGAGTGTGAGCTGATCTTTCAGCGTACCCACTCCCGTGACAGCCAGGGCCGCTACGTGGTTCGGCTACCCTTCAAGGCAGAATCTATACTCCACAACGCCAGGACGATGGCTGTCAGTCGACTACTCGCGCTGGAGCGCAAGCTCACTCGTGATCCTCCCCTAGGCCAAGCCTACCGCCAGTTCCTCCTTGACTATGAGGAACTGGGCCACATGGAGCGCCTTTCTGACGATGCTGCCGGGTCAGCGAGCTACTACCTGCCACACCACGCCGTTGTGGGCCGCAAGCTTAGAGTAGTCTTCGATGCACAAGAGCTAAACCAGATTCTTCTTGTAGGTCCCAAATTGCAGCGGGAGATCACCACCATCCTCATTCGCTGGCGCCTCTTCCGGTACGTGTTCACGGCTGACATCGTGAAAATGTTCCGGCAGATCCAGATGCACGCTGACGACGCTGCGTGGCAGTGCATTCTATGGCGAGCCACGCCTGAGCTGCCGATCCAGGAGTACCGCTTACGGACCGTGACGTACGGTACTTCCTGCGCACCCTACCTCGCACTGAGAGTGCTTCTGCAACTGGCTGAAGACGAGGGTCCGACCTTCCCTCGAGGCGCGCAGATTCTAAGGCGCAATTTTTACGTCGACGACGCGCTGACCGGAGCCGATACCCTAGACGCTGCTCAACTAGCGAAGGACGAGCTTCGCCAAATTCTGCTTCGCGCTGGCATGACTCTGGATAAATGGTCAGCCAATGACCCTGCCTTGCTGGAGGATGTCGAGTCAGCGGCTCCATCGCCCGTACGAAGCTTCGACGGAGACGACGTCGTGTCGACGCTGGGTTTGCGCTGGTCGCCGCATCTAGACGCCTTTCTCTATCAGGTGCAATGCCCCAGCCACACCACTGCCATCACCAAGAGGACGATTTTGGGTGAAATCGCACGTTTATACGATCCACTAGGGCTCTTAGCCCCTGTCACCGTTCGCGCAAAAATTTTGTTACAGGCCCTCTGGATTACCGGCAAGGACTGGGACACTCCTGTAGATGCAGAGACACGTCGCCACTGGGAAGACTTTCGACAGCAGCTTCCTCTCCTGGAACATCTGCGAGTGCCTCGCTGGTTCGGCACCACAAGCTCGTCCACCGTCCAGATCCATGGTTTTTCAGATGCCTCCGAGAAGGCCTACGCAGCAGCTGTCTACATCGTCGTCCTCGACGCGCAAGGAGTACGCCGATCCACCCTGATCACTGCCAAGAGCAAAGTTGCTCCCCTCAAGGCCGTGTCCCTGCCTCGCTTGGAACTTTGCGGCGCTCTTCTGCTGGCCAGGCTTCTCCTCAAAACACAGACTGACCTCGACGACTACCAGGCCCCGGTCTACTGCTGGTCGGATTCCCAAGTAGTCCTTGCCTGGCTCAGAGGATCACCAAGTTCGTGGAAGGTTTTTGTCGCGAACCGTGTCAGCGAGATCCAGACGTCGCTACCGGCCGCTCGCTGGGGACACGTTCGCTCGGCCCAGAACCCAGCAGACCACGCTACACGTGGCCTGACACCCACCCAACTGCAGGAAAATCAGCTGTGGTGGTCGGGACCGGGACAGATCTTCGACGAAGCCATGGAATCGCAAGCAGCCTACGCCTACGACACGACCTTAGAGAAACGGGCGACGACGGCCACCTTCTACGCTGCTGTGTCCGAAGAGGGAGTAGAGAAGCTCTTAACTCGGTTCTCTTCCATGCGGCGAGCAGCTCGTGTCCTCTCGTTTGTTCGCAGGTGGAAGGTGAACTATCGTCTGCCAGCAGCGCATCGTCCAACTCGAATGATAAAGGCTGAAGAGCTGGACAGCACGCGCCGTCGCCTCATTGCAGCAGTCCAGGCACACCATTTCCAGAAAGAGCTGGCTCTCCAACGGCAGGGCAAACCTGTACACCGTACCAGCTCCCTCCGCCGCTTGCTGCCTTTCGTGGACCCCGCTGGCCTGCTACGTGTAGGTGGTCGACTACACTACTCGTTCCTGGGCACAGACGAGAAGCATCCGGTCATTATTCCCAGGAACAGTCACCTGGCGGAGCTACTCATCCGTGACGCCCATCGAGCCACGCTGCACGGCGGACCGCAGCTACTGCAAAGCCATCTGTGTCGCACCTACTGGATCCCACAGGCGAGGAACAAAATCAGGTTGCTCTGCAGACAATGCGTCCAATGCTGCCGCTTTCGAGGTCGCACCATCGAGCAGCAGATGGCTCCGCTCCCCAGCAAACGCATCACTCCAGCTCGACCATTCAGCATCACGGGAGTGGACTATGCGGGTCCTTTCGCCATAAGGACGTCAAAAGGACGAGGCCAGCGCTCGTACAAGGGTTACGTCGCCATCTTCACGTGCTTCGTAACACGAGCGGTGCACATAGAGGTGGTATCCGACTACACATCAAAAACCTTTATTGCAGCGTTCAAGAGGTTCGTCGCGCGTAGAGGCCTGTGTCGTGAGGTCGTCAGCGACAACGGCACCACCTTTCAGGGAGCAGACTCGGAGCTTCGCAGTCTGTTTCAGCAGACATCCAGCTTCAGCCAGGAAGTTGCCGAAGCTATCCAAGCAGATGACATTTCCTGGAGCTATATTCCACCCAGGGCACCGAATTTCGGAGGACTTTGGGAGGCAGCAGTCAAGTCTTTCAAGCAGCACTTAAAGCGAGTTCTCGGGGATGCCACGCTCACCTTCGAGGAATTCTCGACCTTGACTGCCTGCATCGAAGCCTGCTTGAACTCCAGGCCTCTCAGTCCCCTCAGCGCTGACCCTGGAGACATCGCAGCGCTTACGCCAGGCCACTTCCTCACTGGGGCTGCTCTGACGGCTCCACCGGAGCCTTCATCTGATTTAAATGTTATAGGTCTACCCAGATGGAAACTAGTCACCCAGATGCACCAGCACTTCTGGGCTAGATGGCACAAGGAAGTGCTGCACCACCTCCAACAGCGCTCGAAATGGCTCGAGCAGGACAGACGACCGGCCGTAGGAGACCTTGTTCTCCTCACTGACGACCAACTGCCCCCGCTCAAGTGGCCGCTGGCTCGCATCGAGGCTCTACATCCAGGCGCTGACGGCCTGCCTAGAGTAGCCACTTTGCGCACCGCAACGTCCACCCTCAAGCGGCCCTTGGTAAAGGTCGTCCCGCTGCCCATCAACGAGGTGGCGTCAGCACATCACTCGGCCTCGAGCGCCGTATCCAGCTAGGTCCTACTGACGCTGTGAGGAGTGTGAGGGAAGTTCCCATGGCGGGCGGCTTGATCGCCTTTAAGAAGACACACTCAAGAGCACAACACCTACACGAACATCCACACTGTAGAGCCACACACTCACACTTTCGCGTCAAGTAGCTTTAGTTATTTTTTCTTTCTTTCTCCATTTTCTTATAACTAGTCTTAATTACATTAGTCTAATTATCGTTTTCGTAAAACCGTTTTCGTTGAGCTTTCAACGAGGCGGGCAGTATGTTCGGGCCGTTTAAACTTGCGCGCGCTTACAAGCAGTCTCGCGCATGATCTCCGAGAGTGACCGTCAGGTCACCCGGGGA
Organism: Pteromalus puparum; assembly: GCA_012977825.3. Lineage (NCBI taxonomy): Eukaryota > Metazoa > Arthropoda > Insecta > Hymenoptera > Pteromalidae > Pteromalus > Pteromalus puparum. The sequence continues at coordinate 17,036,394 of CM053172.1, read as the reverse complement.
TCCTGCGCGAACCGTATCACGACAAGTAGTGGTGCCCCCACTATCGCCACCAAGGCCTACAAAACCAGCGTGCGCACCGGCGCTCGCTCTCTGTTCCGGCTGCTTCATCACGAGCTTCGTTTCCGAGAAGTAAGCTCAGCCGCGAACGCGTTTTACACACACACACACTTAGTTTCTTTCAATTGTTTAAATTGTTGTTAGGGCAGTCACCCCAACAAGTGTATCAACACTAGCCGAGTAATAAAGCTCGACTTGGTATCAAAAAGACGAAATTGTCACCCCTTTACTCTCCGCTTTTCCTCTGTCCACCTACGCACTCTACGGGTACAACACGTTGCCGCGAACATCGTCCCGAGTTACTTCGAGCGATTCGCGCTCCGAAACACCAGGGCAATTCGCAAGGGAGTGTCCAAATCCCAAAAGAATAGCCTGCTATAAATGCAGTAAAGCGGGTGTAAAATTTACGAATTGCCCAACGTGTAACCCGCCAGAAATCTTCTGTAGTGAATGCGGTCTAGTCGGCTATCTTAAAGCTAATTGTCTCGAATGCATGGGAAACGAAAATTAAAGCCGCAACGAGAGGCTGATGCGGCTTCAAATTCAATCAAAGCCTCGCAAACACCGGGTCGACAGGCTATCTCAAATGGTTATAAGATACCGGAAGTAACGGCTGCCTATGCAAAAACTAACTTTATAGCAGATAAACTTTACTGTTGTACACAACGATAGATATAGTCGGCAATAAATTCCAAGCCCTAGTAGATAGCGGAGCAAGCAGGATCTTTATAGGACGTGGAGTGCGAAAATCGCAGCAAGAAATGCTTTATTTGTCAACAAAAATGTGACGGCAAAAGTCACGATACCGTTAGGCCATACCGAAGAAATACGCGAAACGATACAATTACCGATCAGTCTGCAGAAAAGAGTCAGAATTGTAGAAGCTCGGTTCTTGGAAAGCCTCGATCAGGATTGTATAATAGGGCTGGACGCTTTACATGATTTCGGTATAGTAGCGGACTTTAATAACTTCTCGTATACCTTTAGCTCAAAACCATTCGATCAGTATACCTTCGAACGACGCTTCGCGGAAACGACATAGAAAAGCGAGGCCTGCTATCGATTGCGAGAACTCAGCCCGACGGAGGAGAAAATCTTAGAGAAATTTTTGAAGAATGAAATTGAATAAATGCGGAATAATTATGACTTACAAAAAGAAACAAAAAAAACTTCTTTATTCCGCGAAGATTTATTTGCCTTGAGAGCAGATAAACCCGAGTTAGATTTATGTTTGATTGACTTGAAATATTAACGATTTGAACGTCTCACTGATGTTAAGATTCTAAAAGGTAATTAAATAATTAGAACACTATTTATGGGAAAAAGTCCGAAGACATAAAAAACCCACTTTATTAACAAAAAACACAAAACTGAAATTTGATGATTACAAAATGGCGAGTGACATCGACAAAGAAAACGCCGTTGAATGCGCACGCACACGCGGTACAAAATAATTCGCACACACACTTGCACACAAGATTTTACACAAAATTGTATAAATTGAATAGATTGATTGCTGTCACAGTCTGACAAAGAAAAAGGCCGAACGTGGGTCGGTCGATAAAGCGACACGTGACTCGTGGGGTCAGGTTTGCTTTTTTATACGAATTATACAATGATGTAATACCGCGCGTGGGTCGGTATGAATTGAAAATGCTAATTTAGTTAAGAAGTGACTTTAGACGATCGTATTATCAAACGAACTCGAAAAGTGACTAACAGAATTTCGACACGAGGGGAGAGGTCCGCTCGCGGGAAAAGATGTCGACTGACTGACTGGCACGAACTCGCGCGGGAAGCGCGCAAGAGAGAACGAGAGAGCGTCTGACACGTGCTGCCACCAATTGGTGAGCCGTGTTGCGACGCAACAGAAATACCGAAAACTCCGGAAAAACTCGGCACGACGCAGTTAGTGGTATATACGATAGACGTAAACGGTCACCCGGCTATTAAACAAAGACCATATCCAACATCGAGCGTGAAGAAAAAGGCAATATTCGAGGAAGTTGATAGTATGTTAAAGAACGATATTATCGAAAGATCAAGTAGCGACTAGTCGTCTCCAGTGCTCATGATCCGTAAGCCAAACAACAAATATAGATTTTGTCTCGACTTACGCAAAGTCAACGCGGTCACAAAAAAAGACGCTTAACCTTTGCCTCTCGTGAGCTCGATCTTAGATAAACTTCGGGTAGCACGATATATTTCAACAATCGATCTAAGCCAAGCATTCTTTCAAATACCGCTCGGAAAAGAATGTCGTGAAATTACAGCATTCGCCGTTTCGGGAAAAGGACTATTTCATTTTAAAAGGTTGCCGTACGGACTCACCAACTCGCCGGCTGTCTTCCAGCACTTAGTAGACTCACTAATAGCCCCAGAACTTGAACCGCATGTATTCTCATATATAGACGATTTAATAACAGTAACAGAAACGTTTAAGGACCATTTAAAATGGTTGAAAGTAGTGTGCGATAAGCTAAAATACGCTAATCTAGTAATTAACAAGGAGAAAAGCAAGTTCTGTCAGTCGGAAGTTAAGTACTTGGGTTTCGTAGTTAATAAAAACGGCTTGCAAATCGATCCAGGAAAAACCGCGCCGATTACCGAGTATCCGGCACCGAAAACATTAAAACAGGTGCGTAGATTCATCGGTATGTCATCTTGGTACCGAAAATTCATAGAAAACTTCGCTTTGCTAATAGAGCTTATCACTCGCTTATTAGAACAAAAGCAGTGGGAGTGGGGTTTTGAGCAGGAAACAGCATTCGATACGATCAAAAAACGCTTGACGGAAGCTTCAATTTTGATACACCCTGATTTCATGAAACCGTTTACTATCCAAGTCGATGCACGCACTATAGGGCTCGGTAGCGTACTAACACAGGTAATAGACAACAAAGAGAGAGTATCGCGTACGCCAGTCGCACGATAAACAATGCGGAAAGGAACGACACGACCACAGAGTTGGAGTGTCTAGGGGTTATCTGGGCGATAGAGAAATTCACAGGTTACGTCGAGGGGACACATTTCGAGGTCATCACAGACCATAGTAGTCTGCAATGGCTTAAAACTCTCAAGAAGCCAGTGGGCAGGCTGGCTAGGTGGTCCATGTACTTAGCAGCGTACGATGTAGATATAATACACAGAAAGGGGGCCATGCATCACGTCCCCGATGCACTCTCGCGCATGTACGAAAACGCTACAGAGCTTAACACCTTACGGGATAGTAGCGACGACTGGTGTAAGACGAGAATTAAGGAGGTGTTAGAAAATCCAAGAAAATTCCATAATTGGAGAACGTCTAAAAATATCTTATATCATAATACCGAGAACACGATACAAGATGCGGTTAAACAAGATGAGACGTTATGGAAAATAGTTATTAGACCGAAAGACCGTGAGCGCGTATTGTTCGATGCACATGACGATGCTCAAAGTGGACACCTAGGGATCGAGAAAACACACGCGCGTGTAGCGAATACTTATTTCTGGCCAGGCATGTTTAAAGACATTGTAAATTATGTTAAGCACTGCGACATTTGCCAAAAATTGAAGTCAGAGCAATCCCCACCGCCAGGGAAATTAGGACAGCGTATTATCGAATACCCGTGGAGCGTAGTGGCGGCTGATATTATGGGACCGTTCCCACGTAGAAAAAAGGGTATGCGATATTTGCTACTATTTCAGGATTTTTTCACAAGGTGGATAGAAGTACAGCGAATACGAAACGCGACGGGAAGCTCGATTAAAAGCGCTCTTCATGACCTAGTCATAACACGCTGGGGAGTTCCGCGGGTGTTTATATTAGACAACGGTACAGAATTCGTCAATAAGACGCTAACAGAGTATATAAAAGAACTCTAAGTAAACCATTCGACCACTCCTCCTCATCACCCGCAGGCGAACCCAGTCGAAAGAGTAAATCGGGTTCAGAAAACAATGATTCGCGCCTTTATAGACCAAGATCACCGCAATTAGTACATGCACATCTTAGATTTCCGCTTCGCGTTCAACACATCTAAACATTCTCTACCCAGGTAACACCAGCTTTCCTAAACTTTGGACGAGAGCCATTGCTGATTAGATCGATCCGCCGAGAGCTATGTAACGTTGTGGTTTTTCTGCGACTTTCTCTCGCGACCACACTCGTTAATACACTATTTATCTCGATTTAGACTCCGACCGAATTTATATGCGGCGCCAGGTCGGAGGTATTTACTCGAAGTTCTACTACTCTCGCACGTCCGACTAGTGCAGAGATCTTATCCCAGAGGAGATTTGGTCGTGGGAAATCAGGAAAAAATTCGCTCTCTCGTTTAACCCAAACAATAATTATTATCTTTATTCGCAGTTAAATTATCAAACTTTCCGACTGTAATTCGGCTTTCAATATTTATTTAATCTTTCTCGACGTTTTCACACTACAACCGGCTGGAACATTTCGCTCGTAACACCGCAATCCACGTTATCACACAATACAATATCCTAATACTCTCACTCACTTCGCTAGCCCGATGGTAATACTTGCGGTAATTCCACGAGGCAAGACTACGACATTTACACGACTCGACTCACAGTTCGATTCTTCCGACGGAACGCTGATTTATTCTTTACACTCAACTCCCTCGATACCACTCTACCTTTAGAAATCTCAGCAACAACGTCCTTCCTCTCGTTCTGCAAAGTCTCGTGCTCTGAAAAGTCGCGCGAAGAAAAATAACGAACTCTCGCTCAAATCGTACAAAAACCGGAGGGTGTTAGCTGGTCTTTCTCTGGAACACAAGTGAACGAGTCTACTCCTCGACTCGTGTCGCGTCGCCTCGCATAGTTTCTCGCGCATGCGCAATACATACTTACGATTATTGTCGACTTCCCGGCAGAACATTATTTACATAAACGTTATAATCATACTAATAATTACGCACACTTTCCGTCGACATCTCTCAATAAATTATCGAGTACAAATTAGTGCGGACAATATTACACACACACACACACACACATCTCGGCCATACACACACGCGCGCGCGGCATATGCGTTCCCTCGCCGCTGCGAGGAGTTGCCCCCTCCCAGCTGCCTGCTATTCTCTCAGCTCGCGCAGCTCCAACGGTATATGCGCCGCTCGCGCTCGGTGTGTATGTGTGCGCTGGTAGTGATGAGGCGAGCTGCTGTACAGTGCGGCGTGTGCGACATCGACTGCTATTACTTTTCTCTCTCTCTCTTCCTCTCACTCAGCTAAACCCAGGTACTATCCGGCTGGTACTCTCTTTCCTCTCTCTCTACAATAAATTCCGCAAATATTAATACAAACTCAGAGAGTGGTGCAGCCTTGGTAGAGAGTAGCAGGAGAGAAAGAGAGAAATAATGCTTCGACGGTCACCCCGTCGCAGCTAGAAAACTCAGACGAATTGGAAAAAGGGAATGTAGAACAGTGGTCGGAAAGGCTATACAGGTTGCAAGCTATTCGAGACTGGGTGATAAATAATTCATAGCGCTTTCACAGTGGCGGGTGGGTTAAGTAATTTTAACTCCGACGTGCGGGTACATGGCAATTGCCGAGACTACGTTAGAGAGGTGTCGTTTTGTCTTAAAGACTCAAGTATGAAACCATACTTGCCAAGTAAGTAAAAAAAAGTTTTTTCAAAACCTGAATATACCGACATAATATTTAAGCACCACAGCATATGCTTGGTTCGATGTTCTCGGTGAAGAGCTATACTGATGTACCTGCGAATCGCCGCAAGCATAAAGCAAGATTTGTATTTTTATTTCGAGTAGGTGCTGCCCTTGTGTACAGTATTAGGTGTGCCTCCGTGCATTTGCGGCGCTCGAGGCTACCTCAGATATACTGCCATCTTGCGTCAGCATTCGCAAGGAGCGGCAGCGACGCCGGCGGTGCTCATACGGCTGCCCTCGAATCTCATGTACTCGAAGGTATCTTCGAGTATACCGAGGATATACCGAGGATATGCTGAGGATATACTGAGGATACCTGCGAGTACCTGAGAGTATCCGAGGGTATCCGACTATACCTGCGAGTATCTGAGAGTATCTTGGTATAGCGGATAGGCTACTTTCATGTCAGTGCGACCAACGCGACAAATATTGCATGTAACTGCAAATATTGCGCGAATGTAGGTGCGTTCGTCTAGCATATCACGTGTATGGGGGAATTTGTCGCGTTGGCCGCACTGACATGAAGGTAGCCTATCCGCCATCCCAAGATACTCTCAGATACTCGCAGGTATCCTTGGATACCTTCGGATACTCTCAGGTACCCTCGGATATCCTCGGATACTCTCAGGTATTCTCAGATATTCTCGGTACACCCTCGGGTATCCTCAGTATATCCTCGGGTACCTTTCGCCGAGAACATCGAACCAAGCATATGTTAAACATTATGTCGGTATATTCAGGTTTTGAATTATTGACCTGGCAAGTATGGTTTCATACTTGAGTCTTTAAGACAAAACGACACCTCACTAACGTAGTCTCGACAATTGCCATGTACCCGCACGTTGGAGTTAAAATTACTTAACCCACCCGCCACTGTGAAAGCGCTATCAGAGAACGCACACAATAGACAGGCAACCTACTACAATAATAACCACCGCGAAATTACTTGTAAAATAGGCGATAACGTATTAATGCGCCATAGGATTCTTTCAGATGCCACGAAGAATTTCGCGGCCAAACTGGCCAAGCCCTTTAAAGGACCTTACACGATTTCAAAAATCCTGTCACCACTGGTATACGAACTTAAGACGGCGGACAATCAGATCCTCTCAAAGATACATATTTGTGACCTTAAACCATATAATCCAAAAAAATCCATTACTGCATAGGCACTAGAAGGCTATCTTTACCACCATCTTATGTCACCGGCTACCTGCACTAGAACTAGAATTGGTTATCTTCTTTAAAGGCTATCTCCAAAACCCGTAAGTAAACTATAATACGAGAAAGTTAACTAGGGCGATAAAGGATATCTTTGATACAATCTGCCATGTCGGACTTTGCAGGCTATCTTAATAAAATTGTATCAAGAAGGCTATCTCTAACGCTATGGCGGACGCACAAGTGTCGGACTCGACCGTAGAGGAGGAGGAACGGCTACTTCTGGAAGTGAAATCAGATGGAGAGCAAGGATGTGGTGGAACACCCGTGGAGCTTATGGACTCAGACGTCGAGGTGCTTTCCATGCCTTCGTCCCCGGCTCCAAGTCTTATCGTCGGCGCCAGAGATCCGCTAGCCGCCGCCGAGCCTGGGGTAGGCTCTCCTGTACGGAGGAGGACGACTTTGAGATGGTCGACGTTCAGGCCAGACCTTTGACACCTCCAGCAGACCCACAGGAAGTCTGCTCTAGAGCCACAATGCCAAGACCAGTCTCACCGAACAGCCATAACGAACGTATAAATGGCGACCTTGACGGACTCGAAACTATCTCCAAAGATGAATCCTCGTCCGAAGAGGAGGAAAGTGGCGGCAGGCCCGACGAAACCAGCCGCAAGAGAAAACGAGCCGAGAGAGAACAGGCCAGGCGACGAGACTCGGAAGAGTTCAAAGAGAATCCTTACTACCCGCTCAGGGAACACAAAGAAATCGTACTCGAGATTTTCTAACAGCATCCAGAGTTGGAGGCGGCGTTCCGAAACGTGGAGGCAAACCTCATCGAAATGGCCAGGAAGCGCCCGTGCCTGAAGTCCGGTTCGACGATGTGCATAGGAAAAATCGAGAGGACTCCTCCAATCAAGGTCTCGGGCAGCAGCCACGTTCAAGTATACGAGCTCAGTCCAGCAGTGGACAATGAGACGCAGACCGAAGCAACACCGAGGGCCTCAGTTGTGACCCAGACTGAGCCGACTGAAAACACCCAGACCAGGGCCACGGAGACACATACGGAGGCTGTACCTACAGCCGACGAGGCGATGCAAGCATAATCGCTCCCTGACGTCGCCACCTCTACCGTCGCGACACAGACGGATCTTCCTCTACTAGAAGCTCCTCCAGCGCGTCAGCCTACCGCCCAGCAGACCGTGCCACCATCAAGTCGGGCACCAATGCCGAACATCCAGAGGAACAGAGAAGAGCCGAAGGCCCGACGAGAAACCATACCAGTCGAACCAAGGCCCTCAACCTCGCGCAACCCAGAAGACTCCTGGGACCGTCACTATCGGAACAACGGGGCAGCACGATCAAGCTCCAGGATCACTGAGGCGGTCTTCGCTGAAATAAGACGGGAAGCAAAGCCGGCACAACCAAGGCTTCCCACCTAGTACAGCACGGATAGCCACCAGGATCGCCCTCGCCAAGAAAATCGGCCAACTTCAAACTCATCGGTCGAACAACACACGGGGTGGATGGAAATTCATGGCCAGTGGGTTGAGGTGCTCCCAAGACTCGCGGGCTGCTTTAACTGCGGCGAAAGCCACCACTATCGCCACGGCCGATATGAGGCCAATATCTTTTGCTTCCGCTGCGGGCGCAGGAATGGCCAAGGCGAGACTGCCCAAACTGTTCCCCGCGCTGGCGCCAGGAAGGGCCCTACGTCAGACGTCTGCAGACTCACGTCCCATGGACTGAACCACTACCCCACCGAGAAGATTGGGACGAGCCCCAAGGAGCACCAAATGGGCGTCCATATCCAGCTCATCACGACGCGTCCAGCTATTAGAGAGGAGACGTCTGAACGGCTATCTACGGCTATCTTTACATTAATTACAAAATTTAGTTCTATTTTATTCAACTTCGTTTACTTATAAAAAATTGCTTGTTTCGAACAAAGTCCGAATCTTGATACTACGTTTAATCTTGAATTTTATAATTCTGTACTACGGCTACCATATCACAGTTACGAGTTTGAGACTTAAGAGAATTATAACCGGCTATCTATATCGAGTTCCTAATTAATTATACAATCATAAAGTTAACACTGAAGTAGCCTTTACATGTACTACTAGAGTATAAAAGAGGAGTTGATTTCCCTACAGAGGCTGTCTACCAAAACAAAATCAAAGCATATTGTTACTGGTATTTCGTATTTTGTATGAGGATTTAGGATAAACTTCAGTCTACTTCTAGCGCCATTATCTGCGATAACTTTAAACCAAATAAACTTGTTAAAACTTTACAACAAGTTCCCTCGTTATAAGGGATCTTTCTGCGTCCTAATCAGCCCAGCAGAAAACCTCCTATCTCCCCACAGGGAGCCGACCACTTGCCCCCCTTAGGTTAAGTTTTAGAATTAAGTTTATATTAAGTCCCTTAGATTTAAATATCCTTTTCCGTATCATTATAATTTTAAGTGTGTGTGGATCTGGAGACGGTCACGGTCCTGCCGCGTGAGAGATATGTGTTTGTATTTTACGTGCCAAACTTAAACACCGCTGATTTTATTTAAAGGGATACTCGATGCGGATGAAAGGGTTGGGTTTCTCAAGTTATAACTCAATTATTTGTGATTAGAGATAATACAAAGATACCGTTTATTGAACTTAACAATAATTCTTCTAATTGTTATACATCCAAGTTCAACAATGCACTGACTCAAATATTTAATTATCGGTGATTTCCTCGATTATGATAATAATACAAATAAAAAAGGATTTGTTCGCTATCGCCCGAGCGAATTACAATATTAATGCATACGTGACACATTATATTCGCAGGAGCGATGCATACCAAAAAACAAACAAAACGAATTTAATTTCCCCTTTTTGTACGGATCAATTATAATTTTTCACGAGTGAAATCGTTCGCGTACACGACGCACGAAGGTTTTGAGAGAGCTTACTGCTCGGCAACTCGGATTCTCGCACAGGCTGTCGAGAGTAAGGGAACGCTCACGACACAATGACTTGGCCTCTCGATCTAGTTATTGTGTGTGAGAACGCGCAACACGCAAATGCGCTCACTTGCCTATACCCCTCCCGGAGGCCTACTTCTAGTGCGGGAGAAGCAAACGAAGAGCCGCCTCGTTTACTTCTCCTAACCGCTCGAATGCAAGTCGCTCTACATACTATGAACATTCCGCCCACCAAATACGCCAAGCGGATTTTCAAACTAAACTAACAATAAATTTGAACTCAAAAAAAAAAAAAATAAATAAATAATAACAAAAAAATAATATTTACGCTTGTAGTCGCAACCATGCTTCATATTCTGCATCGGATACCTGTCTTCGCAAAGATGTCCGGAACAGGTGATCTTCGAGTTGCAACTCCACGATATCTGTTCAACCTGGCCTCACGGCGTGCCCGGTCCCGCATAAGCTTCTTGTGCTGTTGTATAGCCAACAACTGCCGATAACTGGGTACATAGTTATGTTGCACCCGTTTCACATGAGGCTTCGTAGAGGCAGCTGAAGCAACTGGAGGTTCTTCTGGTGTTGCCGGTGGCGCAGGTGGAGAAGGCGGTGCAATCGGAAGCAATACATCTTCGTTGACTTGTACGAATTTATTTCTCACTCGTTTGGCACGCCATGACAAGAAGGTTGCCAAAAACCGCTTGATACCGGTAAACGTGATACCTGGGAAATCTCTATCCGGTCACGGACCTCGAGCTTTCGTAGGCGAGCAACTCGTCGCTGACTTGAGTAGACGCGCTGGCACAAGTAATCATCATGCTAATCTGAAGACGAGCCTAGAGAGTCGCGCTATTTCAGTACACAGAGAGCAGATTTTACTCGTGGGTTAGAGCTCGCCACCTATCGGCCGCTACCCAGTAGCTTGATCAGTTTGACGATCGGGCGTTGTAGCTTGGACTTGTTGGTTTTTAACGTAGCAACTCTTGCCAATCCGTCCGATCCAACGTGGACCTCTACTACCACTGCCAAGGGCCATTGCGAAGGAGGGGAATTTTCATTTTTGATTAGAACAACATCTCCTTCGGTTATATTTGGTTGCTCGCTATTCCACTTATGCCTCTTCTGCAAAGTTTGCAAATATTCGCGTGACCATTTTTGCCAAAATGACTGCATAAGTCGAGTGACGTTTCCAGCGCTCCAATGGTGCAATTTTCTCCTCGACGATACATGGCTCAGCGAGAAGTAGAGACGGCTCTTCTATCAGGAAATGCGCCAGAGTGAGTGCCAATGACTCAGATGCATCATCAGAGAGAGGGATTAAAGGCCTGGAATTCAGCTGAGCCTCGATTTGAAAAAGAAGGGTCGTAAACTCTTCAAAGGTAAGGATCGTTTCACCTATAATCCTTTTCAGATGGAATTTCACGGCGCGCACACACGCTTCCCAAAGTCCGCCGAAATGTGGCGCTCCGGGTGGATTGAATTTCCATACAGTACCGTATGCATGGGACAGAGCGCGGGTAGTCTCGTCGTAGAATTCGGAGTGCTTCTTAAACATGCGTCGTAATTCGGAATCCGCGCCAACAAAGTTGATGCCCTGGTCACTATATATCTCGGCTCAGGGGCCTCGTCGCGAGACGAATCGACGAAAAGCTGAAAGGAAGGCGGCGCTATCATACGAGGATACTACTTCCAAATGTGCGGCCTTGGTAGCCATACATACAAATACAACGATGTACCCCTTATAAGTTTTATAGCCTCTAGTTTTGCATGTTCGTAGAGCATACGGGCCGGCATAATCCAATCCGGTCCGCGAGAAAGGTCGCGAGATTCTCACCCGCGCAGGGGGCAAATCAGCCATTTTTTGCGACAAAGTATTGGCGCTAAACCTCAAACATCTCACGCACCTAGAGATGTGCGTTTTTACTCGTTGCCGGAGCTTAGGTATCCAAAATCGTTCTGAGCGCCGAGACCGTCACTCTCCTGCCCTGGCTGAACCCGAACGGACGCGTCTGCAACAGCTCTCAGTGGAAGTTCCCTTAGTGTTCACCCAGTGTGAATAGTATCCTTGGATTGGTCCGGTTGTCTACAGGTCTCCGTGGATACAAAGGTTGGTGGATCTTTCGAATTATTCCTAAGGCTTTTCTCACGGGCGGGCAGCTCCGCGTTTCGGTTCGCCAACACGTTATCTTTGTTCGAGCAAGCCTGTCTTTAGCGCGGTTACCTCGTGGCTACCGGTTAGTTCTCCATATTGTTAATGCCGGATATCGGAGAGATTGAAAGTTAGCATTTAAGTGAATTGTGTCGCGCGAATTTGTCGTCGCATAATCAGGAGTCTCTCCGTAAGTCGTCGGACGCAGGAGAGAGCTCGAGTAGATTAGACATCGAGTAGCGTCTGTAGTATTCATGCTCGGTTAGTTAATAAGTAGTGTGCCTGAGTGGTTTCGTGGCGGATGATTTGGTTAGGGAAACACGTGGAAGTGAGTGTGTGAGTGCAGGTTACGGCCAGACCTTGAGACGCGCGAGAGTCGCGTTCGGTGTTTTGCGTGGTATTTTGGGCTTTGTCCCGCGGCCACCCTTTGCTCTCGGCTACCTTGCGTAAGTTGGCTATCTCGGTATATTACGATATATATATATATATATATATATCCCTATATTATATAGTTGTAAGCGTGATTTGATGGAAATTTTCTCCTCCACCCTCCTCCACCGTCTCCTCCGCTTGCTTTCAAATTGTTTTTATTTCTTACATATAATACAGTACACATATATTGTATTTCTATAATTTGTATTATTTAACAAGATATACATATAAATTAAGCCGCATTTTCAGGATAAAAAATAAAAATTTAAAGAAGAACCAAGAATTAGCCAAGACACATAAAAATATCTTCCTTTTAAAGAGTAGCTAATATAACTATCTCGCTTTTTTATAAACTATAAGACTAAAATCATATATGGGCGAAAATTTTGTCCGTTTTTTACGAAAATCTTAACTAGACGAGTTATTGGCGAAAAACGGACTCCTAACCTCAAAATCGAAAATCTGACTTTACCACCCGATTGGAAATTGAATGTTCGAGACCCCATACATGGGGCGAAAATAGCACAGTTTAGCACGACCTGGTACAATTTTCATTTCCAGTAGGATTCTTTCCAAAGGGAACTTTGTTGATTTGAAACTTTTCTTCTAATTTTTTGTCCTCAACCTAAGAGACATAAAATTTAGTAGTGAAGTAAGAAGAAAAATACAAAAAACAAATCTTACAATGTTTTTGAATGAAAAATAAAATTTTTGTAGGTTATTTTTTTAGCGTACCTTTGCGTGTTTTCTTCGACTCATCTTGCAAAATTTATGCGTCTAAAAGCAAAGTAAACTCGTTTCGTAATAACAGCAGTTGTTACACTGATTGATACAAAACAAATAAAAATTTAATTATTTTATAACTCTTGTGCCGGGATAAAGAAAACACAGTTTCGCAATCAAATACACAACACCGATATCAGCTCATTACTTCGTCCACTAACTGTATATTATAATAGACGTACTACAGGCTCGACCAAAAATGCGCGCGACTAACGAAAATAATATCTTGCCATGCTTTATGCGGTATATTGAGACGAACAGTTTTTCGTTAATGAATTTACACGCACTGAAGCTTAGAGCGATTATTGGAGTCAATTTCCTACGTGCTACTATTGGAGTCAATTTCCCGCGTGTGACTATTGGAGTCAGTTTCTTGTTATGATAGTGGTATACACATTGGAATAGTAATCATTATTGTAAACGCTTTTTACTATAATCTATTTGTCGGAATGGATCAACATACAATGGATTAAAAAGTTTTTTTGATTTTCCCGTAATCAAATATTTCGTATAAGACTATAATTTTTTTTTGTATTGATTCCTTTAGTCGCCCCTATGTAATCGCGATCAGCTGATTTTTCTTGGGAATTGATTCCATTAGTCGTCCCTATATAGTCGCTATCAACTATAGACACAAGTTTCTTGGGCATTCGGTATAGGGCATCTCAATTGTTATTAAAAAATTAGAAAATTTATTTATTTATTTATTTATTTAGACCATATACACATGTCTTATAAAAAGACATCCTATAGAGGCAAACTTAGTTGTCTGTACATAGGGATAGTACATAAAAAAAAACTTAGAATCTAAACTTAAAAAAACTAAATAAGTACAGGAAGATGTCGAGCCAATCTTCCTGATAACAGTTTAAATATTAACTCAAAAGTTAAGTAACAGTACAAAATAAATCTCTCTTTGATCAATCAATATTTCTCTCTTATAAATACTTTTAGTCTCTTCTTAATCGCGACTTTGCTAATCACAAGTGTTTTCAGATCATTTGTTAGCAAGTTGAAAATATTTAACGCAACAAAGTTGCTATTGCTTCCTCCTCAAGAGGAAGCTTTGTAATAGTAAAATTTTCAGTTTTGCAAATACTTCGTGGAAACGCATTTGGAGGTGTTTGGAGTACGAATCATACGTTTTTAGAAAATGTCCGTGCGGATGGCTGTGTGTGTGTGTGTGTGTGTGTGTTGTACGTCAACCGCCATAATGTTGGAACCATGCGACGGATCGTAATAAAATTTGACATGCGTTATATTTTTTCTAATTCTGAATTTAGGTCATTTTTGGTTTATGATTCTGACCATTTTATGGCCATATTATAGCCATTTTTTCTATTTTTGAAAAAATATTTTGGCTTTTTTAGGAATGATATGATTTATACAATATATTCAACAATAGTGTATCTAAGAGAACATAAATTTGTCTACTTTTTCCCGCAAGATTTCTAGATTGATTGATCTGTTCATTTTTTATGATATAAAAAAAAGTAATTTTTCGAAAAACATATATATCTCATAAAATAAATAGTTAAAAGTTTTAAAAAATTCATGACGATAAAAAACAACGAAATCTACTAGTTGTACAAAATTTTAAGCAATTTGGCGACTAGTTTTTGAGATAAAAATCAAAAAACTAAAAAAAATGGTTTTTTTATGTCGTACAATTACGCGAGTAAAAAGGTTTAAATTGGCGTTGAAATTTTAGAAAGATTGATCTTTTGATCACTTTCGGCTAGTTCTTTTCGGTAGCTTATGAAACCTTTTAGTTAAAAGATATTAAAGATTAACAATTCTTCAACTCTCACCCTGTATACTCTGTGTGACTGAACATTATTATCTTTTGTTTAAACCAATAAATTTGATTAATTAAAGCTATAGTATGTTTTGAGAGTTTTCATGGTTTTATAAAATGTCCGTGCAGATGGTTTTTGTCTGTGTATGTGCGTGCGTGCGTGCAATGCGTGGCGTACGTATACTGTCATATAATTCTGGAACTACGTGATCGATCGTAATAAGATTGGACGGTGCATATATGTTTTCTGATTCTGAATTCGAGTAAATTTTCTTTTAAGATTTAGACTATTTTATGACCATTTCATGGCCATTTTTCGATTTTTGAAAAAATATTTTTGCTTTTTATTATGATATGATTTATACAATATATTCAACAATAGTGTACCTAAAAGACTGCTACCGTCTTAAGAGAGCTCGGGGCTTCAGTCTCGAGCGGATCTCCGGCGAGACCTCTCTCCCAGGAGCTATGGAATACAGAAAAGATTACGAGGGTCTAAAAGGCAACTGCGGGAGTACTGAAATGAGCTTTTAAATTTTAATAGGCGATTATGGGAATATAGAAAACAACGTCAAGGGTCTGAAAGGCGGCTGTGGGTATGTAGAAATCTATTGCAGAGGTCAAAAAGGCGACTGTGGGAATACAGAAAACGATTACGATGGTCTAAAATGCGACTGTGGGAGTGCTGAAATGAGCTTTAAAATTTTAAAAGGCGATTATGGGAGTATAGAAAACAACGTCAAGGGTCTGAAAGGCGGCTGTGGGTATGTAGAAATCTTGAAAAATAATTAATCAAAAAAATGAAGCCACCCGCAATTTTGTAATTTGCAGTTGTTAATGTTATTAACGATTCTGCAATTACTGGTATTTTTTTCGTAATTTATTACGATAAATGTAAGTTATTTTATAAGTTCACGGAGCTCTATCCTTTTGATATCCACCTTAGCCCCACTCCCCTGATACCCCTCCCCTACAAGTGTCTTCCTAACCTATCCTTTTAGTATCGAATAGTAGTGAATATTTCAATCAAAGAATGAGTTGATTGTCCCATGTAATTATCTTCCACTAGCAGAATAGGAGGAAGCTAAGTGCCAATGACTTGGCAGCGGTTTTTCTTTGCTATATATATATATATATATATATATATATTCCCATATTATATAGTCATTTTGGCAAGACTTCCCCCACCCCCCCTCACCAAATAACGTAAAATAGTTTCGTTTTTATGTGATTTTGAAAATATCCAAAGCCCCCCCCCATTTCCCATATTGGGGCATTAAAAGTCTGATTAATTAATTTTTTTTTGTAACGGGGCTGCTCTGCTCGGTGTCGATAGCCGCGCAGACGTTAGCTGCGTGCAATGCAGCTACCGGAGCGGAGAGACAACCACGCTATAATCGAGACAGGGTCTCGTTTCCTCGGATGTTTTCGAGATCGTAGGTGGATCGGCCAAGATCGTGTGTTGGCTAGCTGCAGTTTTATGCACGTGTATCGAGAAGCGATACGCGTGCCCGCGGAGGCGGCGGGGATCTTATAAGGAATCGGGCTCGGATTCTAAGTCACAACACGAGAATTAGCGTTTAAGAAGTGAAAATATATTGTTCGATAAATAAAGGGTTACAGCGCACACACACGGGTGTGCGAAACGAAGGCGAGAGGACGAATAGAGACCGGGAGGAAGCTGGCGAGAGAGAGATGGATAGAGAGCTGACTTAAAGAAGTTGGTAGTCGACTCGAGCCCAGGACGTCTCCTTCGGGGCGAGATGTCGGCGCTGAATGGAAGCCGGGACGAGCGTAGTCGCACCAGAAGCTGCACGCACAGCGGAGTCACGATCGGCCCTGCAGAAGGTTCTCGTGGCCGTCTGGATCGATCGCACGCACTCTCCTCACCGACAGTCAGTCGCGCCGGTATCAGAATGTCTCCCGCACACGATGCTCACACGTTGCGAGCCGAAACGAATCTTACCGCGAGACGCGGTACGCGCGACAGGCTCTCTCTCTTTCTCTCTCTCTCTCTCTCTCTCTCTCTCTCTCTCTCTCTCTCTCTCTCTCCTCTCTCTCTCTCTCACCTACCGTGCTTTCTCCCGCTCCGTTCTCTCTCCGCTTGCCTGTAACATAGCTGTAAGGTGTTAGAACATATTCTAATATTAGTTATGTTTATGCTGGGGAGATTATGACGAGTTTACATCGTTCCTCGTCATAATTTGAGATTAATAGTTTACAGGGTAAGTGAGTACAAGTTCAAAGAACTCACTAACCCTGTCCATGTGATTCACTAATGATTGAGATTATGATTTTTATGTTGGAAGATCCGAAAAATGTATAAAATTATCAATAGAATTAGAAACCGCTGCTAATTCATTGGCACGTAGCTTCCTCCAACGAAATTTATTGTTCTAATAAATAAAATATTGTTTTAAAATACACTATAATGTGAAAGCTATTTTAATATTATCAGTATGACATAAATTCGTAGGGAGGAACTTTATGACGTGCCTTTACTTTACGACAACCCTATAAGAGAAAGCCAAATTTTTTAGAAAAATCGGTTTTTACATTTCAGCTCTTTACTTAAGAACCGCTCAACGAAATCGTTAAAAATTTTAACAGCAGATATCTTCGTTTATGGTGAATCACCAAACAAAATTTTGAAGCATATTTGACACCATTGTTTTAGAGATATAAGGAATCAAAAAATTTTCCAAAAAAATTCAAACCTTGATATCTTAAGAACCATAGAGGTTTTAAAGCTGCACAATGAACTTAACCAAAACATATAAAATATCTGCCTTTTCCCAAAATCTCAAGAGCAATAAGACTTTTTTACGCTCGTAATCGAGACTCAAAAAAAAACTCATTTTCAGAGATATGCATTTAAAAAAAAAATCACATTTTTCATTTTATCTGCCGAACGGAGCAGACAATCCGAGGACCAAACCGGGAATAGCAGGTAATTTTATTATCTTGCAAATGCATTTTAGATGAATTTTTTGTAACAATGGAATGATTGAAAAAAACGAAAATAATGTTTTTCTAGGAATGCTTATTAATTATTTATAATTTACAAAGTTTTCCGGTTGTTTTGCTTTTTCCTTGATATTGTTTAACGCAATAACTATTGGGTAGTGATCTGTTATTGAAAGTTTTATTTTGTATGTAGTTGTTTTTAAGTTATTTGTTTTGATAAAAATATTGTCGATACAGGAACCCTTTGCGATATACCAACGAGAGATACCAGCGAGAGATAACCAACAAGAGATACCAACTGGCGGCTTGGTAATACCAACAAAGCCAGGGATGTACCCTTTCTCAAAGTAATTACATAGGAATTCCTGACTGTAATTATCATATTCTAGTAAGTCAATAATGAAATCACCTATTACTAGGTGATTTTTAACACTTTTATTCGCAATTAAAAATTTATTTGTTTCTAGAATAAATTCAGATTTTGGAATCTCATGTGACCTATAAACCGCTGACACCTCAAGATTACTTTGGTTACTTAGCTTAATACTCGTATTTACAATCTTAATCCTACCCGTTTCAATCAGATCTGTGTTTTGGTCTAATATAACATTTACAAAGACTATGACGCCATCATTTTTGTTTATCGAACTATGGTTATAATAACACTTATATTCATAGTCAGATCCTTTTAATTCGTATATTTTATAATTAAACTGTTGAAAAGTTTCCGTGCAGAAAACAATAGATGGTTTTATAGCCAAACTTTCAATTAGTATTTTTACTTTATCAAAATTAGCATTCATGCTTCTGGCATTTATATGCATGATCGTATCATTTTTACTACTACTGATTTTATTAAAAACATCAACACTACTACATGTTTTTTTCATTTTGAAAAGAATCATTTTGGATTATATCTAAGTAATCAAAAGTAGCTATTATAACCTATTTCTTGTTATCTTTGACTTTCTTATCTTTGCGAGCCTTTTCAGAATAGAGAAAAGGTTAGTGTCATATGCAGTATGTTTTGTTTCAAGTTTTGTGGAATACTTGGCATTACTAAATGCACAGTTTGTACACTTAACGGTTACACTAGTACACTCACTTGTATTATGACTTTCAGCACATTTCAAGCATACGGTTTCATTGTGGCACTTCTTTTCACTGTGTTCAAACCTGCCACACTTATTGCACGGTTCAATGTTTATTAAATCGTAGACTTTACAATTTTGATAGCCTACATACACTCTATTTCTATTGTCTCTTACATATTTATATACTTCAGCAGACACTTAATCCATCAACACAGTGCACTGTTTACTGAATTTGCTGGTGTACATGTGCAGCACTTTACCTTTTCTTGTGAAGTCATTGAAATTTCTGGTGTTGATATCTTTTTCTATTTCTCCCAAATCCATATTAGTGTGGTTGTCTATACCTATAATTTTTATCTTCGGATTATGAAGATCATGCTTTTTTACATTGCACATACCTTCCAATTTTTCTTTAAGTACACTTTTAGTTAGTGCGACAGTATCTTCACTCGTACAACTAATAATAACTTCATCTTTCCTATTTATAAATGTGTTCTTTGTTTGTACACTTTTGTGCTGTTAAGCAATCTATTACCGATTTACCTATTTCTTTAATATCAACTTCACTGTTTTCACTTTTCTGAACTGTGATTTCCGGTACTTTTTTATTCAGCGGTTTTTGTTGTTGTTGTCTTACTGCATCTCTATATGTGATTGTCTTAAGAGTAGCCTGATTCGAGTTTCTTTGTAGTTTTTCTTTTAGTAGATCGTTTTTCTCCGTTAATTCAGCAACCAGAGTTCTCAGTAGTTTAACCTCTGTTTTCACAAACTCCATCTCAGTGTCACTTATACTTGATTCTAAACTGTATAGATGGGTAGTTTTAGATTCAATCTTAGCCAGTACTTCTCTTCTTATTTCTTCAGTGGTCTTAGAGTTTATCTGTGCAATTAGTATTCTTTCTGGTTCAGTCAGGCTTTTCTTCTTGATTTTAGAGGTTATGTTCTTCTCTGTGTGCTCGGGGCAGATTATAAGGTGTTTCCCCAGGTGTTTATAATTGTCCGATATCTCATTGAGACAGTTGACGTGGAAAGCCTCATCACAGATGATGCACACCACTGTTTCCACTTTTTGTTCAGTATGACATGCAAAAAATGCGAGACGCTTATCAGGAGGCTTGCGTCCTGGCGCCATATTGGATGATATATATATATATATACTAGGGGGGGGTACCCCCCTGCTCGCTCCGCTCGCCAACCCCCAAATTTCAATTTACGAATGTACTTTAAAAAATTTATTTGTAAATTCAGTGTATATAAAAAAATTCAATATATAAAAAAATTCAGTATAAAAATAACAATCATAAAAATGTTTAATGTTCTTCTTCTGTTTTGGCGTCCGATCCAGTATCTGGGTTATTCTGAAAATAAGATATAGTAATATAAATAGTTAGTTTAAGTCTTTAAGAATCAAAATATTTTCCAGTAGATAATTTATAAATTTTACTTTTGGTAGAAAAATTTCAGAACCATTAATCAAATCTTCTAATTCCATTTTTCCATTTAATAATTTTACATTATCAAAAGATCTTATTTTTAGAATATAACTGTGACCTGAAACGTAAATTTCAATTACGAAATTTTTTGCATGGTTTATTTTAGCAGAAAAACATACAAGCTAATACTTCGGAATAAATTCTAAAAAATTATTTTACAGAAGATTTTCTAAAACAAATAAAAAATAAATGCTCTATCTCATATTTCAAAAACTATATTATGAGAACGACAGAAAACTCATGCAAAGATTTCAGCGTTCTACCAGGAACCAATATGACTTATCTGAAAATAGTACTTGAAACATTCTATCATTATTCAGTTTTTGCTGAGTGCTGATTTACTTAAAGGTATGTGTCGTCATCAAATTAACCTACCTGAGCGAAAACGTCACTTTTGGAAGCGTTACATGGTGAAACAAAGCAAAATTTTACTTTATTTTGATGGTCCGGGGTTCGCAGGGAAAAAACATTTTTTATTACAAAGAGAACATTTCATTTATTATTACAGCTCATTCAAAGCAAACAAAAGTTTTTGTCAATTGCCTGGTACTCGGAATAGCATCTATTTTATTACCAACAGGCATTAACAAGAGTCAGATCGGATATTCTAGATTACCCTTTAGATTTAAATAAATAATAGTCGTCGTTTTTGAATGTAGAGTCCACGACAAAAAAAACGAATTAGATAGAGGAGATTTATATACTGATGAATCAATCGATACCTAAAGAGAAAGCGGTAGAAAATTATTGATCGCTACCTTAGAGAGACTGTTGTAGTAATGATATCCTTCCTGCAGGCAGTTATGAGTATGGGTAGGGCGCGTGATCAGCCAAATTTGACCAGAATTAAACACGGGGCGTACGAGCGCTCAAGTCCGTAGAGGAAACAGTATTAAATATTCATTTTGTTCATGGCCCTCTTTTTAAATATTGAAATTTCAACTAAAAATATGGCGTGTAACAATGATAGAATTTTCTTCTTTTGACTAGAAGTAGCGGGCGAAGGCAAGCATCAATACCATTTGAAACATACGCCCAAAATTGCGGGGAAAGACTAGCTAGCATTGTTGTGCTAGATCTCTATAATTGACAAACAGTATTATATTTAGGGAAGCCTGTCTATCCCCATAGTATAATCCTTTGTCTGCTCAAACATGAAGATATCAAAACTTAATGTAGCTCACGAGTTTGTAAAAATATTACAGTGCCGGTGAGGTCAAAAAAGAACATCATTATATTGATTCGATTATGCATTCGACCGAGAGTAGGCATCAAACTGGCAGCGGAACTATTAGTGTTAACAATTCCAGCCTTGAAAAATCGCTTAACGCACAGTCTCGGAGGCGGATGGCCTATCACCACTAAACAAATTTAAAGAGTAAAGTGCAATAGTTATGTTGATAAAGACAATTTAGTTATAACAGCGGGCGCATGGTCTTATGCAATGGCACTCGTTAGGAAGATTACTAAATTGTCCCGGCTATTATCTATACATCCGAAGCGATCACTAAGTTTACAGCGGGGGGCGCGCGAACATTAGAGCAAAAATTTTCATACCATAATAACACTACAATACTGAAAATTTCGTCGTCTTTCCTTTTATCTTTTCGAAAACAATTTCCATCAATTACGCGTTGCCATTACAATCATAAATTCTAAAGGCCAAAGTTTTGATCAACTAGGAATATATTTGAGACGGCCACTGTTGTTTCATGGTCAATTGATATGTCGCATTGTCTCGATGTCAGACAGCCTAACAATATACACGATCAACCAAATACAGCGGGGGCTCGTGACATCAATAAACTAACTAGTTTGGAGAGTAAATTTTAATTCAATACAACCAGTTTGTTATAACCTCCTCTCTATATTTGTTGTTCCTTTCTTTGCGTGTATCCTCCATCGCCCGATGACCCACGACATCAATACATTGTGTACGACCCATATTTTCACCTGTCTCAAACTCTTTAGTCAACTGAAGTGTGTCGACGCGCGCGCAGTTTCCGAATCGTAAAATATAACCTTTATTATATTTGTAACAATCTCGTTTGGAGAGAATTGTTCCTGCTACTATCTGCTGTTTAGGTACAAGTACTGTGAAGCGCCTTGCCTCAAATCATCTCGCGTTTTTTTTTTAATTTTGGTTGGCAGTTTGGGTATGTGTTTAGTTATTTGCACACGCTCTACATGTGTTACGATCACTAATAATATACACGCTACTCTTTACATCAAAAAAACCTTGTTTATCTTTTTTTTCCCCGCCCTGTAAGGATTTACCCTTTTGTATTACATTGTCATGTATTTTTACGACAACTTCTATCATGACAAGCTGGAGATGGGTCACTCCAAATTCTTTAGGTTCGGAAGTTGACACTGATGAAGCAAAGAATATAATTTACAAGCACTTATGATTCAAATTGAAAGAACAGATAATTGAGGAGTACAGATTATGATCAATCAGTATGATACAAGAAATGATGAAATGATCTTACGTTATTTAAATTAAAAAATTGAATTTTGATGAGAATTTCGCCATGAATCTAGAAAACGTCGGCAAAAAAATTTTGCAGAACTCGGATTCAATTCTTTTACAGAAATGACATTTAACATACAAACTATTTTTAGATTTCGTAAAAAACACAATTTCTTTGCCAACAAGTCATTAAAAAAGACTCCTGAGCTTACACTTAAATAGTATCATCAATATAGCTGGAATATATTACGTTCACATCAAAATTAATTAAGTCTTTATAATTTTCTGTAACTTGCATTTATCATTTTGGCATTTCAAAATTTGCCTCGTATTTTAGCTGTTCAAATCATTTGCCGCGAAAGCACTTGTCTTTACGTCCGTGCGTTTGTACGGCTTCTGGTTCGAGATTCCATACCGTTTTTTCTACTAATTGGTAAACAAATTCAAACATAATTTTGTAATGAAGTAAAAAAAATACGTCATGTATACAAAAAAAAAGTCGTATCAAACAAAATTAGGATTATACAATAAAATAACAAAAAATAACAAAAAATCAGGACAGCGCCTGAAGTACATTTATTTCTTCTAATATAATGTGCTTCTGACAGTTACCCTTGGGTGGGTGGGAAGACACTTGTCCAAATGAAGCAGTACAATAGAGATCTTTTTCTTTTGTCGATTGAAAACTTATCCACGTTCAGGCGACAATTAAGTGGAGGGGCCGGTGGAGGGGAAATGGAGGGGGGTGGAGGGGATTTGACCCTTCTAAATAACGTAAATTTTGAAACAATTTCACGTTAAAAAGTGGAGGGGACATGGAGGGGCTGGTGGAGGGGGCTGGAGGGGGGTGGAGGGGATTTTTGCTTAAAATCACGCTTAGATCTATATAATATAGGATGGATATATACATACACTAGTGGGGCTTTGCCCCCCTGCTCACTTCGCTCGCCAACACCCCATTTTGGTTCTTGTGAGATTTTTATTTTTCAAATGTTATTTTCATTATCTGATGATTAAGTTCTAGTTGGTTAAGAACAATCTTATTGTATTATATAAAATTTGTAGAACATAAAAAGGTCAAGAATTAAATGATTGTCGAAATAGAGAATATCAAAAGAAAAAAAGTAAAAGTACGAATTAACGCCGAACTTCTACTGCTTATGGCATTTAAAATATATAGTTTTTTTCATTTGTTTGGAAATTGTTTTAAAATTAATTTTGATTCTTCCCATTTTCATTTATATGTTACAATTATAAATAAATCTGATCCACAACTTTTTTCTTATAATAACCATTGCTGCGTTGTTGTATGACCTGTGGAATATAATAAGGAAACAAAATTGTTTTTAATTTTATTAATGTTTTAGTTTCATAACGATTCTTTAATTTAGTTTTTTGTGATAATTTTATCGAGAGTTAATAAAAATAATAAATGTGTACCTAGAAGTGAATAATATTTCCTGTCTTTTCAACGCAGATAATTTAAATTACAGTTCATCGTTCTTTTGTTACGCACCAAAAATGAAATTTTTTTAAAACGTTATAACTCGATCAATACACTGTATAAGTTCTACAAAAATCATGATTGTTATAAATAATACTTACTACGTAAATATCAACTTATTTCACAAATTATTTCCTGAGAAAAAAACTCAATTATTAAAAAATAAAGTTTTTGTTTCCTACCTAGGGAAGCTTTGCATTTTACAGACCAAGTTAAGTAAAGAAATAAGGCATAAATCATATAAAAAATTTGGATCTAGACGGATTTACTTGTTATCTTAATTTCTATTTCTATAAGAAATTATCGATCTTTGCAAGTTAAACATACTTCTTAAATCTTTACTTGTAGCTGCTTATTAGCTTTATTCCATTTCTTTTTTGTAAATATTTTTTCGAAAACTTAAGGTTAAATTTTACACCAAAGTACATGAGTTACAATTTTTACTTCAATGTTCTTTAAGGGCCCTCGAACATATGGCTATAGATATATAGCAAACGAAATAACATATCGTCACTTTGCGATGTACTTTTGAAAAAACCGCTACACCTAGGACCTTGAAAAAAATATATGACATTGTTTGATATGCGCTTTGCGCGCGGAAGCCAGCTGAGATGACTTCGTAAGCTAAAACATTTACAAAAAAATAATTTGAAAATGCGTTTTCAGAAGCTGTTCGATAGTAATATGAACATGTCAGCTCGTTGTCATGGTAGCAAGGTTATGCGCTTAGACAGATCCTGGAAAGGTAATTTTAAATAACTTATTATAAATTTTTTAATTCATGGAGACATCTCAGCTCTCTTCCGTGCGCAAAGCGTATATCAAACAATATCATTTACTTTTTTCATGATCCTAGGTGCAGCAGTTTTTTCAAAAGTACATTGCAAAGAAACGGATGATTTCCCTGCTTCACTGTATATCTATAGCGATATGCTCAAGTGTCCTTAAGTGATATTGTTTTGTAAATTCGATTTTATTAATGATACATTTAGACAATTGAGAGCTTACGTAATTAATATGGCGGCACAAAGGATGAAAATATATATAGATGTATAAACGCATACAACTTTAATACATAACATAACCCCTTTTATTTTCACCAAAATCATAATACAGCTAAATAAGAAAGACAATGCTTCAAAATAAATATAGAATCATGATGACTAAATTGATGTACTTAAATACCCGCTCTTTAGGTTGGATCTAGATCCTTTGAGCCGCCATGCATATTGAAAAATTTCTGTTTTAAAAACTGCTTAAACATATAGAATTTTAATTAATCATATTAAGGGGTGGCCGGATCTAAAGCTTCGTAACGCCGCCACGGGACATTTCGCCAAATCAATCCAATGCCTGATCCAATGACCAATCCAATGCCAAAAAAAAGCTAAAAGAAAAGCTAATTGACTTCTATTTTGCTAGAATGATTCTTTGAACTTAACACTACGCCGGTCAACTCTTTATATTAATTAAAACCCATTTATAATAACATTATTTGGTAAAATAAAGCTATTTGGAGGTTAGGTGAGGTTTTCTGTAGTCGTCAAACACCAGCGTGTATTTTTAATGTCAAAAAAAAAAAAAAAAACTAAAAGTCCAATCGACCTCTAATTTTGATAGAATGTTTCATTGAACTCAGCACTACGCCGGTCAACTCTTAGTTTTTTATTTTAAGTTTTATTTAGATGGCTATACCAAATCGAAGTACCGCGTTTTTAGATACGGCCGCCCCTTAAGGTCTATAGAGACCTATCAGCAAAAAATTGATTTATAACAAATTCTTATCCTATTTTCTACTGCATATAAATATTTATATGTATGTAGCAAAACCATGTCTGTTCCATATTAAAACGTCGCGCTTACAAAAGCTAATGCCCCTACACTCATAATTTTTTAAACATTACACATTTTAAACTTTATACATCTTTGCATTAAATTAATACGCAATAACTTTAGTGTTGGTGAGTGGGGGGGCGCGGCTTTGGATATTTTCAAAAATCATAGCAACGAAAACAATTTACGTTATTTTGCGTGGGGGGGGGCATGGTGAGAGGGTGGTGGGTGGCAGTGGGGAGGGGGGGGAGTCTTGCCAAAATGACTATATAATATATGAAGATTTATAATACATATGTGGCAGACTCGCATGTTTATAATATAACCCTACAAGGAGATAAATTTATATGTAAAAATTGCTATACCTTATAGTAATGTGGAGACAAACTCGCAGTATCCTAAAAAATTACTATACTTTATACTTAATATATTTATAGTAAATTTTGCTATAAATATATTAAATTTCAGTATAAGTATAGTAATTTTTTGGGATACTGCGAGTTTGTCTCCCCATTACTTTAAGGTATAGCAAATTTTACATATAAATTTTTCACCGTGTACTAACCCCATTACCGACATCTTTACTTGGGTTATTGGGTTAAGTGCTTAGGGTAAAGAAGGGTTGAGGTAAAATGCACGTGTTGCAGTTGGTACTAGTGCTGAGCTGCTTATGTGGCAGGTTCGCGTGTTTAAAATATAATCCTACTAACCCTATTACCGCCATTGGCTTGTGTTGCAGTTGATTCTAGTACCGAGTTGCTTAATCCAAGTAATGATGGCGAATGGCTCAAACAGAAAACCCAGCTTCGCGCCCTATTATTTTCATTTAGATTTTTCAGTTGACTTACCTATCATCTTATAATGGATTATTGGGTTAGAGAAATTTTACATAACGACAACTGATTTTAGAGTTAAAGGGATGCGATCTGGCGAAATGTCTTACTGGCGAATTGTCATACTGGTGAAATGTCCCTGCTGGCGAAATGTCCCTCCTGGCGAAATGTGCTTCTGGCAAAAAGACTCACTGGAGAAAAGTCTTTTAGGTGAAATGACTTAGGCGAAGTGTCTATTGGCGAAATGGTTTTAGGTAAAACGTCCGGATACGTAACTCAACTAGACCTGAAGCTTTTTCATACTCTTTATTACCTATGACTATTTTATTTTTTTTCTCGAAACTTATAGAGCTATTTCCAATCATATGTGAACCATTTCGCATTTTTCGAACTCCATATACTGTATCCAAGGTCTGTACTTATCCATTACGCAACAATTGAACATTTTTTACAACACTATCATCAGTTTTTTTCATCATCCAAATCATCATCATCTTTAGTGATGGTTTCTTCGTGATTTGAAAATTCTGAATCGTCTATTGCAGATTCAAAAGCTGATTCACCGATATTATCATCATCATTATCAGTGTTGCCATCATCATCATCACCGCCATTGTCTTTGTCTCCCTCCTTTTTTCTAATCCACTCAAATTTTTCATTCTTCTTTTTTCTTTTTTAACTGTTGCTGTTGCTGCTGGAGATAAATTTTTTTCACTTACATTAATTTGCTTTTCTAGAGGGTTCAAAGTCGGCTTGAACGAATCGTTCAAATTCTTATCTACTTTTTAATTGTGTAATTTTAATGAATCGTACTTTCTTTTCCCAGCGTTTCGAGCTTTCTCAACTTTACACAGGACTGCAGTTTGTTGATTAAAATCAAACATCTGGATAGTTTATAGTTTCACAACTGAATGCTAAATTTCTCCCGTATTCTGTATATTTATTACAAACTGATAAAAAACATTACGACAGGATCACACATAAATCAACAAAAAGTTCATACAATACATGAATTTTTCCCAACAGTCCCACTTGGCTACAAGATCATCGAAGTTCCTAGACAGATAATATACTTACCAACATCTGTGAAAGTGATTGATCATTTACAACTGCGTCTAGTAGATCAAGATGGTGATTTGATTAATCTTCGAGGTGAAATTATTACAATTCGTTTGCATCTGAAAAACACCTAAAATGGGTATTGTATTTAATGCTGGCAGAAGCTATATTAACAGCTCAGTATGTCATCAGACAGTCAGTCCACAACGAGTGATCAAACGATTAACATGTCAGAACAGTCAATTTCTACAAAGTCTCGGTCTCACGGTAAGACCTGGTGGAGGAAAGTAGGACAACAAGTGAGAAAAATACGGAAAAAATAAGTTGTACGTCCATCTGCTGTTGCTGTCAAGGTGGAGGCAATTCTTAACGTACAATCTCCGGTTGTCTTTGACGAATCTGTCTCTCATTATGAGATTCATGCACATCAACCCTACACCTCACATACATTTAACAATAGTGATGAAATTCGAATAGCTATTCAGCATCAAGATTTATGTGTTTTACCACCTAAAAGTTGTCTACACTGTAACGACCCTGAAGCACGGACAAAATAAAAAGAAATTATAAAAGTATAAGTTCAAGCGCGGACGTCGGAGACGAACTGAAGCGCTAAGAAAGTTCGAGAAACGGGAGTAGTTCAAAACGCGCATCAGCGCCGAACCAATCAGCAAGTAGCAGTAGCGGCGGACTGGAGGGGGGAGAAACAGCAGCGCTTCGGCGCAGGTGCGCGCCACAGCTTAAAAGGGCGGCTCGCGCAGCTCCCGGCGTCATTCGCCCGAGAGAGCTCGAACAGGAAGGAGCACTAAGTCTCCTGACTAAGTAGAAATTTCTCGTAGCTACTTCTTTTGACGCGCGAGACGACGGCAATTTGTCCGTTGTCTTGTACTCAGCGTTCTTAAAGTAAATAAAATTTCAGTTGTATATAAACGTAGGAACAATAATAATTCACATATAATATATATATATATATATATATTTTTTTTTCTTGTATTTTTTACTTTTCAGCTTGTCGTATAGTACTACTTCAGAGGCAATACGTCCTCTAAAGGTTAACTATACACATTTTTAATTTTAAATAGAACATCTTCGAGGCATTACGTCCTTGGAGAAAGTTCTATAAGAAGAGTATTTAGAACAGCAGTACGGCTGTTCAAAAGAATTTCTTAAAACATTTTCTTTTAAAAAAAATTCAAACATAAGTTCTTTTTAGGTAGATTAGACTTGGCTGCAATGAGTCAGCCAATATCGAAATATCATAAATAACAAAATTTTAAATTACAAAATCTTTATAAGAGAATGAATTCAAATACAATGTCATCCCGGACCACAAAAATATAAAATAAAATATACGAGCTCGGTCGGAGTGTTTCAACACATTTGTGGTAAGATTACTAAAGTGGATGGTACTGTTGTACAACATACTAGTTTCGGGAACAATGCTATCAGTCATCTCTTTGAAGAAATTCGATATGAGATCAATGCCATAGAAATTGATCGATGCAAAAATGTTGCTGCAACAACCTTGATGAAAGGCTACACTTCTTTCTCGCCCAGTCAGCTAAAGTATCTTGAAAATTCTAGCTGGACGCCTATTACTGACGTGGGAAATATATCTGATAATAATGGAAACTTTGATGTGACAGTTCCTCTATCAATGATCTTTGGTTTCGCTGAGGATTATCGAAAAATCGTTGTAAACGTTAAGCATGAACTCATTCTCACAAGATCGAGAAATGATTTAAACGCTGTTTTACAAGAGGCTACAATGGTAGATGGAAGACCTACATACGAAGACTTTAAAATCGAAATCACTCGTATAGAGTGGCTTATGCCCTACCTCATACTGTCAGACCGACGAAAAATACAACTATTTAATTATATTCAAGAAGATACACCAATTGCTATGAGTTTTCGTTCATGGGAATTGTATGGGAATCCAGTACTTCCAACAACCGCACAACATGTATGGACAGTAAAAACATCGAATCAACTGGAAAATCCACGTTTTATCATTCTAGGCTTTCAAACAGCGAGGAAAGGAGTACGAAGACAAAATGCTAGTTATTTTGATCACTGCGATATTAGTAATGTAAAACTTTTCCTCAACTCGCAGAGTTACCCATACGGTAATCTCAATCTTGATATTACAAACAATCAGTTTGCCATACTCTATGATATGTATGCAAATTTCCAAAATGTATATTACACGGAAAAAGGTTTTCAGTGATTTTTTGATACGCTCGAGTAGCGGCAAGTTTTAGATTCCGTGGCAGCGCCTTCCGCGGTGCTGGAATCGGATTTTCGGAAGCAAAGCACCGAGTTTTGACGCGCTCTCCCGCCAGCCAGGCCGTAGAGTAGGAAAAGGGGGAGCAGAGACAAGGACAGAAATAGTAAACACGCGCGCTGATTGGTTCACGCTTTAAGACTTTGGGTAGTGGGGCGTGTAACGGAAAAAGTCGTGGCGTGCATCCGAAAAACAGGTTCCACGCTTGACACGGAAGGCGAAAATTCGCTGAAAACCTTTTTCCGTATACTCTGACAGAATTGTAATAGATCCTCTTCTAAGTAAAGAAGAATTCATCCAACATGCACCACTCATAGTCATAGACTGTTCGAAACAAAACGAATCACTCAAAATGGCAGCTGTAGATGTACGTCTTGAATTTGATTGTAAGCTTAATATGCCTGCAAACACAACAGCGTATTGTTTAATTTTACATGATCGTATTGTTAAGTATAATCCTATAAGCGGTGATGTTAAGAAACTTGTATAAAAAAACTATATAAAGCTTGTATGAACAATCAATTAGTCAGTATTGTTATAAACCATCAGTCGAGATAGATCTCAAAAATGAATCGAAATAGCATTTCGTACACTCCTCTCAAGGAGGACAAAAGTGCTAAAAGAGTGTGGATGATAAACAATGTAATACATATCGCGGAGAACCTTGTTCTACTCCTACTAATAACAGCGGGCAGTGGAAAAATACTTTTGAGAAATATTCCACTAACACAAAGTCCATGCCAGAACATCAAGGCTACAAGAGGTACTGAGATTTACAAATAACTCTCTATTGTACTAAACCATTTTTTATGAATAAACTAAAAAATAAAACGTATATTACTCATGTTTTTATTTATCAATTCTCACCTTTATTTCTCCACAATCACTATCATAGGTGAGGCCCATCGGCGGGGTCCACGCGGGCTGCAAAGGTAATAAAGCGGGTAAAACAGAGGGGGTAAAACAGAGGGTAAAACAGTGTTGCAGATCCCTGTTACCATCCGCCGGTATTAGGTGGCGCAGGAGTCGCATGGCGCAGTAACAGTGTTGCCCCTACTACTCTTATCTTATCTTTATTACTGGTATACATGATACCTTATCTTATCTTGTTTATATAAACATGATAACTTATCTTATCTTAATGGTTTGTTTACATGATAAGATAAGAAGGCGTCAGTGATGACGTAATTTGTTGTCTCTCGCCATAACTGCCTATATACTACTGAGTAGTTTCAAAAATCTTACAGTATACACATACACACACACATCCACACACACACACACACACACACACACACACACACACACACACACACACACACACACACACACACACACACACACACAC
>CM053172.1:16835185-17004464 GCA_012977825.3 Pteromalus puparum | reverse complement strand
CACACACACACACACACACACACACACACACACACAGACAGACCCCCATACGGACATTTTCTCAAAAGCACGTAATTCGAACTTCAAACATCTCGAAACATGTTTCTATGAAGTTTTAGCGAAACTGAAAATTTTACTATCACAAAGCTTCCTCTAGGAGAAAACAAAAATGTACAAATGAAACTGTATGCTTGAAATGTGCTGAAAGTCATAAAATAAGTGATTGTACCAGTGAAACTATTAAGTGTATAAACTGTGCATTTAGTAACAAAAGTATTTCACTAAACTAGAGAATAAATCACACTGCGTATTACGCTAACCTCTGCTCTATCCTAAAAAAGAAAATTACAAAGTTCATTGACTCAACGGATAGTCCGTTGAGCCATTCATAACCATCAATCGACACAGTATACAATAGTAGGAAATCTACAAGACAGCATGTACCGGCAGCTGATAACAAGGGCCCAGAAGAACCAAGTTCAAACAACCACCTGGGAAGGAAAATACGCCACAGCAACAGAAAACGGACAGAGCTCAGAATACGGGGGCTCTCACAAAAAAATAGATAGCGATCCAAAATCAGAAACAACATCTAGATCTGTACACTACTTTACCGGCATCAAACAAAGAAAACAAAAACAGCTACATTTGATTTCATAGATGTGGGATTGGAAGTGTAGGCATATATGGTTTAGTGATGGAGATATTGGGTTAACAGACAACAATAGTTTATTAACAACAAGATACTATAACAATGACGCTCTCTGGAGTCTCGGTCGACCGCCAGGCCGACCGAAAGCACAACTCTCTCAAACGTCCGCTCTCGCCCACGTCCCAAATCACACTCTGCCTGGGCCTGCTAGCCCATCTCGGAACTGCCCTTCCGATCTCTCTCTTTCTCTCTCTCCCTCCCTCCCTCTCTCTCTCTCTCTCTCTCTCTCTCTTTCTCTCACGCATCTCTCTAGCGTACTTCACTCTAAGCTTCTCTCTCTCACTCTCACGCATCCCTCTGGCGTACTTCCCTCTAACCTTCCCTCTAGGACCTTACCTAGAGAGAAGCTAGCGAGTATTCTTTATCTCTCTCATACTCACATTCCCACATAGATATGATCCAAAAAAGATTATTTTTAAAAAGCAAAAAACATGTAGTAGTGTTAATAGTTTCAACAAAATTAGTAGCAGTAAAAATGATACGATTATGCATATAAATATTAGAAGTATGAATGCTAGTTTTAACAAAGTAAAATTACTAATTGATAATTGGGTTACAAAGCTATCTATTGTTATATGTACTGAAACTTTTGAACTGATTAATTATAAAATTTACGAATTGAATGGATCTAACTATGAATACCAGTGTTACTATAGTATAGTTCGATAAACAAAAATTAAGGCGTAATAATCTTTGTAAATATTAATCTAGAACGAAACACTGAGGTGATGGAAACTGGTAGGATTAAGTTTGTGAATACGAGTATGAAGCTAATTAATTAAAGTAATCTGGAGGTGTCATCGTGTTATAGGTCACACAGGATTTCTAAAACTGAATTTATTCTAGAGAAAAATAAATTTTTAATTGCGAATAAATGTGTTAAAAATCACCCAGTAATTGGTGATTTTAATATTGATTTACTAGAGTCTGATAACCTTAGCCAGGAATTCCTATGTAATTTCCTTGAGAAAGGGATTGTTGGTATCACCAAGCCGCCAATCGGAGTAGCAAAAGGTTTCTGTATCGACAATATTTTTATCAAAACAAATAATTTAAAAACAACTACATATAAAACAAAACTTTTGATAACAGATCACTATTAAGAAAACTAAAACAACCGGAAAATTTCATAAATTATGAAAAATTAATAAGCATTGCTATGATTAAAAACTGGACTGAAATATTGTCGATAGAGGATCCTAACCTGGCGACGGATCTGCTCATAAATGAGGTTAAAAACTGTATTTATATAGCTACTACTAAAAAAAAAGAACAAACTCTTGTTTATTTTATACATAAATGATATGCTCCAAGAGATACGTGCTATACTGTCGTATGCTGACGACACTTCTATAATTGCAACAGGGGATTGCTGGGCGAAACCCCAATATAACATGAGTAATACATACACAAATGGCTTGCGTTAAATAAGCTATCATTCAACGTTGATAAATCTGTTTGTATGACTCTCAGTGAGGCGTTGGCTCGATTTTCAAAGTGGAATGATTATACGAATGCAAACAGTCGCGTCAGGAATTAGGAGTTAAAGGTTAAAATGTGCACTCACGATTTGATTATTTATTATAAGCAAGTTTATTTAAGAATTATTAAAGACAGAATTTGATAAACGCTCGCTTGCAACTAACTCATGTATCTTAGACAATTATTATTTTTCTCAGAACGACAAACGACACAAACGATAATAATATTCTAAGTTTTGAACTGCCGAAGATATTCTAAGTTTTCGAACCGTCAAAAATATTCTAAGTTTTGAAAGAACTTACACGTAAAAAGTTTAAGTCCCGAGACAATATACCGGACCGGGCTCCGCTCGGGCAGAGCTTTTGCGTCGCCCATATGTATGCGGATCAGTCTCGCGTGATTTTAATTTATGATACGTATATAAAGATGAAATATAATCTAGTTATCCGACCTTCGCGATTTTCTCATTATTCGATCTCTCGCGTATTAACTATTATTAATGTGCCATGTAACCCGATTTTTCTATTTCATTCACATATTGTTTGTTATTGACGCTTGTGTCGTCGGCTCCGTTTCCTCTCATTTCCTTAATTTATTCAAGCGGCTACGCTTCGGAGTTTTCCCTATGACCTATTGTGTGGTCTCGACTACCTGCTCTTAGACCCGGCACTTACTCTCTCTTTCGTGTCATCCTATAGGGAAGGGCATTGACTTATATTTTAAATTTGACCCATTTAAATGTCTTCCTGCATAGCTTTATTTAAATGCGAAAACTGAACAATGCACACTAGCAACAGTTACATCGCTGGCTGATGGGTTGTACATAATTATTTCTGTTGTATTTATTATATACATGCGTCATAAAGCATGTGAACTTCACATATATGCATTTTGGAGTTTGTAACAATAGCTTTGATTTAAATTGATATTTTTGAGATGGATAAAAATTCCAAGTGTCTAGAACAACCACTGCGAATTCTTTGGCATATAGCTTTCTTCATTATTATGTATTGCTTTAATATCAGAATTGCATCTACTTCATATATGATTTTATAAATTTTATTTTACTTTTTGACATTCGTGCCAAAGAGAAACGAACAAAAGAAGGACACCTGCACGTTGGAGTAGAAATTCCTTTTACTCCGGATCTGCTTCATGAAATGACTTGACGATAAAGGCACCCTCAAAAATGTATAATGGATTTTGTGGATAAAGCAAGGTTTGGTCCAGAAAATAATATACACCAAAATATCTTGTAAACTTCACTCAGTCGAGAACCCGCATGTTGATGGATTTTTACCGATAGACTGATCAAAAGTCTTGGTTGATCACTTTCACGGGTGATATTAGGATGATTGCGCCTATTATTAAATCATACGGTTACGAGTCAATTCAACTCTGGGAGTGCAATTTTGAGAAAACGTATCATGGTAATGACCAGTATAACGTAGGTTTTTGTTACGTATACCGACTAATCTGAGACTACGTTACAAAGCCTCGCATCCACGAAATCTCGCTCACGATACCCGGGGCGCCAGGCACATACAGCTGAGTACCGGAGTCTCGCGACTCCTTCACTGGAGACTCAAGGAAACGAGGATATGCTCGTCTAGCACAGGAGAGAGGGCGGATTCGGGGATAGTAATTTTACACGTTGTACCCAAACTCTCTACTTTTCCAGATAAACCAATGACTTTCACAATGTACCGCAATCTCCGTTACAAACTTCCGCGGACACTTCTAGCCAGATAGCCGTAATATACACAGATAGCCAACTTACGCAAGGTAGTCGAGAACAAAAGGTAGCTACGGGACAAAGCCCACAATACCACGCATAACACCGAACGCGACTCTCGCGCGTACCAAGGTCTGGCCACAATACTTATTAACTAATCGAGCACGAATACTACAGAGGCTACTCGATGTCTAATCTACTCGAGCTCTCTCCTGCGTCCGACGACTTACGGAACGACTCTTGATTATGCGACGAAAAATTCGCGCGACACAATCCCCTTAAGGGGGCACACCACCTTTAAACTCTGAAAAATAAACTTCTTATAAATAATAACAAAAATAAATTATAATTGTTATATAATTTGTATACCAATATTAGGTTATATTACCTGTATTTTTTCCATATTAGCGCCTACTTATGGCACTCTCCGTTGGAATCCATGTGACCACATGGTTTGATTAGGCTAAAATTTTAGGAGAATGCTTTGTACACTTATACTTTTGGTATGAATACAGGAATTTTTATTTAAATGCTTAGAAAATCTTTTATGAAAAAAAATGTGGCATAAATAGGTTAAAAAAAGGCCAAAAATTAAGTATTTGTATTGTTAAACATTTTCTAAGCATTCAAATCAAAATTCCTGTATTCATACCAAAACTATAAGTGTACAAAGCATGCTCCTAAAATTTTAGCCCAATCAAACCATGTGGTCACATGAAATCCTACGGAGAGTGCCAAAATGCTCAAAACAGTATACGGAGAGTCACCATGGATAAGTAGGCGCTAATATGGATTTACCATAGTAAAAATACAGGTAATATAACCTAATATTATTATAAAATTTATATAACAATTATAATGTTGGATATAAGCGAGCAGATATCTGTTTGCTGGAGACGGCAGGCGCTCACTTCGCCTTGTGCACTCGAGCGGTCAACACGCGTTTTAGCTTGTCTGTTCGATTAATTTTGTTATACTAATTATATTCTCATATAATAGCTTGACCACGTTGTATCATCAATGGATGATTAGCTTGAGGTGTTATCAATAAATAGTGTTTTATTGTGAAATCCTGTGTACATATTATTTCTCCCCAAGCATGCATGGTCCGAGCACGTTAAAGTCTCAACAGGTTATGGGCCCAGCACGCTTCCACTGCGCGCAGAGACTTTGCTGGACTTTTGTATGCATGGTTGAAATAACTCGCGAGTGAAAAGTGTTGTAAGTGCTAGCCGGTTTCTCAGTTCGAAGTGCTACGGTCAACGTGGACTTCGACATGGACAGCATCTCAACGAGGACGGAGTTTGCTGTGGAGAGTACCGGCGTGGCATATTCTTTGTTCGAGATCTCGGCCAATGCAGCCCGATTTTAAGTTTGAACCTCGACGCGGACGGCGCCTTGACGAGAAAAGAGTTTGTTGTGGAGATTGCCGGTGCGGTATTTTCTCTAGTTCGAGATCTCGTTCGACCCAGCTCGATTCTAAGTTCGACGATGTTAAAAATGGCCAACAGCTCGAGTAGTTTTGTGATATTTTAGTCAGGTGAAAGCTCGAATAATCAAGATTTCTGAAAAGTGCGCGATCGCGAGTGTTGCAGAAAAATTGTGTTCGTTTTCGTGTGCAATCGCCTCGTCGAAATTTTTGTTGGAAGGTGAGCATAGCGTTGCCAACTTCCAAGAAATCGCGCGCGGTTGAGCAGCAGGTTTGGACGTGCATATCGGCATGTGGCGTCGGTTGTTTTTCTTTAAAGACAGCGTGATATTGACGCTCGCGCGCACTCGCGTCGGTCTGGGACAGGCTGAGCGAAAGAGATGCGAAGCGGACTCGATGCTGGTATATGTGTCCACGGCGTTCCTGTAAGCTTGACGGAGGTGAGCGTTGCTCCCTGACCATAGCTTGATCGCAACCGCGCTTAGGCTGATAATGTGCTAAGTAAAATTATGACAGCTTGATGTTACAATTTACTAGTATACATGCACGATATATGCATGCACGTTGTTCGAATCGTGTCGCGCCGCACTGATGGTTTATGGAAAATTTGTGAAATTAAAACAAACGATAACTTGACTAAAGTTTAAATCAGTTGAAAAATCACCAAATTGTCATAGTCAATAGTTTGACGAAATTGAAATGAAAATTAGTTCGACGAAATTGAAATGAAAATTAGGTCGATTTAAAATTATTTTAATAATAGTTATTATTATGCTTGATTTAATTAATTAAATAAAGAACAGTTTTAACTGCCAATTCAGGATATTGAATTAGGAATTTCTGAAAGACATTCAGAGAAAACAATATAATCATCTTCACAGATGAATTATAAGAAAGTTTTGTGATGTCCAGAAGGACGAGAATGAGATCGATCAAAGCTCGAAGAAAATTAATTTGACAGCTTGAAAAATTGAAACGTTTCCAAATAAATATGTACATATCGAAATTCAAATAGCATGCTTTATGTGCATACGTGCGTGTGTATGTGTATTTGCGTACATGTATATGCGTAAACGTGTGTACATCAGATCCAAATTATTGTGCTGGCCAGTACTTGTAGTCTAGTGTATGTTGTTGCTGCTACACTATGTGTGCTGTGAAATCACAGGTGAGTTAGGCAATTAGCATTGTTCTTTTGAGTTTCGTTCGTCAACTGAACATTTGCTCCATACAACATTGCCTCCTGTGATAAAATGCTATTCGTTTGATTGTCGTTCGTCAGAGTAGGCATTTAATCGTGGAAAATCCAAGCAATCAGCATTGTTCTTTTAATTGTTGTTCGTTAACTGAACATTGGCTCATAAAATTGAAATTTCTTAAGTATGATTTTTCCGTAAGGGAGTTAAAGCTGGAATAAGTGTGAAACGAAATCTGCAAAAAAGGAGCCGAAGAGGTGGCTTCGGCTGAGGAGTTTTCTTTAAGCCAGTATAAAGAAACTCGGTCCAGTACGAAATATGATTGAGCCTGACGGTGTGCCGGCAATCAGTTCGATATTGTTGAAAACAATAAGTTCGAAATGTTGGAAAACTTGTATTGTAATTGCAAGGTGCCAAACCCACCCCAGTTATGATTGTATAAAAATATAAAACTGGATTTGGATCTGTTAAATTCAAAATCCGTCCAAGGCTGAGGACACATAGTTGGAACATTTAGTTAGAGAAGAACATAATAATAAGTTCTGTTGAAAAATAGCTTGAAAGTCTAAGTTGGAATGTGTGAACAAGAAACAAAATGATAGCAATCATTTGGATTCAGCAAATTTTGTTTTTAACAATTTTGTTCAAGATAAGTTGGAAAACGAAAGCTCGATTATGTATCAAATAGGAATGATACTGATATTGAAAATTCAATTTTTCACATTTTAATAATATTGTTCAATTTTTAGATATAATGAACAAGCTCAATGAGGAAGAGACTGCTGATTTCAAGGAATAGGTCAGCGTACAAATATTCAGCTCAAAATAACTTCCTTAAGTGACTGTCAAATACTGGCTTTTGGTGGAACAAAATGGCCTGTCGAGAGGACAACTGCAACAAAAATAGGAGCATAACGGATTGAACTGGTAACGAGCATAAATTCAAATTACAATGACGGATTGGATAACGCGAGTAGAAATTACATAGTTTAAAAATAGTCCAGGAAAAATTAAATAAGAAACAGTTCATGGGAATGTGTCTGTAAAGAGTAAAAATGAACAGTTAAGTTGGACGTGTTTCTCTTTCTTTCTTAAATTGTTTAATATTAAAATTGACTACTTGTAATTGATTCTATGCAATTTATCCGTCAATCGTATGTGCTCGAAAGTTCGACTGAATTAAGTTGGATTATGTTCGAAAAATTTATTATAAATAGAATTGATGTCATGCTACTTTGAGTTGATAGACATTCGTGATTTGTCTCACATGCTTGATAAACTCAAACTAACAAAACAAAGTGACATTGTTGAAATTCAAATACAGTCCTCCTGAGAAAATGGTTATATGGCATTATGTGTAGTTCGAGCAAAGAGGTATAAAAGGAACTCAGTCTTTAGAAGATAAGTTTGATAATATAGAGCTTGATTATATAATTAATTACTGAGTATATAAATTGGTTTGAAAAATAATAACATTCCTAGAAATCACTGTCAAAAATCCACGTTTTGTTGGAGAAACACAGATTCTTAATAAAATAGCTACTAGAAATCGTTAACAATGAATTCTTAAATATTACAATATTTAACAGGAAATACTTCGAGAGAATTTGAAAGTGTGAGCTGGACATCTCTCTAGATGACGTTGTTTGTGCCTAAACAAACCAAGTATTTTCATCTTGGAAGGATGATTTTCTACTACGACAATGAAGGGTACCATAAGCATAAATACACGAAGCAAGGAAGATGTGCTTTGGATGCAAGGATGTGAAATGCATGTTCGGTTCGGTTACGATCACCCGAAAATCTCAGCTTGAAAAGTTTGTTTAAGAATATGAAAGTCAGAAAAGGCTCGATTTCTCGTATTTGTTATTGTCGGCGTGATCATTGTATTCGGAATACGAAATGTAAAATTGATAGCGCATCAGGCTGTAATACGATTGAGAAGCCTAAGTTTGATGGAAGTCGAGGCCAATAAAGACAAAGAAATTAAAAGGCCCTAAAATTAATAGTATTTCTGTTTTAAAATCCAAACCTGATTTCTAGTAGGCTTGTTGAAAAAAATTAAGAAGTAGTGTAGTGCAAGTATCAACTCAAAATTGATTTTCAAATCAATGATGATACTGAAAAGCTTGATATTTAATGTGCGAATTCGTATATTTCCGTGATTATAAATTCGGAGGGAGTAAGTAACGGTTCGAGTTACTGATGATTGTTCAATTGAGTCTGAGCAACATAGTCTGTCAAGTCATTATCTGGAAAATTGTCGTCTGTAAAAACTTTAATCTCTAGAATGTATAAATAACTACACTGTATGATGGAGTATAAAACAAACAGTTGGAATGGAGGGAACAGCTTGAAACAAATGAAATTGTTGCATAGTTTATCTCAGTGTGATGTACGTCTTAGACAAAAGTATAAACTCTAATAAGAAAAATATGCTCGAAGTTAGCGAAGCTATTAAGCTCGATTATAGATCCAACATATAACAAGCAAGTGAACAATCCACAACATAAGCTTGAAACTAAAGAGAAAATCTCCAAGCTGGAAAATAAATAAAGTTTTATGGGGTTCATAAAAGCAATAAGTCTGATAAATTTGTGCAAATTACTTTGAATGCTGGATTAGATAAAGCAATGAGCTATGCTCTAGCTATTTAAACTTTGATAATTCATTGAGATTTGGAATAAATAGTTTGAATGAGTTAATTTCTTTTAAAGCACAGATTGTGAATTGATGAAATTATTTTGGTCAAGTCAGAAAATTTAGTACATTCAAACAATCATGATAATCTTGAAAGATTTTATTTCCAATAATAATTATTGAATTGATGATTTTTTGTTTGTATTGTAGATACATTTAGCACTGTTTGTTCAGTGATACATGATAAGAAAATACAGAGTTCATAGATGAAAGAATTCTTAGATTGAAGAGACATAACATGCGTCGAAGTCATTCGCCCTATTCAGGCAGTATATGATAAAAGTAGCTGGATAATAGAAAAGAAAGCGTTCCTTGCANCAAAATGTGTTACTTTCGGCGCAGCTATATGTCGGATGTATTAATAAGTTTGAAATTAAATTAAAGTTCACCATCCCAGATATATACCTGAAAATAACGGCCTTACTAAGATGACATCATACTTATAACAGTAATTCAAATTTTGAACTTTAGCTGGAACGTAAAAGTTGTACAATCCAAATCTGAGCTGACAGAAATTTGTATTTGGGGATAAATACAAAATATTTAATAAGTTCGATACAAAATGAGGTTTTGATCTTTGAAGCGGAGGGAGAAAATTGTAAATATTAGAAACGGAGGGAGAATATGGTAAATATTAGAAACGGAGGGAGAAAATAGTAATTATTAGAAACGGAGGGAGAAATCGGACAATTGATAGCGTCACGTAAAGTTGAAGTAAACTTAAACTTACTA
The DNA here is from genome assembly GCA_012977825.3 of Pteromalus puparum. Taxonomy (NCBI): domain Eukaryota; kingdom Metazoa; phylum Arthropoda; class Insecta; order Hymenoptera; family Pteromalidae; genus Pteromalus; species Pteromalus puparum. The sequence continues at coordinate 16,994,478 of CM053172.1, read as the reverse complement.
CATAACAAGAACAGGGCAAATGTATTGCGACTGTATAAAATGATCCAAACTCATATGAACTGACTATTGGTGCAGATAACAAGCTTGAATAAGAAAAAATAAAGAAAAATAGTTGGAGATGAATCTGTGTTAACAGAGGAAAAATAGCATTTGGTTTGTCATTGATGTATCATTAAGCTCGAAAGGCAAAAGCCAAATATCATTATTTCAGAATGAAAACTTAAAAAGAAAGTTGGATTGAACAATAGTGACAGTGACATGGTTCAGTTTCTAATAAAAGGTTTCAAAGATAAAAACTCATACATGAAGTCAAACATATGCATTAAAATCAAGTGTTTAAAACTATTCTGATTAGTATTACCTATACCAAAGAAGTTTGATTTCAAAGTACAGCAGCTTGATGTTTGAGCAACCACTTTGTAAACGATTAGTAATGAAGTGATATAGAAATACTGCGAGTGTTTACTATTCAACTGAAACTTGGTAAAATTAAGTTTGTAAGATTAGCGGTGCCTAGTAACATTCAATGAAATAATTCAAGTCCGAAGGCTTCATGTAAAAATCTTGTCTATCTTCTTGATGAAAGAGACAAGTATTTGAACTACTGATTTACAAAGATGATAGTGATAACCAGAAATGACATAAACAAGTTGGATAAAGTTAATGTAAAGTTTTAAATCAACCAGTAATGACAAAATTAAGTTGGATGGAATTAAATTGCAGTTTGAGCTAGAAATCGATAACTTAGATACTTATGTGGTTATTGAACTTAACTGAGACAGAAGCGTAAACAATACTTAGCTCGAGAGCATATTGAACAAGCTGGTTTTTCTACAGGGAAGTTGTAGATTCTCGGTCACTTTTACCAAAAGTTTTCGATTTAACATGGTGTCTACCATGAACGCTTGAATTGAAACAAGCTTATCAACGATTAAAACACATCAGAGATCTGGGTCTTGAAGGTTGAAGAAAAGTTTGACAATTACGAGGACTTTCAGATGCTAGTCTTATTGTCCGTATCTGCTCGAATTTACAAATGGATTTGTAATTAAATTGTAGGGTAATACAGTTAGTGATCAGTAGAGAACGCATCAGTGTCTCACACAGCTCTGTAAACTTGTTAAGCAGTGTGCGTAGCCCTAGTGTGTATAAGCAAAGTTTGCCAGGAGATATTATATCTACAATTTTCTAAGTTTGAATTTGAAATATTCTATATGCTTGATCTGATTTTTTTCTATTCTTCTTCCCCATGACTCTCTAGGATGATGATGTCCCTGAGGCTTATCAACAAGTGAGTTGCATTGCATGGCTGAGACATTTGATCAAGGCAAAATTTTGATTAAAATTAGCTGGATGGTTTGAATTGAATTAAAGAAGCCGATTGATTACTGGAAGAAATAAATAGCCATCATATTCACAAGGGGTTTTCCTTTTGAATTGTATGCAAGGCTGACTTATTGCAGTATCATAAACTCAAATAACCATGACTTTTGCTTCCTTTCAGAAGGCAATACAAATAGTACTGCACAGGCTGGATGCAGTCGATTCCGAGCAAGAGAAATCTGCTCCGGAAGGAGTGTTGGATATAAGCGAGCAGATGTCTGCTTGCTGCCCCTATAGCACCCGATATTCTGGCAACATTGCCTCAACATTGCATTGCAAGACTAGCTAGATTCGGTAATATTAACAGAGCTTAGAACAACATTGCTGCAACCATAAGGCAATGTTGCCATGCACCAAAATGTCCGCTTTTTCATTGCAAGGTTGGTTGTCTCCTACACAGGTCCCAATATTTTGGGAACATTTCCTAAAGATTCCATTACCAGATTTTGCAATATTGCACGAAACCTTATTAATGTTGCTTCACCTATTCAGAGAACATTGCTACTAGATTGTACAATATTTAATTAATATTGCGATAACCTTAAATTATTTTTGCATCATTATAAAAATTGTTATACTAATGCGGAAATAATTTAAAGTTATCGCAATATTAATTAAATATTGTACAATCTAGTAGCAATNATAAGGTTATCGCAATATTAATTAAATATTGTACAATCTAGTAGCAATGTTCCCTAAATAGTTTTACAATATTAATGAGGATTCGTGCAATATTGCGACAACTAGGAATGCAATCTTCAGGCAATGTTCCCAAAATATTGGGACCTGTGTAGGAGACAACCAACCTTGCAATGAAAAAGCGGACATTTTGGTGCGTGGCAACATTCCTTAATGGTTGCGGCAATGTTATTCTAAGCTCTGGCAATATTGCCGAATCTAGCTAGTCTTGCAATGAAATGTTGAGGCAATATTGCCAAAATATCAGGTGCTATAGGGGTGGAGACGGCACTGCCGTCACGGCAGGCCCAACGCAGAGCTACGCGACTTAGCTCTCCCCTCTCTATGCCGCGAGACTGTCACCGCCGACGCCGCTGTGCGACGGCGGCGCTCACTTCGCCTTGTGCACTCGAGCGGTCAACACGGGTTTTAGCTTCTCTGTTCGATTACTTTTGTTATACTAATTATATTCTCATATAATAGCTTGACCACGTTGTATCATCAATGAATGATTAGCTTGAGGTGTTATCAATAAATAGTGTTTTATTGTGAAATCCTGTGTACACATTATTTCTCCCCAAGCATGCATGGTCCGAGCACGTTAAAGTCTCAACATATAATTTATTTTTGTATATAAATATATAAGAAGTTTATTTTTCAGAGTTTAAAGGTGGTGTGCCCCCTTAAATGCTAACCTTCAATCTCTCCGATATCTGGTATTAACGATATGGAGAATTAACCGGTAGCCACGAGGTAACCGCGCAAAAGATAGTCTTACTCGAACAAAGATAACGTGTTCGCGAACCGAAACGCGGAGCTGCCCGCCCGCGAGAATAAGACTTAAGAGTAATTCGAAAGATCCACCAACCTTTGCATCCACGGAGACACGTAGACAACCGGATCAATCCGAGGACACTACTCACACTAGGTGCACACTAAGCGAACTTCCACGGAGAGCTGCTGCAGACGCGTCCGTTCGGGTTCAGCCAAAGCAGGAGAGTGACGGCCTCGGCGCTCAGAATGAGCCGCCGCGGCAGCGCGCTCGCCTATTGGTTGCCGCTACGCGGGACTGTCGTCTCGCTCACTCCCGCTTACTATAGGCTCACGCACTCCGTTCTCGCTTGTCATGCCACGGCGCATGCGCTGCTGTTCTATCTTCCCCTATGACTAGCGTTGAAGCGGACGCCCGCGAAATTCAAACTCGCAACCGACAGATAGCCGACTCTCGCAGATAGCCTAGAGTTTATGCTCTGTTCTATGGGACCCGAGACAATTAATTGCCACTGGCATCAGGGCCCTTGATCCGAGCGTGCACTGATAAATCTCGAGCGCGATACGCAGCAGTTTTTGTCCCCGACGCTCTGCGGATGAACTGCAGCACTGCTCCAGCTGCTTCAGATGCTAGCGCTGGCAGACTTCGCTAGGGCTCCGCCATCCACGTGCGACGCTTTATGATACGCGGGCCGTTCCTTGAGCGCCCTGTCGAGTCGTCGACCCTCCGTCGGCCGCGCCAACCTGGTTTGCCGCCTTTCTTCGTTCGACGACGACTGGAGTTCCGCTTGACCTTCGCAAACGTCTTCTTCTCTCCGGCGCTGTTTGCTATAATTAAATCTAACGCACATTATACCCATTCACACACGCATTCACTCGACCTTGGGACGCTCTGCCCTGACCTTCCCCACACGGCTTGTCACATGTTGGAATTTCAACATGTTACTTCAGCTTGGAAAATTTATCAGTGAGTATTTGTTAGCAAAGAACGTATTACCGTGTAACAGTGCAAATGTTCCCAACGCAAGTACGTAGCTGCGATTTTCCCGTGCGACTGCTGTATTGAGCAATTATCGATTCCGAAATGTTATTTCTATTTTTTTAAGGGCACCAGATGATTTCGCGTAGCAAGTTCAGTAGAGCACTTTTTCTAGATGGGGATTCGCTAAACTAACTACTCGGGATTAGAAGTCGGCCATATTGTCGCAAAAAAGTACGGTCTCTGTGTGAGTAGAAGAAAATAGTAAATGTGGTGTTTTATTCAAATAACAAATCTAACTAACAAGAAGAGCTACCAGACTCCGGGAAAGGGGTTCCACTAAGACTTTCAGAAATGTTTTCTGGTAATTAGAAATGAGAGAAACCAGTTGTAGTTTGTAGTTTGATCTCATAGGCCTTTATTCGGGAGTTATAGCCAATTTTAGTCAAATTCAACCAAAAAACCTGGTTTATTCAAACAAGTATAACTTCTAAGGCATAATTTCTAGAGCATTCTGTATAAAATTTACTTCAAGTACGGAAAATTTCCTATAAAACGAGGTGATTACATAGGCCAAAAGATCATTTTCTTCAAATGATACAGCTAATTAAGAATTTTATCGTATTTCTGACTTGGAAAATAGTGTACAGAAAAATCGTGAGAAATTAAGTAAAATATTTTATTGGTTATATTTTTTGAAAAAAATAGTATTTTGGTTTCAAGAACCACCTTAATCGATAGGAAATTTTCCGTACTTGAAGTAAATTTTATACAGGATGCTCTAGGAATTATGTCTTAGAAGTTATACTCGTTTGAATGAACCAGGTTTTTTGGTTGAATTTGACTAAAATTGGCTATAACTCCCGAATAAAGGCCTATGAGATCAAACTACAAACTACAACTGGTTTCTCTCATTTCTAATTACCAGAAAACATTTCTGAAAGTCTTAACAGAATCCCTTTCCCGAAGCCTGGCAGCTCCCCTTGTAAGTAAAATCCTTCATTGGTTATATTTTTGGAAAATAAAATGATATTTCGGTTTTAAAAACCACCTTAATCGATAGGAAATTTTTTCGAAGTTGAAGTAAATTTTATACAGGATGTTGTAGGAATTATGCCTTAGAAGTTATACTTGTTTAAATGAAGTAGGTTCTTTGTTTGAATTTGACTGAAATTGGCTAAAACTTCCGAATAAAGGCCTATGAGATCAAACAACAACTGGTTTCTCTCATTTTTAATTACCAGAGAACATTTCTGAAACTCTTAGCGGAATCCCTTTCCCGAAGCCTGGTAGCTATCCTTGTAAGCTAAGTTCGAAACTACTAAAAAGTAAGTCTTCAATTGCAGAAATCTTGTTTAAAGCCGCGGGAACCTTCTGTATTACCAGAAAAATTCCCTACTCTAACTTACAATATCATACTCTGTAACGAGATGAGCTCCGCGGCTGATACTCGTCGGCGATGAGAACCGCTCAGCTGCGTGGAACATCCCAGCGCACAAGATTCAAGATAGTGGGGGGAGAGAGAGGAGACTACGCAACGACGCGCGTGTCTCGGCGCGAACTAGCCGGCAGATAGCTTTCAGCCTTCTGCACGTGTACACGTACATCGAGTACGACTCGCGCGAACTGCGTCCATCGAAAGCCTTTGCACAGGCCAATCAACGAGTGAGAGAGAGAACGAGCGAGACCCTGCGCTTTCGCACACGAGACTCCACGACGAAGGAGGATCTTCCCAGAGTACGCCACTCAGCAGCAAACCGTAAGTGTGTGTGTGGCCAGTGAGTGTTGTGCGCGAGTGTGTGAGCGCGGCGTGCGTTTATACAAACGGCAACGAGGCAGCGGCCCGTCGGAAAACGCGCGACCTTCTCGCGAATTCTCTCGCGATCAATTATTGTCGAATACGAGCCACGTTTGTAACGGCTCGCGAGTTCGTGCGTAGTGTATCTTCTTTCGTCCGTAAAAAATAACGACAGCTATTTGACAAATACCTCGTGTTGGTTATTTACCGGATCCGCACCGACTCCCATTTCCTTCCCCGAATACCGCCGTCTCCGCGGGCGACGCAAGGTCGGCTTGCGTCGCAGCAACGAGCTTCCGAGCCCACGTCAGCGGACGTGGATAATACTAACGTCGACAGAGGTCGAAAAGTAGCAACCGAGCTGCATTGTAACGAGGGAACTTTGCCGCGTCAAGCCTGGCTCCGCATCTCCGAGGGACGGCAATCCGCTTTGTTTTGCAGCAATATCACCCTAACCCATCCCCCGTTTCAACTCTTAATATCTTAATAACTTCCATTAATTTTAGAAGATCATACGCGTTACAGCGCAAATACTCCACTCTCACACAACACGCATTCACTTTTTATACGCGCTTTGAAACACGCCGAATTGTTACGTTTTTCGAGTACTCAAATCTTTTAGATATTTGATTCCTTTACACTATCTCAATATAAATCAGTTACGAGGATCTAGATATTAACGCATACTTGAATAACTCGTCAAACAAACTTTTTTACACTTATGCGCCATTTTACACTATTAATTTACAAGAATTTATGCTTATTTGAGCTTGCACGCACGACCGATTTCGAAGCCAAGATGGCTAACGCTTGCACTACCACATGGCAAACCAAACTGAGTCCCGTGCCACCAAGACACGCTATCCGAATTGCAATATACGACTCTCAACCCGCGGAGATTTATGCTACAACCGAATCGCACTACATGGACATCAATTCATGATCCTTTAAACTAACCTCTAGCACTTCGAGTCGCGCTCACTACCTTTTCTTTTACGTGGTCGCTCATTGCACTCAAGGAGACTTCCGTGTCTCACGCACATCTCACATCACTACTCGCCTTCTTCAACGAGGTCACTATATTTGGTGCCAAGAGCCCCTTGAAATACCAGGCCACTCAGCATGTTAACTATCTCGGTATGGAGGGGTTGGGTTGCCTTAGCCTCGTTGTTACCTTGAAAATCCTTGCCCTTCCATCCCTCGATTGAAGTTGCGAGACAGATTTGATTGGTTGACATAAGCCGCCTTGGCCTATCAGCGCTTTTTTCGTTATTCAACTAATAATTAGTTGGTTGTAATTACATCAACTAATCTCATGACTTGAATATTTATAATTTTTAAATTAATCATACAACCAATTATTTTTTATAATAATAAATTTTGTTTTTATTATTTTCGTTTCAAATAAAAAATTTATTTGTATTAAAACGAATGTAAAGATAATAATGAATGTCTATACATATATGAATTGCCTTTTTACACTATGCGTACAAGAAAGCAAATGGCTCAGTGGGTAATGCAATGGATTGTCACGCTGAGGTCCAGGGTTCAAACCTCGGTCGGAGACATTTTAAAAACTTTTTTTTTTCAATTTAACCCGTATTTATTAGGAATTGTCTACTTTTCTAAATTATAGATATCGTGTTTAGCATGTTTAATAACATTTCAGATTTTTTTTTAAATCTCGCGATAATCACGGGATTATCAAGTGATAATCGCGTGATTATCACGGGATTATCACGGGATTTTTTCAGTACGGGGGTTAAGTAGGTGCTAATATGGATTTACCATGGTAATACAGGTAATATAACCTAATATTAGTATAAAAGTTATATAACAATTATAATTTATTTTTGTTATTATTTATAAGAAGTTTATTTTTCAGAGTTTAAAGGTGGTGTGCCCCCTTATACATTCACATGCTTCAGGGCCTGATATCCAGGCCCGTCGTTTATAATGTACCCACGAGCCGGTCCTCACCTCTCCTACTTGTTTATAATGTCCCCCAAGCACCCTACGGAGTAAGCTAGCTAAGCCACGCCTCCAGTGCGGCAGAGTATAATGTCCCTCTTTTACTTTTACAGCTTCTTCATCGCAAAATTTGTCATCTACGGACAAGTTTTCGTTAAAGGCAACAACATTTAGCAAACTTTTGTGCAATTTTCGTGAGCGTTATGGTGTCCCTTAGTTCATAACAAACCCCTTCAAGTATTGACTTGTATTGACTGTCCCCGAGACAGCTACATTCAAAAAATGAACCATCCCTTGTCTTTTAAGGCGTTTTTTAAAATGTTTTTTTTTTAATTTTTTCGTTAAAATTATGTTTTTCAAATTTTATTTATTATTTGAAGAGCATTTTTTAACTTGAAGAAAACGATTTTGTGAAAATATTATTTAACGAATCCAGAAAAATATTGCGTGATGATACATAATAACTTATTAAATTTTTATATAAAATTAATGTACTTTATCACTACCCTGGTGGGAGTGAGGAAAAATATTAAGAAATAATTACAAATACTAATAAATACTGAGTAATAATAAACGATACTTGCTATGTATTCAATTCTTTATGATTAATTATCTTAATTTGAGCATATTACAATGCCGAATTCGTTTGTTTATTAGATTTATAAAATTCATGATGAACTTAAAAATAAGGTTTTCAACACTGGAATCCAATTTCCTTTAGTTCTAATATTAAGAACAATAACTGTTTATAGTGTAGAATTCATTTTTTAATAGACATTATTATTGAATAGGTCAATGTGAAGATTAATATAATTTTTAACATAATCAACTTAATTAACAAAACAACTGCATTGAGTTAGTGTAAACAATATTGAATTTAATGCTCTCAGTCAAACACAAGCTCATGAACTATAAATGCACGCTAATATCACACTTACAACAATGGAAAAAACTGAACCAATAACGCAGAATTGTAGTAACTACAAGTATAATGTATCAGATAATAAGGCAAAGACTACTACTCAAGGAGTAACGAGTTTAATATCACACCATTCCGAGGTTTGTTATGTATATATATTATATCATAAACATTATACTGGTTATTATATATTAAATAAGAAAATTATTTTTTTAGAAACTTACATCAAAAACATCGAAACAGCCATTAGAACCACCATATTCCTGGTGTTCAGAAATACAATCCAAGTTCGCAGAAAACCAAAATTTAGAAAAAAAATTGGTTTCAAATCGACATTTCGAAATCAATCAGTTTTCTCTACAAACTCAAAACACTCCACAACAAATGCAATCTATTAAAAAAATAGAGACGATTGAGAATCCCACAACAATCAGAATTTTAAACATTCAGGATATTGCATACCAATATCATAATTTTATAAACGATAATAGTCAAACGTCATCTCCTCACCAATATTATGATAAAAGACGAGAAAAGTTTTCGTCAGAAATGTATTTACCTATCACATCGATGAAAGAATCTGATGGCTCACAAATTTCCGCTGATAACTCTTGTGTACCTTACAATCAAAATAAAGAAATCACATCCCCGAAAAAATGTGAAAATAAAGTTAGTGATATAAATAAACATTTTGAAAGTGGTAAAAGAACTGAAAAATGTAGTACGAAAATAGGAAAAGCTGTATCACATCCACATCTGGTATATCAGGATCGAACAAATAACACTTATGATAGCTTGACTGAAATCAATCATCAAAATAAAAATCCTGTCGCGGAAGTCACAACTAATATTGACAAATGTGGAGTGTTTATAAAAGGAATGCAAATAGAAAAAATTCATAAAAATAGCTTGACTACTGAAAATCTAGATTTGTTCAGGTCAGAATCAAGCATGGAAATTTCAACGTCGGTAAAAGAAATGTCTTTAGATACAAAGTTAGAGCTTGAAAAAACAAAGAATAGATTGCCAGAAAACTGCGAAGATATTTGCAAGACCAATGTTACTAAAAATTATGAAGATTCATATATGGAAAAAACAAATGATATAGTACGAAATTGCGGACAAGATAAACAAAAATCTTTTTCTGTTACTAAGACAAGTAAATTTACCAAAAATATTGAACAATCAGATGTTAAAAATAAAAAGACACTGAACTATAAATCTGAAAATTTTCAAAATTATAATAAAATAGAACTAAATGATAATCAATTGATGATACAGCAACAAGAACCTGATTCAGATAATGATAAAACTGAACAATGTTCTTCAGTAATAGATTCTGGTAGAGGTTCTGTTGTATACTCAAGTGACAAAAAATGTTCAGCAGAAGCATTTGATTGCTTAAAAGGTTTGGAATTTTAGCACATAATATAACCTGAAATCCATCTTAAAATAAGAGTAATGTAAAATTCTTTTCTTTTATCATATTCTATTTGTTGATAGTTAAGGGGACCTCACCACTTCGAAAGTAATTATATTATTATTATGTCCCATAAAAACAAGAAACAAAAGTCTCTGCCATTCTGGCTCTTGTACAGGTACTTCTGCACTATGAAAAGGTATCTTTTTAAAGTACAAAAGTACACGGAGTCCGGATCAAATCTTAGATGTTCACATTTTAAGGTTTAAATTGCAGACAAGGCAGTTATAGCATATATATAGGGCTATAAGAAAACTTTCATTAAAAAGTTAAGAAAATTTTACAACAAAAATATTCAGTCTGTTTTTAGTGAAAATCGCGTTGTTTAAGAGCTATAAATCATTGAAAATAGGCAAAAAATGCAAAACATTCTTAAATAACCAACTTTCAACCCTCATAACTCGAAGAGAATTAATCGAATCGATCTAAAAATTTACAGCTGACAGAGACCTTGTGCACCGCGCCGCCGCTGCGTTTTAACGCTGAGCTGCGTGCTTACCTCGTCGAAATGCTGGTGAGTCTTTGGACGAGTAGCCCTTCCAAGGTCAAGCTTGTTTCGTTTAAGTTTTGGAGCTTGCGTGACAGAAATGACCTGCATGCTCACGCTGTTAAGCCAACGAGTGTTTAGTGAAGGAGGGAGCGGGCGCAGCGTCGCGCTAAAGCGGCCAATATTTGGCTCCAAAAAAATTCCAGCTTCGAAAATCGCCAGCAGTAGATCTGTCGTTGTCTGCTCTCTTTGTCATCGCAGCCGAATTCGTCGAGGAGCCGTCTCGGTAATCGGGCTCATCGTTGCCACCTGTTTCTGGGGCTGCTTGTCTGGGGCTTGCGGCTGCGGCAGCGGCGACACGGGCGCCTGAGTCGGTGTTGAGCTGATGTAGAACGAATGTACGAAATCCACCGCGTTGACGTCTAGCGGGGAAAACTTACTCTTTACGGACTTATTCAGGCAATCGGTGACGCTGTTGTTGTCCGCCTGCTGCTCCCACGAGTCCGGCGCTATGCTGCTTGCCATGAATTTTTACGCGCGCTCTCTGTCCTTACTCTCTTAGGAGTCTTAGGGAGCTACTCCTTTCGCTACGCTGCTCTACGCCTTACCTGCAGCAGCACGTCGACGATGACACGTCGGGTGACGCTCTGCGGCTAAGTTCTTTCGCTCACCTGCGAGTTTTTGCACCTCGAATGTGTCGTGGATTACAAGACGAGTTGCCCTTTGCAAGTCTCTTTCCGGAGCTTACGCGACAGAGACCTTCAGCGACGCGCTGCGTCCCAGTTCTCACGCTTAGCTGCGTGTTCACCTCGTCGAAATTCTCGTGGGTGAGGAGGCGAGTAGTCCTTTGACAGTCAAGCTCGTTTCGATTCATTTTCGGAGCTTGCGCGACAGAGGCGACCTGGGGCCGCGGCCGTAAGTGGCAATAATTTAACGAAGAACTAAATATATTAGAATAATAAAATTGTATTCATAATAAATAATAAAATTCTATAAAATACAATAATTTAAAGCTCTTCTTGTACTCTTGGAGCTCGTCTGCAGTGCTCAAATGGGTCTTCCAGTGCGCACGTACGTGGCCTCGTCCGTCCACAGAATCCTGTTAAGAAATTCAGCATCTCTTTCATGCTCCTGGATTATAAAGTGGCTAAATATGAGTCGAAATTCTCGATCTCCTTCCACTATATAATAAAAGTTGTCCTAGTGTGAGAGGCTGGCCTCTCTGTACTGGCTTGTCACGGGCGAATGAATGAATGTGTTTGTGTGTAAGAGCTTTTTTACAAGCCAGGGCGAAAGGCTGGCCTTTCTGTACTGGCTTGTCACGGGCGAATGAATGAATGTGTTTGTGTGTGCGTGTGTGTGCGAGCTTTTTTACAAGCTAGGCTGAGAGGCTGGCCTCTCTGTACTGGCTTGTCACGCACCGAATGAATGAATGAATGTATTTGTGTGTGCGTGTGTGTGCGAGCTATTTTACAAGCTAGGGTGAGAGGCCGGCCTCTCTGTACTGGCTTGTCACAGTCGAATGAATGAATGAATGAATGTGTTTGTGTGTGCGTGTGTGCGTGTGTGTGCGAGTTTTTCTACAAGTAAGGGTGAGAGGCCGGCCTCTCTGTACTGGCTTTTCATTTTATTGCAGAGCGAATAAATGCGTGTGTGTGTATCTGTGTCCTAGAAAGTGTAGAGCCAAGGTCTCCTATGGCCTGGTGATTATGAAATGTATGCTATAATTGAAAGGTCCACAATGTATATTCTTTATAAAGATAGAAAGGAAAAAAAACAGGAAATAAGTGATTAGTACAAATTTAAATAATTTCAGATTGTGTTTTCCTTTTTTAATGCATTTATTTACAATTTTCACATAACCAATCAATCTTGCATATCTGGCGTACTTCTTCTGATGTTCTGACACCAATGCAACTGTAGTGATACAACAATAAACATGAATCACATTGAGGTGCTTCAGTTATCACAGTTTTTAGACACTTCTTTCACGTGTATTCTTGTAAATTTTTCTTTGACTGTACCATGTTTTCTAAATGTTCAAAGGCGTCAATTTGCAGAAAATTCTTTAAAATATCTAAATCGACATCATCATCTTGAAAGAATTCCGATAAACTAGTAATTTTTGCAATTTGTGATAATTTGATTGAAGTTTATCCAAAAAGCACATAGTTTACAAAATCATCAGTAAAATTTAGACATTTTAACATTCTTCTAGCTTTGTCAACTAAAGTCATATTCCGAAATTTCTTGACTTTTTGACTGTTTAGAGAAACCAATTCATTCTGAAAATGTTTTAAGAAAATTGCATATGATACATAAATAGTGAATTTGAAAAGCCACTAAGACAGGCCGGCCTCTGTACCGGCTTGTCGCGGGCGAATGAATATGTGTTTGTGTGTTAGTGTGTGTGTGTGTATTCGTCAGGTAGCTAGATATACTCTTGTAAAATTACCTTAATAATCCGGTAGCCTCTGCAATTTTCCGGAAAAGGTAACTCCTTTTTATCTCTCTTTGCTTGGAACTTATTTCTGAAGTAAGATTTGTCGAGCGACAGTCCATTGGTCGGTGCTTGCGTTCCCCATGCATTTTCCATAACAATTTTCAGAAATTGAGTGTCGTAGTTGGCCGTTTCTAAATCCAAATTTTTCACAACTTCAAAAAGCTTGATTTTGGCAGAAATATCCATCACATGTTCCTTCAGAAGAATCTTCGCATCTGGCTTGTTCTGGTATAACCTATGATAAACATTTTTTATACAATTTAAGGAATTATCAAATTTATTTAAAAATATCTTTAAAAAACTTAATATGGAACAATATTTCCTGTTTGTGAATGTTTATAAAACTTTTCAACTGCGCAATTTCAGAGGTTGTTCGCCTTGAAGCAAAAGCACTTTTGTAAAGACTGCGGAGACGTTGTGAACTGCAATTTTCCGGATCATCGAATGTTGATAAAACACTCACAAAGCACTTGTATTTGCTTGCGTTCTTAAAAAAGCGAGAAGATACAGACACCTTTCCTGACATACTTATCGCAAAATTGCCGACACATTAAAGCTCATCAGAAAAGAAAACTGAAGTCAATAACCAACAAAAGAGAACTTCACATATTAGTTGTGGAACATTCTGAATAACAAACTTTACTTCAAACATTTCGTATTTTTACTTAAAAGTTCACTAATAAACGTGACAACAAAATCATTTTATACAGTCATGAATAAAACAATATTGGTCATACGAACTTCTCAAATTTCCGAAAATTATTTAAAAACAGAACTGTCGAATAACAGTTCACCTTGTGCATTCCAGCGAAGTAAAACACGCAGCTGAGCGTATGAGCTAGGCCGCGCCGCGTCGCACAACGTCTTTGTCGCGCAAGCTCCTAAAATTAATCAAAACGCAAAAAATCAAAACTAAAAGTAATAATCCGAGTGTTTTATCTATAGACTATAGTTTCAAGATAAAACTCTGTTTTGTGTTTAGATTATTCTTCTATAATTAAGAGGAACTTGCTTGTTTTATAAGGCAACGGGACGGCAAGTAAGCATTATAAGAATAATTTTGAAAAGTACAACCATCTTATTTTTTATAAACTAGTCAACAGATTCTAGCTTACCTGCACTGACAAAAATCATTTCTTACTCCAAGAAGAATCAAGGGGCGCGGTAGCGCCCCGATGACAAGTATACGTTTTTATACACTGTGCCGCAGGGGAGCCGGACCCTATTGTTATGTCCTAAATTGATGAGAGTTGTCAACGGACAGTAACTCTACGGGTTAGTTACTATTATAAGTACGGACGAGGACAAAGCTCCAACGCATGGAGTCTGAGCGCCGTCGGTACCTGACTACCTTCGCGATCTTAATAGAACAGGCTCCAGTAGCCGCCGGATAATACTTTGAAATCGCACTAAATTCCCTAATTTGCTATAAACTCTCTAACTCGAACCCGATAAGGCCTCACATGTCATCGGTGCAGCAGAGTTTACCTCAGCTGGCAAGCACCGCAACGACAACAGCTGAAGACGCGCCACGGCTCTAACAGCCAGCAAGCGACACTTCGCGCTCAAGGCCAACTCGACGGATAAGTCCGTGCTTAAGAAAAAGCTGCAGCAGCTGCCGAATAGTGCGTCAGGCCCAAGCAGAGTCCAAGAACTTGGAGTCGGAATGCGATCGACTATGGCAACAATCTCATCAAGTTCGAGAACGAGGAGGAGGTGGATGTCATTGAACCGACATGGTCCTGGAGATCGGCAGTGACAAAAGCCCCACCAGCACCAAGCTTAGCATACCCGCCGTAACACCCGATAAAAAGTCCTATAGCCTACTACGCTGCTGCTGTTGGGCCGATATCAATATTTAACAATTCCAACAAAGACTAGCGCAACTCAATATTTACCGTTTTCCTTACAAAAAATGACTACTAAAAAAGAGAAAAAAATTTGAGATGTGTTAGTTTTTGTTGGAAATCATACTTCTGCTAGACTTCGTAAAAATCGACAATATTGCAACAGCCCCTTGAGGGATTGTTTCTGTCAAAAACATTTCCGTTGTAAGTTTATTTAATTAAACTCATTAAAAGGTTGTGAAATCAGTTCAAAGAACACCTTTTACAAGGTAAAATGTTGGCAACTATAAGTTATGTGCCCATCCTAACGAATCTATCTTAGTATTATAAGTATAATTCCTTCTCTAAAAAGTTATAAAATACTTAAAGAAATTGTCAAAATTTTACAGCTTACAAAAGTTTTTCTGTATTTTTATCATTATACGCTAATAAATGTAGTGAAATCAGTTTTAAAAATGTCAAGTGTTAAAAATCAGCACACTAACAAAAATCATTTCTTACTCGAAGAAGAATTAATCTGAAAACTAAGCCGAATCATCTTGTGCAAAGAAATGAGCAAAATCATAAATATACAAAACAGAGTTTCATCTTGAAACTATAGTGAGATTAATTCTTCTTGGAGTAAGAAATGATTATTGTCAGTGCAGGTAAGCTAGAATCTGTTGACTAGTTTATTAAAAATAAGATGGTTGTACTTTTTAAAATTATTCTTATAATGCTTACTTGCCGTCCCGTTGTCTTATAGTCTATCAATGAAACACTCGGATTATTACTTGTAAGGTGTGAATCTATTAGATAATATTAATTCAAATTACAACAGTTTTTGTTATAATCTGAGAAGCTTTATTACCAGCATGTTGTCGCAAAAATCTTCAAATATACCATGTTTGTTGCAAAGAAAAAATCTCAAAACTAAATTTAATAATTTGAATAAATAGTAAGTAGTTTTGGAATCATAATATTATTTTTACTTTGATAATCTTGCTTTACGATCTGTCTTGATTGAAAAGGCGATAAATTTTCATATTTATGTGGGTATCGATCGTTAAGTAATCAATAAGTTGTTTTTTGTAAGCATATGATTTACTCTATGGACGGCAAGTAAGCATTATAAGAATAATTATAAAATATACAACCATCTTATTTTTTATAAACTAGTCAACAGATTCTAGCTTACCTGCACTGACAAAAATCATTTCTTACTCCAAGAACAATTAATCTCACTATAGTTTCAAGATGAAACTCTGTTTTGTATATTTATGATTTTGCTCATTTCTTTGCACAAGATGATTCGGCTTAGTTTTCAGATTAATTCTTCTTCGAGTAAGAAATGATTTTTGTTAGTGTGCTGATTTTTAACACTTGACATTTTTAAAACTGATTTTACTACCTTCATTAGCGTACAATGATAAAAATACAGAAAAACTTTTGTAAGCTGTAAACATTTGACAATTTCTTTAAGTATTTTATAACTTTTTAGAGGAGAAATTATAATTATAATACTAAGATAGATTCGTTAGGATTTGTACATAACTTATAGTTGCCAACATTTTACCTTGAAAAAGGTGTTCTTTGAACTGATTTCACAACCTTTTAATAAGTTTAATTAAATAAACTTACAACGGAAATGTTTTCCTTCAAGGGGCTATTGCAATATTGTCGATTTTTACGATGTCTAGCAGAATTATGATTTCCAAAAAAAAATAACACAACTCAAATTTTTTTCTCTTTTTTAGTAGTCATTTTTTGTAAGAAAAATGGCAAATATTGAGTTGCGCTAATCTTCGTTAAAATTCTTAATCATTCATATCGGCCCAACAGCAGCAGCGTAGTAGGCTATAGGACTTTCTATCGTGTGTTACGGCGGGTATGCTAAGCTTGAAGCTGGTCGCTGCCGATTTTCGGGGCCAAGTTGGTTCATTGAGGTCCACCTCCTTCCGTTCGTGAACCTGATGAGATTGTTGCCATAGTCGATCGCATTCCGACTCGAAGTTTTTGGGCTCTGATTGCCTGACGCACTATCCGACAGCTGCTGCAGCTTTTGCTTGAGCGCGGACTCCACCATTGACTTAGTCTTGAGCGTAAAGTGCCGCTTGCTGTCCGTTAGAGCCATGGAACGTCTTCGGCGGTTGTCGTTGCGGTGCTTGCCAGCTGCGGCAAACTCTGCTGCACCGATGACATGTGAGGCCTTATCGGGTTCGAAGAATCGACCATGATTGAGGTGGAGTTATACAGTCACTCTCATGTCGAGGTTGAAACAGCTGTAACAAAAGAAGGAAGATCATGTCCTTAATTTTCGACTCCGGAGGAATAATTGAATATGAGGTCTTTAGTTAGAGTATCTGGTTGCCATTGAGCTAGGGGCCGCTGGTATACAACTCAAACGACCAGCTACGAAGGTCGTCCTTGCGACCGACAGGTTCGTCGTCGAGGACAAGTGGAGAGAGCTCCTGCAGTAGTTGAGGACCGAGCTAAGAGTGGCCACTGATCACACTATCGGTCTCGCTCTTGATGTGGCAATCCAGCATGTTCTGATGATGCAATTTGTCGATGTCCCGTGTCTGGTCCATTGTTGTGAGCAGGGGGTCCTGTACTGTTCCCCGATCCGGCGCGATTGTATGGCTATTCTCCATCTTCATACAAAGACGATCTATATATATGCAATATTCGCAAGTTTTCGCTCATTGCCCCCGACTCGATGAGATCGTTACCATAGTCGCATTTCTCGAACTCGTTCTCGGCCTATGGAAGAACAAGAAGGCCTCGTAGTCATCTACTAATTTCAGGGAAACAAGCGCTCTAAGCCTGTGGAAGACGAGAACAGTCGAGATCTTACTAATTATATCAATTTGTGTTGCCTTTGTGTATAGTTCTGGTGCAAGCAAAAATGGTCGTTGAGGTTAGAATTGAATTCAACGGGATCTTTGAAGAACTCTAGTAAGCCAAAAGTTGGCGAAGTTACGGTCAAGCTTTGATCGATTATCCGTGGATCACGCACACTGTCAACTCGATCTCTATGTCGCACTTCGCAGTTTGCAATCCATCGATGTGAGCTAGGGGTTCCGAGCACGTTGCTGTGCTTTACTATCTGTATCCATCATTATCATGTACATGTCGTGTCTGTGACGATCTGCTTGGACTTGTTGCGGAATATTGTGCGGGTATGCTGAGCTTGAGGCTGGACTGCTGATTTTCGCCTGAAGAAGCGTCGGCTCCTCGTTGATATCTACCTCCTCCTCCATGTGCTCAAACTCAATAAAATAGTTCTTGGGCTCGCTGTCATAATGCGCCGCCCAGGAGCTGCTATATAGTTGTTGAGAAAAAGGACCGAGTTCAGGTCGACTGATAATGATCAAGGCGGCGTGGGCGTCGCGCCGCTCAGGTTAAGATTAAAGTTGTTGCTGTAACGGAAGATTGAGCAATTAGACCTTGCAGTCTTCGACACGTTACGGAAGTTTAAGCGAAAATAAGGTTATGGAGAAGAGGACCGAGATATAGGTATTGCAGCCAACGGGGTTGTCGCCAAGCTCAAGCGGTGAGAGCGCTCGATGAAGTTGAAGCCGAGCTTGGAAGGGCTGCCGATTACGCTGTCGATCTAGCTCTTGATCTTTGGCGATCCACGCTATAGTGCTTGAGTCGTCCTGACCAGCGCTCGACGCTTTGACACAAAAATCTTGACGGGCGATGCACTAGCGGTAGCACGAGTATCTTCTTTGTATACTATCACGACTGCCGTTGATACTTAAAATTTGGAAAAACCCATTATGCACCGTTCGCAAAATAGTATATAAAAATCAAAACAACTTGTTGATTCCAAGTGGCACAGCAGCAGAAAGTAAAATATCTGACTCGAATTTGAAAGAGTCCAAGTGCGTATTTATTCGGGATTTCCAATTTATGAAGAATGTGAGGTGGACTCCAAAACGAAACGATGCTCTGGAAATTATTCATCCATGGCGTAGTCGTAAACTCTTAAAAAAATTAACTTTTAAAAAAGTAAAAGGTTAGGCGAGTTTGATCTATTCTGTAACGAAATCACAGATAAAAAAGAACTGAGATCGATCAAACAAAGTCAAGTTTATTATATTTAATCATAATGAAGCAACACAATTTTTGTTTTTCAATGCAGGGCTTACCTAACTTAAAGTTAAGTTATACATATAATGATCAATTAGGAACAATTCTCAAGATACTTACTACGTAACTTGCCATGCCCGTTTCATTTTGTTTATTGATGAACAACTAAAACTTTCTTTTTATGTATTAGAACGCCATAAAAACACCGTAAGTATACAATACCTTCTGCAGCCAACTTCACGGTCCTACCACATTTCGGACTGAAGAATAAATATGTCATTTCAGCATTTTTGGATTATATACTCACATATTATAAAAATAAGCAGCGTTCTCACTAATATTTTTGTTGGAAATCATAGTTTAGCTCAGAAAACATGCTAATAAGCCAAAAAAACGTACTAACAGTATTGATAAGTATTTTTTTTTTGTATAATGAAAAATCCGAACACCAATGAAGAAGTAAATATGTCACTGCCGCCGCGGCTTCGCCTGCTTCTCAAATTCGCCTTCGTGGCGCTACCGCGCCACTTGATCAAGAGAATATCAACTGACAGATATTATAACCTTATAACCTATTTATTTTTTGACATATTCTTGCATTCTTGTACTTAAAAAGAAGAGAATCGCATTGCCAAACATTTCAAGAAATTGTCGCAAATTAATTTTCGATCATAATTAGTTTAATAAAAGAGAAATTTTTGAAGCATTATGATCATTAGAAAGATCTCATTAAAATCTTCAAGATTCATTACTCAAACCTAAACTTCAAAGACATATCAAACAAGAAATCATTGTCGATACTAAAACGCAATTAGGTTAAAAAGCAAATTGAAAGTATAATAGGGTCGCGGGGCTCCCCGACGGCACAGTGTATAACAACTTATACTTGCCATCGGGGCGCTACCGCGCCCCTTGATAATAAATATTTTCCTCGGGTGGCGATTCAATATAAGTTGGATAATTAATATAAAACAATGAAAAATGCTTACAATTAAAATTTACTATCCAGTTTTTATGTAAAAAACAGTTGCGCATTGAATATCATATGGAATCACTCAGCTTGCAAAACTGGCACATAGCTTTGTGATGTCGTAGGTCCCTTTATCAAAGTCAAAATAATAGCATTATCAAAAGGCATCTCCAAAAAGAATTGAAATTCAAACTCTCTCAATGGACTGCGTCGCCATACAAGTTCGATGTACAAGCAAAAGAATATCAGCGTTGATCCAGCTAAATGCTTACTAAACAATGCGCGACGTAGCAAGTGCGCGCTACTTTTCACGTATACGACGTTAGTAATTTTTAAGTCGGCCAATATCTGAATTTTGTAATAAACAGAGGCTTTAACTAGCGCGCCACAACGCGGCCTTCGGCCGCTATGTGGCTTGCCGCCTTGCATCGCGAAGCGACCGCCGACCGCCACGCTCGCCATGCCCACCAGTACTCGCGCTGCGCGCTCGCTGTCTGAAAAAACATATATTTTTTATCTTTTGCGTATACAATTAAAAATGTTTTGGGCATGATGTAACGGGGTTGCTCTGCTCGGTGTTGATAGCCGCGCAGACATTAGCTGCGTGCAATGCAGCTACCAGAGCGGTGAGACACCGCGCTATAATCGAGACAGGGTCTCGTTTTCTCGGATGTTTTCGAGATCGTAGGTGGACCGGCCAAGGTCGTATTTTGGCTAGCTACAGTTTATTCGCACGTGTATCGAGAGGCGATACGCGTGCCCGCGGAGGCGGCGGGGATCTTAGGTTCAGGACCGGTATCCAAACAAAACACACAGGATAGTGTCGAAAGAGTAACGTATATTATAGAGTTAAAGTGCCAGTACACGAGCACACACGCGGGTATGCGAGACGCAGATGAACGGTGTAGTTAGAGACCGGGAGGGCACTGGTGAGAGAGAGATGTAGAGCTGACACTTACGGTTGACGAAAGTCGGCTCAAGCCACAGGACGTCTCCTTCGAAGGCGAGTGATCGGAGTCGCTAGGAAGCCCTGGATGAAGCGAAGTCGCACAGTAGCCTCAGACAAAGCGCAGTCGCTGACGGACCCTCTCGGTGGTCGTCCTCAATCTCGAGCACTCGCACGTCGCTCTCACACCAAACACTCTCTCAACTTCTCGGGATAGTAGCGCTCACGATGCTCACTCTATGCGAGTCGAAACGAATCTCCTGATACGCGGCACGCGCGCGGAGCTCTCTCTCTCTCTCCCCCACTTACCGTGCTTTCTCCCGCTCCACTCTCTCCCGTTCGCCTGTAACAGACCTGTCATACATTGTTATACATCTTATCATATTTATGCTGGGGAGGTTATGACGAGTTAACATTTTTCCTCGTCATATTCCCCCCTTCCAGACGCTGGATACCCGAACGGTGTATCAGCTCTTTATCAATTATCTCTCACCAGCATGCAATTGACTCTGTGGGAGAAATAAAGGGAAAAGAGAAGAAGAGAAAAAAAAATCTAAAATTATGAAAATTCAACGAAAAGGGAAGAAAATTTTCTCGACCTATGTAATAAATAATAACTCAAGGTTTACTTTCTAGGATTAAAGTTGGTAAGGGATAGAAAAAAGATTTTGCAAAAACTCTCCTGGTCTCTTTACAAAAATTTACTTATTTATTTTTTGTTTGTTTACCACGGATATCGCCTACAGGGCGAATTCGCATTTATTGTTTTTTCGTGTGGTACTCCCTGCGAGGGCACATTAGCCTTATCTCCATCGACTCGAGCTATCAGCGCCCTTGGATCTTCTCGGAGCGCCGTCATTTCCTTGTTTGCCGTTTCTAGTGTGTCCTGGAGGGAATGAAACAGAGAATTAGGGTTCCGCCTATTTTATACTTTGATGGCAGGGGAGTTTTGAAGAAGTTTAGTGGAGAAAAAAAAAAATTCTGTCGCGATTCTAATTTTACTTTGCGCGTGATCGCTTCCGTCGCGGTGAAACGTCTGCTGGTGGTATCGGTTTTCTCGTTGACCCTTTGGGTCGCCCGCGTTTCGCTTTAACTATCTCCACCGGAGGAGCGTCAGCCGTCGGAGGGCTGCTGAGTTTCTTTGCTGGCGTGACTTTAGCTGATTGACGCGCGACGACTACGCGTATTTTCCTCGGTCTACCTCGCTTACGTGGCGGGTCCACGTTTACATGCTTTTCACTTGACAGCGTAGTGTCGTTCGTCACCACCTCTTGTAGATCTTCGCCGGTGGGTGGTTCTTCTCCAGCCAGGTAGCGTTTTAGATCGACGTGGATCTTCTCGAATACTTCTCCTGCTTCATTCTCGAGCTTATAGACATCTCGACCCAACCGGGCCGTAATCTTGAACGGTCCAGCGTACTTGGGAGCCAGCTTAGCGTTAATTCCTTGGACGGCTGATGACAAAATGCGATTGCGCTTCCAGACCAAGTCATTGATTTCGAACTCGACTTGTCTGCGCTTTGCGTTATAATATTTCGACTGCCGTTCTGTGGCACGCTGTGCTCTTTTTGCTGTGATTAGCCGCAAGTCAAAGAGGTTGCGCATTCGCTCTTCCCATTTGCTTAGAGCTAGCCGTTCCGCTTCTTGTCAAGTGGCCTGTTCTTCTGCTCGTTTGGTGTTGTGCGGTGGAGTTGGATGTCGTCCCATATTCAGGAACGCGGGGCTCACTCCCGTTGACTCCTGCGTAGCGGTGTTGTAGGCGAAGGTGAGCTCCGGCAGGATCTGGTCCCAATTTTTGTGCTCACCCTCGATGAATGACGTCACCATCGTTTTGAAAGTGCGGTTTACCCGTTCTACAGGGTTTGTTTGCGCCTGATATGGAGGTATAGTATGGTGCTCTGTGCCGTGTTTTTGGAGGAACTGATCAAGCAATTTATTGCGGAACTCCGTGCCATTATCGGACAAAAATATATCGGGCACGCCGAAGCGTAGAAAGACTCGCTCGTTGAGTTCCCTCTTGATTGTGTTTCCGTCAGCCTTGCGAATCGGCACTACTTCAATCCATCTAGCGATGGTATCCATAAATATGAGGATATAGCAATATCCCTTGGTAGAACGGGAGAAAGGACCCAAGATATCACTGGCTACTACTTCCCAGGGTCCGTACGTCTTGTGCTTGCCCATTAATCCAGCCGGGAGCAGCTGTTCTACTTTGCATTGTTGGCACACTGCGCAGGATCGCACGAAGTCACCAATGTCTCTGTACATATTTTTCCAATTAAAATATCTCGCGATTCGCTCATAGGTCTTGCGTCGTCCTAAGTGTCCCGCTGTGGGCTCACAGTGCGATTCTCGCAAAACTTGAGGAATCTTATCAGCTCGTAGGACCATTTTCCAAGCGTCCTGGTCCTCTATGATGTCTTCAAGTGTCGGGTCAAGGCGATAGTGGTACAAATGGCCTGCGACAATCTTGTAATCCGGATTTTCAGTAGGTTTCTCTGAGACTTGTGCGGCTAGTTTATCATACCAAGCGTCTTTGCCTTTCATCTCCTTCGGCTCGACCGCGGAGATTGGTGCTGCATCATCCGCGTCGTCTTCATACATCCTTGAGAGGGCATCGGGGACAAGATTCAGCGAACCTTTCCTGTGTACGATGTCGAAATCGTATGCTTGTAGCTCGAGGGCCCACCTGGCAAGACGTCCATTCGGGTTGCGCATGTTACATAGCCACTTCAAGCTACTGTGGTCGGTGATCACCTGAAAATGATAGCCTTCCACGTAGGGGCGAAATTTTCGGATTGCCCATAACACAGCCAGGCACTCTCGCTCAGTGACGGAGCTGTTGCGCTCCGCGCTGGTGAGAGTGCGACTTGCAAAACTCACGACTTTTTCATCTCCATCAACGGTCTGAGTCAGCACAGCCCCAATGCCTGTGTCACTGGCATCGGTTTGAATGACGAATAGGTCATCGAAAGAAGGCCGATGCAGCACGGGAGCAGAAGCAATCAGTGCTTTTATCTGCTCAAACGCTGTTTGTTGCGAATCGCCCCAATGATACTTGACGTTTTTCTTAGTGAGCGTCGTCAAAGGGTCGGCGACGGTTGCAAAATTATCCAGAAATTTTCGGTACCACGAAGCCATCCCAAGGAATCGACGTAATTGCTTCAGATTCTTGGGTGCTGGGTAATTCATTATCGGTTCGATTTTACTGGGGTCGGGACGAAAGCCATCGCGATTCACTACGACTCCCAAGTATTTCACTTCGCTACAACAAAATTTACTCTTCTTTTTGTTGATAGTTAGACCAGCTTCTTTAATCCTCCGTAGCACTACCTCTAGCCAGCGGAGATGCTCTTCGAAGCTGTCTGTCGTTATAATAATATCATCCAGGTAGGAGAAGGCGTGTGGCTCCAGCTCTGGTCCAATGACTTTGTCAGCTAACTGTTGGAAGGTCGATGGTCCGCCGACTACTCCGTATGGCAATCGAGTGAATTCGAACAGGCCTAGCCCAGGCACTGTGAATGCAGTTAGGTGCATGTCCTCTTCCTTCATAGGTATCTGGTGATACGCTGAGCTAAGGTCAATAGTCGAGATATGGCATCCATGTATGGAAGCGGGTACGCGCTGGACTGAGAGACGGCATTGAGCTTTCGGTAATCGATACAGAATCTATAGGTACCGTCCGATTTCCGTACCATGACTACTGGGCTTGACCAGTCACTCGTAGATCGTCGTATAATCCCAGCCTCCAACATTTTCAATACCTGGGCATGCATTTCTTCTGCCAGCTTTCTCGATACTGGATAATATCGTTGTTTAATTGGCCTTGCGGATCCCACATCGATAGCATGCTGGATCAAGGTGGTGCATCCTAACACAGTCTCTCCCTCGGGGAGCCATCCATTCAGAACTTCCTCTAACCGAGTCCGCTGCGTAGGAGTCACATCTGCCAAACCGATGGCCGCAAGAGCGTTAGCCACTCCATCCGTGAGAGTGGATAATTCTAAAGGGACCGAACTCTCTGTTCCTTCAATCTTTAGTTTATTCTCTCTTGGCAGCAATATCGCATTGAACGCCCGCATAAAATCTGTGCCCAAGATACATTCTGAGTCCAGCTGACTCATTATCATCACTTTTAGGCGACGGCTATGTCCAAGGATTTCGAACGGTAGTTCCACGTGCCCATAGATCGGCACTAACTGGCCATCCGCGAGTCTCGCACCCGGCCCTGTATAGGGGATTATGGATTGGCCACAAGCCGAGGCTATCTGTATGCCAATAGGGCCAATGGCGGTTTGGGCGGCCCCTGAATCACAAAGGGCGCGCACTTGAAATCCGCCAATTCCGACTTGAATCCACCAGCGACTACAATCTATATCGGCTGGTGAGTCGCCTTTCAGTGGCATGATCTCGTTTCCGTCTTGCTGCTCTAAAGATGGTTTTGAGGTCCCTTCGGTATTTTTGAGAAACGCAGCGACCCTGTCTACTGTTTCCCGAGATCTTTTCCCGCTTTCTGAGAGCATTCTGGGCAGTATTTCTTAATATATCCGGGCCACGCACAACCATAGCACTTTACAGGCGGTTTGAGAGGGCCAGGGGCGGCCTGATTTGCATTATGGTTACTCACAGGCTCTCTGTCTTCCGGCTTCTTCTTATTGCCCTCCACCTCTTTGATCGTGACGGTTGATGTGCCTGCCTCTCGACTTACCTGGCCGATTATTCTTTTTACCCCCTCCATCCTTACTCACCGGTCGGGGCTGTGGACTTTGCGAGTCCACATTTCCCGAAATGCCCAGTTGCGCCAACGTTTCCTTAACCGCGGTTGCGACATATGCGGCTACTACTGGTACCTCCGTTACCTCTGCGACTGCTACAGTGCGAGGTGGCGCAACCTTCTCCGCTGGTTCTTCCGGTGGGTCCTTGTAAGCTACTAGGGGCAGTAAGGACCTTTCTGGCAGTGGTGGAGCTTTGTAATGATCCCTGTCGTGGATCAGTTTCTCCGCGGCCCTAGCGCGGCTTATCAGCGCATCCAAGTCTGTGACTTTGTGTTTCGGCACAAGCGTCCTAATTTCAGCCAACATATTGTCATAGATCATGCCGAGCTGAATTGCTACAGGAGGCTGTATATCCAATCGACTTAGGATGGTGAGCACCGCGAAAATGTAGTCTCTGACCGCTTCCTTTTTCCCCTGTGTACGAGCTTGCGCTTTTGCTAGGAGCTGCATCTGTATATCTTGGTTTATTCCGTAACTTCTTCTTGCGGCTTGGCAAAAATCCTTCCAGTTTGACCATGAGGGTCGCAGCTGTCTACACCAGACCAGTGCTGGTCCTGTGAGCACGTGTAACAATGCGTTGAGCGAATCTTCGTCATCGAGGTGAGAGGAGGTTCTGCACTCGTTGACTCGTTGTATAAATTCTTCGATGCAGCTGTCCTTGTGTCCATCGAATTTGATGTTCCACTCTCTCGCGATTTTTCCAATGTCTCGGCGTGACCCGCTCCAGGCTGATATCGTTGGATATGAAAACGGATATGAGCTCCCTGCCATGAAGGGATGGTTAGAGTGGGCTGGCGTCGAATTACCCAAGGGTAATCCTCCCCCCTTCCAAGGATTTCCTGGCCACTGTGGCCGTTGTTGCTGGACTCCGATTTGTGGTACTACGTAGGCTGGTTGTGCTGGTGGTTGGCCGTTGAATATCTGCCCGTTGATTCGATCCTGGGTTACGTGTACTATGAGCATTTGGCTCTATGTGCCTTATGTTGAAAGTATCTTGAAATTGTACTTGTTTGCTCGGTTGCGTTGTCGCTACTTGATTTACCGAGTCCCCTGTCTGTTGGCTTTGCTGTAATAGTTGTTGCACAACGTATTCCAAGTTTTTTATCTCATTTCGGAGTCGTTCGGTTTCTTCTGCATACGTTGTTCGTTCTTGTTGTCCTCTTTTTCTAATCTCGTTTTCTTTTTGCGTCCCCTTCTCTTGTGGTTGGGAACTAGTTATTCCCTGGTTTACTCCTGTGTATACTGCTGGTGTTGTTATTGAGCTTGTTATTGTCGTTGTTGTCGTGGTTGTTGTGTCCGTGCGACTAGCTGGTGTTGTAAAATCTATAAGATTACCGTCCCATGTGTACTTTGTTCTGGGCATCCCTGTGTTGGTTATTTCCGTTGTCGTAACTATACGGCCCTCTAGATCTCCCCACACCCAGCGATTATCGATCCCGTCATGGGCAGCTATGTCTTCGGCGTGCTAAGCCGTGTTCTGATTAGGATTCTGTCCAAGCTGTTGTATGGGCGAGCTATGGTACAAAATTCCTCCCGTCGCTCCGTTCGTAATTTCCATTTCGGAGCTGCGGTCATAGTTCGGGCGCTGCAGTTCTAGGATCATGCTTTTCGTCGCATCTGGCAACCTTGCCAACGATCTGTGCGTTAGCAGTATTTTTTGGAATCTTGCCGCTCTTCTTGATGTTGTTATTACTTCCGGATCATCTGATTGTACAAAATCTCTTGCGGTGTAATCGCCGCGTAATCGCCTAATTAACCTGTCTACATTCTGAGACGGACTATTCTCTACTCTTAATTCGAGGTTGTCCATTAAATCCCTCATACTTTCTTCTGGCAATTCGTATGCCCATTCTGCTATTTGCTTTGTTATCGCTAGCCTACTAACGTTGTGGTTATACATTTCGTATCAGTGCGCAGTAGAAAGAAAATTCTAAAAGGGTAATAATTTTAAAACATAATAATAATAATTCGACGCAATCTATTACGTTTAATTGTTAAGAGAAAAAAAATTTCTGTCCTCAAACCTTTGTTTTAAATAATAAAAAAAAAGTAACACCAATGTAACACGACTAATACATTTTTGTTGTCAATATGACGGATATTTGTGTTAGGGAAAAAAAAACGTCAGCGTTATTTTTATTCTTCAATTCTACCTCTCAATTCGCAATCACCTCCAATCTGTACTTTGCTCTGTACAGTGCGTAACGCTTTCTTGGAGAGAAAAGAAAAAGAAAACAAAAATCCGAAAACGCGGTGTGAGAGTAAAACAATCTTTACTCTCTGCGAATATCAAAACCGCGAAAACGTAAAATTTTTGTGAGCGATTCGCAAAATTGAGAGTTTGTTTCTCTATTTTAATTGGTTTGGATTAATTGACAAAGACGAAAATTGTCACTTCACTTAAAAAAAAAAATAACCTACTGAGGGAAAAAAACAATTTTCCACGTTAGAAAAAAAAACGTAGAATTTAATTAATTTTGTGCGTTGTTATTGCTTTATTCTTCTCGCAAATATTCTTCCTATCTCAGAATGCTCGGCGTTCGCGTGAAACCACAACCGTGTTTCGTCGGAATACTTTCAATACAGATTTCTGTAATGCTCCTGTCTAACCCTACACTAATACAATTACACCGCGCGCTCGCTTGTGTTCAGTTTCTTCGCTGAACGCTCTCTTGCTGCGTGAGAGTCGGCAGCCGCTGTGCGTGTGACGTCACGCTGCCGGCACTGCTCGGCGCGTACGTATTCAGCGCGGGAGAGCCACTCTGCTCTGCTGCTGTCTGCGATGTCGCTTGCCGTACCTTCTGTACTGCACTACTTCGAGTGGTATTCCTATACTCACTCGCTTGTTTGCGCACCGCTGTTGCCGAGTGAGATTCGCTATATCTCGGCGACGAAATAATATTCGTCAAGCCCTATATTGGACTCGCTTACCGTTATTCGGTGTGCTCCCGAGTCCGCACGCGATCGCCCGTCGCAATGTAAACAACAACAATGTCGCGCTGCTGTGACTCTACCGAGCGTACTCGGTATCTATCGCGTCGTTTCGCTTCAATATATTCGTCGCGTTACTAACCGCGTGTTTTTCGTGAAACTAAAATTCCGCATCCGAATGTTAAATAAATAATGCCAGTTACGGATGGGCGCCAATGTAACGGGGCTGCTCTGCTCGGTGTTGATAGCCGCGCAGACGTTAGCTGCGTGCAATGCAGCTACCAGAGCGGAGAGACAACCGCGCTATAATCGAGACAGGGTCTCGTTTCCTCGGATGTTTTCGAGATCGTAGGTGGACCGGCCAAGGTCGTATTTTGGCTAGCTACAGTTTATTTGCACGTGTATCGAGAGGCGATACGCGTGCCCGCGGAGGCGGTGGGGATCTTAGGTTCAGGACAGGTATCCAAACAAAACACACAGGATAGTGTCGAAAGAGTAACGTATATTAAAGTTAAAGTGTCAGTACACGAGCACACACGAGGGTGTGCGAGACGCAGACGAACGGTGTAGTTAGAGACCAGGAGGGCACTGGTGAGAGAGAGAGAGAGAGAGATGTAGAGCTGACACTTACGGTTGACGAAAGTCGGCTCAAGCCCCAGGACGTCTCCTTCGAAGGCGAGTGATCGGGTCCCTAGGAAGCCCTGGATGGAGCGAAGTCGCACAGTAGCCTCGGACAAAGCGCAGTCGCTGACGGACCCTCTCAGTGGTCGTCCTCAATCTCGAGCACTCGCACGTCGCTCTCACACCAAACACTCTCTCAACTTCTCGGGATAGTCGCGCTCACGATGCTCACTCTATGCGAGTCGAAACGAATCTCCTGATACGCGGCACGCGCGCGGAGCTCTCTCTCTCTCCCCCACTTACTGTGCTTTCTCCCGCTCCACTCTCTCCCATTCGCCTTTAACAGAGCTGTCATACATTGTTATACATCTTATCATATTTATGCTGGGGAGGTTATGACGAGTTAACATTGTTCCTCGTCATAATGAATAACTTGAAAGTTTTATAATTATTTTAGTTTTTGACTCATGATTTGTAATATTGTTGATTTTGGAATATAGACATTGATATACAAATTTTAACGTGTATTCTTTTATCGCAACGATATTTATTTTAAATATAATTGAAAACCCATTATTATTTCGTAAGATTAAAAAAAAATTATCTTTTTATAGTTCTTTAATTCAAATTATACACGTGAAATTTCATAAAGTGGCCAAATTCGGAACTATCCTATTGGTGGACAATACATTGATTTATATGTAAGCTGTGACTGGGACGTCGCGCTTAACTAACCGAATTCCATCCCGTTCCTAAAATCGTGAATTTTGTGCAAAGATAGTTTATTACATAATTTAAGCAGAAAAAGTATTAGTTTTATTATCAGCTAAGCAAAGCCGAATAGCTGTTCGTTGGCTCTGTCGAAGCGAGGCAGCGAGCTCGACCACTGCGCATACATTGTGCGCATCGATCTGGCGACCGGTTGGCGACATGCACACGCTGCAGCCTTCTGCCGTGTGTTTTGACGTTTAGATATAGCCTCCTGGCCTCTGCTAACCGCAATGTTTTGCTCTGTTTAACTTTTCGGCGATATAAGTGAGTGCGTAGTGAAAAATGGAAACGACGACGCGATGCAGCAGTGATATATGTAGTTTTAAAATCAGAACAGAAGTGCTACTATGGTGCCTATATCTGTTTACAAGCAACCCCTGCTCACCGCGATCCCGCTCGCGGATCAGCTGCTCGTGATTAGTGATTTTTAAGACGGTGCAAAAAGTATTCAAAAGTGATGCACCCACAATGGCACTGACGATGCAATGTGTGAGTGTCAGTTCATCAAGGAGTGCTACAGTATAGAAAGACATGTAGCTCCAACAAGAAACTTGAATTTTTGTTTGGAGGTTATCTTTTGTTTTTGTGACTACTCCTGCTGCTGCTCCTGCTGATTCTACTGTTGTGCTGATGTATATTTCTTGTCAACTGCTGTCTAGGTGACGATTTAGCATCACACAGTTACACAAAAAGTATTGCTGTGTTCTTGTGTTCATTATTTTGAAAACACATATTTATTGTGTTATGTGCAGTGAAATCAGTGACTATGTGATTGTGTGATCTGTTTTTAGAGTTGAACCATTGTGTTGTAATTCTGATGTCTCCTACTGATAGCTATACGGCATTGGTATCAGAGGACAGAGAATTTAGTATTTATCGTTGCCAATTTGACCATGTAAGCACTACCATGGTGCTGATTCGCACTATCTGGGTGGTGTAGCTTGGCGTTGCTGGCTACTTCAAAACCCTCAAGGTGTCTCTGGAACTGATTCATACCATCTAAGTAGTGCAGGCTGGGTTGTTGACTTCTGCCACTACATCAAGATGACCTTGGAGCTAGATTTACTCTGTCTGCAGTGGTGCTGATTGGCGTCTCTGGGTACTTCAACATTATCTGCTCGTGCTGCTTGGTGTTTCTGGCTGATCTAACAATCTTCAAGCTATATTCGAACTTTCTGGATGTCCTTGAGACGTTGCCATTTGCTTGAACTACCTGAAATTGACTATGGACCCGTATTCTTGCTTTCTCGCAGTCCTGGTTGGCGTAGCTGGCTGCTTAAACCATGTCGAGATGATCTTGGAGCTGGATTCACGCTTGCTGGGAGTATTGATTGATGTTCTTGGATACTTCAAACGCTTTAATACGGCTCTGGAGATGGGTTTATACTATTCTACATGGTAATATCCAAAAATTACAATGACTCGTACTGTATGTTTAATTAATATTGAATCTTTAATAGGTTTTATTTTAAAATACTTTATACATGCTATTCTTTATACTTTATACTTTATACATTATTATGTTCTAAGTTCTAAGTTCTGTTCTAAGTACTGTTATACTTTATACATTATTATGTTCTAAGTTTCCTAAAAGATATCTTTGATTGCCTACGGGTATCTTAACAGTGATTATTATCAATATACTGCTAAGTTTTTTATTTGTAAATATAAACTATGGGAAAAAAGTTTGTAACATATTTTCCTGTATGTCTAGGTGTACGAGTAATGCTCAATTTTTTGGCATCATAGTCGACTACTGCATGCACAGGAGTACGACTGAAGATATTGGTGTCGGCATCTCAGCCATCAAAATGTTGGAGTTGGAAGAAAGCTTCATCAAGACTCCGGAATACTGCTTACTACTATTAACGGATCAGTTTTTTTATCAGGTGAGATCAGTGAGTTGAATAATTGTTTGTTGATATGAGTTTTTAATATGATTTCTTTTGTTTTTTAGTGTTTAAATCATACTGCAACTGGAGATATCATGGTCTGCTGGATGAGGAGCAGTAGGATCAAGGGCATTGGTCATATGCCTGATCATCGATAATAATGGAGCTTCGTTAGTGTGTAACTTTCAGGTACAATATTTTCTATATAATTTGAATGATTTCATGTAATTGATGTAATTTATATTTTTGCAGATGCCGTGCTACTAAGATGTAGATCATAAATAGTTTTATATTAAATATTATTTAGGTGCAGAGGTTTTTTTGGTTTTAATTTTATTCTTTTTCTTAGGTACAAAATAAAACGAAACGATGCCAAGCAATTGCATCAATAAATTATACTTTGAAGAGAATATTATCATTTTGAAACAGAAGAATATTATTAATTAGCGTAGCCAAGATTTACATAGCGCGTTTTGATGTTTAAAAAATCGTTTCTATAGTTGTTGTATGTCAAAAAGTGTTAAAAATAATGTTTGCCACGGTAAAAAGTTGTATGAAAATGTTTACAACTTTTATATTTAACATTTTCATGTAAAACGTAAATCCGCAAAGTTTTATGGCAAATAAGTGGTTTTTTAGCTGTAGAAAGGCGTTACTAGAGTTGTTGCGTGTCGAAAATTGTTTAAAAATGTTCGCCACGGAAAAAAGTTTTTTGAAAATGTTTACAACTTTTATATTTAACATTTTCATGTAAAACGTAAATCCGCAATGTTTTATGGCAAATAATTGTTTTTTTAGCTAGAAAAAGGCGATTTTGGGCTGTAAACTCGAGTTATAAGTATTTTCATGATTTTATGTTAATGGGAAAAAGTTGTATTTTTCAAAGATCTACAACTTTTCCATTTAACTTTTTTTTGTAGAATGCATAGAACTCGAGTTAGAGCCAAAAAACTGTTTTTAGCGATTTTTGGAGGTGACCGCATTCTGTGTATACATGCAGGATCAAGCCCAAAATAGAACTGTCAGCTTACTATTATAAGAAGAGTTCACACACAAATTTTTAGCCCGATTGACTAAAATGTCTCAGAGTTAATCGTGTAACACCAAAATTTTTATTGGAAATACACGTAAAAATCCATAAAATCTAAACAAATTGTGCCCGCATTTCAAAACGACGTAGAGGTTCGGGATGAAAAAAAATAGTTTTTTGGCTTTTTCGAAAGGAGACTTCTCATAAAATTTCAGCCCGATCGGTCGAAAATTGTGCGAGATATCGCATGGTACACATTTTTCGCTCACGAAACTGTAAGGTACTTTCGTGTCGCGGTCGTGCCTAAAAAGCCTTGCACACGTTAAACAATCAGTTCGTTGCAAGTTGTGGACTCCGTACATCTCACCGGTCCGACTATCGGTCACTGTTCCGTCATAACTATTCCGCAACACGCAACACGCATGCGCATGTATGAACGAACAGGTTATGTGTGAGTTTGCATGAGAGTAGAGTAGAGTAGAGTAGAGATCAATCTTTATTGAGTGGCTAAGGACTCAAGGTCCATGATAGCCAGATGCAAATTACAAAGATAGTGATCATAACAATAATAGTGGCTGGAATTATACACCGAGGGAAGGATCGAAATCCTCTTGGTCGGATGCGCAGATAACAAAGTAAGTAAGAATAAGTAAGAATTTGAAGCCTCTTATACGTGGGTGAGATATGCTCAAAGATCTTTAGACCTGTGGCGAATCGAAGGGCAGCATTCTTACACCTGCCTAGTTTCGTTGAAAGTTCTTTAGACAAATCCAGGAAAATTCCAGCACAGTAGTCGAAGTGCGGAAAGACTAGTGATTTTATCAGCATCAATTTGGTGCAGGACGGCAAGTACATCTGGCATTTTCGAAGTCGAGATAGGGTTGCAAAACTTCTCTTGGCAATAGCATTACACTGTTCACGCCAGGAAAGAGTGCTGTCGATTATTGCGCCAAGCACCTTAAGGGATTCGCCGGGATCTATGGTAACACCGTCGAAAACGATATCGGGCAGACTGAGATCGCGCACCTGGCTCATGTATCCTCTCGAACCGACCCACATCGCCTGCGTCTTCTTTGCGTTGACGATTAGCCCGTTATCAGCTGCCCATCGTGAAATATTAGCGAGGTCCCCATTAATCTTGTGGATGATACTCCTCACTTGTGACACACTTCCTCTGTAGTAGATTAAAAAGTCATCTGCGTAGAGGTGGTATGAATAGTGTTCGAGTACATGGGGCAAGTCGTTGATAAATAAGGCAAACAGCGGTGGGCCGAGTAGACTACCTTGTGGCACACCGGCCGCTCTGGAAAGGGGTGATGACGCTTCTCCGCTGCGAAAGACGACCATTTAGGTCCTGTCCGACACAAATGAGCGGATCCAGCCACAGGCAGACTCCGAGAATCCCAAAACGCGAAGTTGCTCCACAAGCAGGCCAATATTGTCTAGATCAAAGGCCTGAGAAAAGTCGATTCCAATCATAAGAGTGACAGTCTTCTTGTTGATACTCTCGCGAATATCATCCACTATATTAACGAGGGCAGTGTGAGTGCTGTGGCCCTTTCTAAACCCAGATTGATAAACATCAAGCAAGTTGTTCTCCTCAATGTAGTCCGAGATTTGATCGTAAGCTACCCGTTCTAATATTTTCGAGGGTGAGCATAAGATACTTATCGGTCGGAAGTCAGTAGAAAGCGATGCTGAGGGCTTCTTTGGGAGTGGACGCACTATAGCATTTTTCCAGTAAGCAGGAAAGACACCTGCCTGGAGAGATGTATCGAATATATCCAGGAGTGCGTGCATGATTGCCGGCAGGCAGTCAGTTAGATCTCTGAGTGAGATGTCGTTCACTCCTCTTGCGTTCGAGTGAGCAGGTGCAAACGCATCCAGTATGTCTTCGACTCCGACGTATTTAAAGAAGAACTGCGAGCTCAACGGTGGTAATTCGGGCACTGTAGAGAGATGTAGCGGGTGCGCGCTCGGTGATCCTACGAAGAGCCTATTAAGAGTGTCAGGGTCGACAGGCATCTGAGGAACGTCAGCAGGCCGCGTAATACCGAGCTCACTGATAACCGCCCACATTTCCTTCGGATTCGCACAGTTACATAACTTGGTTTTATAGTAACTGTGCTTGGCATTCCTGATACGGGTTCGTACGATATTACGGAGTCGGTTGTAATATCTCCGCGTAGGTCGACCGTACCTGACAAAGTCCCTCCATGCCTTATCCCGAGAAGAGATAAGATTCCGAATTTCTGGCGTCAACCACGGCGAGCGATTGTCCTTGGGCGTAAACACACGATACGGGGCGTGTTTATCATATGCACTAGTTATATGGTGTGTTAGAGATCTGACCTTGGCATCGACGTCGGTAGTAGCGTAGAACGGGTTCCAATCTAGCTCGATGACATCTCTAAGGAGGTTGTCAAGGTTGAGATGCTTATAGAGACGTCTCTTGACCACAGTGGGAGTGCACTCAGGTACTGCTACAGACAGAGTAGCAATGAGCACATCGTGCTTAGAAATGCTGGGAATAGATTCCTGCACGAAGGAAATCACCTTGGAAGCATCGGAGCAGCAGATATAGTCTATTGTCGAATGAGATCCGTGGTCGGTGTGGTGCGTAGGCGCAAATGCGATAGGCACAAGAGAGCAGGTATCCAGTGAGTCCGCAAGGATGGTCCGCGAGGAGGTGGTGGTGTGCCAGTCGATATTGAAATCGCCCATGAGCACGAGTAGGTCGTACGCAACGTTGCAGTTCAGGATGGCGTCTTCGACGTCGTGAGAGAGGGCAGCACCTCCCGGTGGCCTCTTTCTCGCGAGCTCGGACTTGCGCGCGAGAATGATCATTGTTTCAACGACTTCAGTAGCTTACAGATCTCTGTGTGGCTCTCAAACCGTTCAACTTAAAACTTTAAAACCGTTTAACATCTAACTGGGAATCACGATTCTCTGTCACAAAGTGACATTAACGCCTTTCTAGGCATCAACAATAACGCCATTTTTGGCAATCAACATTTAAGGAATTCATTATTTCAATCGATCAATTGCTTATCTTTATAACAGTACTTTGTGTGCGTGTGCGGCGTTATTCATCTATCGTTTTTGTATCTTCATTTTATTATTTCATTGTGTCAATTGTTGTGTTTTAATAAATCAGGAGTTTTTATGCCTTAAGGCTTTTTCACTTAAAATAGTGTTTTTCATTATAAACCTTATCGTAAATAGTATAAAATCATAACAAATTAAAATCAAATCAAATTAACGATTTAAAATCAACTGAACCATTTCAAAAATAATAATAACTAATCTGTCATCTACGGAAAATTAGTGTCAAGGTCAATTCATGGTGCCTCCTGTGAGGTCTTTGTTCTCACAAACAATCGCGAGTGACGTCACACGCACACAAGGATTAAACTTTTGAGCACTTGCACATGCCGCGGCAACGGCGATGGCGAGCGCGTCAAAACATCTAGCAAAATTCGACCAGTCTTTGTGTCGTCAATTGCATCATTCAACTGCATCTTCATGATCACGTCATCGCTCCCACACAAGGAAGCCTCACCACCCAGTTGCTAGCCACGTCGAGGAAACAAGGACATCGAAAAAAGCTAAGTGTACTTTGTGACAAATTTAACGATTTCGAAGTCTGGTTTTCGTTGTTACGGGCTAGCGCAGCGTGCCGATTCCGAGTATAGGGGAGAGAGCGAAACACGAGCGCGCAAGCACATGACGTTGCGCGCAGCCTCGTGTTATTGTAACTGTATATCTAGCGAGAGTTGAGTTTAGGGGTATGGTGTTTTTTGTTTGAGCACATCGACTCGCATTTATTTCTTGTTACTGAAGTCTCGTTATTGTTTCAAATTGTCATTTATTAATTTTTAAATCTTTTCATTTTCAACTGTTTAAAAATATAATTTCCGCGTTTAACTTTACAATTTAAAGTAACATAAATTTTAATTAAATAAGTAGAAATTTACGTTCAATTAATATAATTCTTTTATTGTAATATTGTTTTATTCAAATTAATTGGAGACTATCGAAATCTTTAATTTTATTTGCATTTTTTGATCATAAATAATTTAGTTTTTCTCATTTTTAAATTAATTTTACTCATTTTCTTAAAAATGACTCTCACCGGAGACCAAAAAAAAAAAAACGTATTGCATATATTCTCTTTACCATTGTACACATGCATACAATTTGTAAAGGGCTCCTTAGCCCGTTCAATATATAATAAATAAATAAATAAATAAATATTCTACAGAAAGGAAAATCTTTTGAATCGCAAGTGGCGAAATTAGAAGAGTATCTCAAGGTTTCTGATTCTGATCATGTTAACGCTAAAATGCGATACAACAGTCTCGCGACGTTGTACCTCAAGTACAATGACGAATTAGTCCAATTAGATTCCGAAAATTCTCAATTGACAAATTTTCTAGAGGTCGAGTTCCGCTACTTTAATGTTGCTAGTATAGTAACTAAATTACACAGAGTTGAACCTATTGCAAGTTCAACATTAAATGCTAGCAACATTACAGTCCGTCAAACGCCAAGATTTGCGGAACAAAGCTACCCATGTTTAGTGGCAAACGTGAAGAATGGGCGAAGTTTAAACACAAATTCGTTTCTCTTGTGCACACTCGAACTGATCTCAGTGATGCTGTAAAATGCAGACACTTATTCGCTTCGTTAAGGCCCTAGAGACGATAGCTCATTATGATCCCAGTGAGAAAGATTATGAAGCCGCTTGGCAGGCTCTTCTCGAGTTTTTTTATCACAAGCGTATAGTAGCTGTTCAGCACTTGAATGCGATACTTGATCTTCCAAAACTTTCCAAAGCAACGGAAGACGGGCTTCATAGTACTCGTCAGCATCTTAAAATAAATCGCCTAGGTATAGAGCCAAGCGACGAATTTGTTGTTCGAATCGTCGAACGGTGTCTGCCACCTGCAACGTCGAACAGATGGCAAGAAATGGACACACTTCCGAAATTAGAAGATCTTTTCCAATTTATTCAACAAACGATTTTCAAACTGAAATCGATAACTGCTTAATCTGACTCTTGCACAAACAATAACACTAGAAAGCGAGCAGGAGAAACCGTTCCACAATCTCAAACTGAAAATTCGAAAACGAATGCTCGATCTTCGGTGACGACTTCTGCTTCTTCATCCACGTCTTCTAATTCTTCCATCTGTCCCAAATGTCTGGAAGAACATCGGTTGTTTAAATGTTCCGCATTTAACAAGCTTGCCATTCAAGAGAGATGGGATTTTGTCAAAGCTAATAAAGTTTGCCGTAACTGTCTTTGGACTCATCAACTTTCTTGCAAAAGCGATAAACGTTGTAAGAAGTGTAATAAAAGTCATCACACTTTACTCCATAATGAAAAGGGATCAAATTCGCAATCTTCGAAGAATCAGGAAACCAAACCCTAAGACGAAAGTTGTTCGTCCACGGAGTCAACAACATGACTATCTCATTATTCATTTACTACAGCAATGGTTAAAATTCAGAACAAACAAGGAAATTTAATCGTCGCACGTGCGTTATTATATTCTTGTTCGACCGTTAATCTCATTACTGAAAAACTTGCAGCACTCTTAAATTTACCTAAACACACATGTTCAGTAAATATCGGAGCAGTTGACAGTATGTGTACTGTTTCAAAATATCAGATTCAAACTACTTTTCATTCAATGTATAATAATTCCAAACATCAGTTAAACTTTTTGATTGTACCAAACATCGATATCGCCATGCCTAACGATACATTTCCTCGTGAGCATTTTGATATTGCCAACTATTTTCAATTAGCTGATCCGCAGTTTCAGTTACCTAAGGCCGACGATTTGTTATTAGCATCTAATATCACTTTATCTCTTTTAGCCGTTGGTCAGATTAGAATTCATCATAAGGATTCAGAAATCATTTTGCAAAAGACTAGTTTAGGATGGATCATAGCCGGAGGGGCCCAAACATTCACTTATTCGAAAAAGGCTTCTTGTAATGTCGTTGAATTAGATGGACATCTTGAACGGTTTTTTGCAATCGAGGACCTCGGCCACGAGCCTTTGCGATCGAAGTACTATGTAGCTTGCGAAAAACATTAAGATTTTCGATCCTCTTGGACTTTTGGGACCAGTGATTCTTTACGCTAAGATCTTGATACAAGATTGTTGGAAAGCCAAGATAACTTGGGATGAATCGCTTCCACAGAATATTTATACCAAATGGAAATCGCTCGCAGTTCAGTTGCCACAATTATAAGTAGTGTCGTTTTCTCGTCAACTTCTGATTTCAAATTCAGTCAAAATTGA
This sequence comes from Pteromalus puparum, assembly GCA_012977825.3. Classification (NCBI taxonomy): domain Eukaryota; kingdom Metazoa; phylum Arthropoda; class Insecta; order Hymenoptera; family Pteromalidae; genus Pteromalus; species Pteromalus puparum. Next base: position 16,955,330 of record CM053172.1, on the reverse strand, counting down.
TCTTCATGGATTTCCGATGCTTGTAGTTCCGGATACGGAGCATGTCTCTTCATCAGATCTGTAGATAGCATGTCTCAGTTATATTGATTTGTAGTAAATCTAGAGTTGCGCCATTAAGTGGAGTCACCATTCCACGATTAGAACTTTGCGCAGCCTCTATTCTTAAAAAACTTTAAGTTGAGGTTAGAACTCAGTTTGATTTCACGATAGAGCAGGTGGTCAGATTCTACCATTTTCTTTATTGGTTGAAGAAAGCTCCTCATCTTTTGAGAACTTTTTGAATCTAACAGAGTCGCAGACATACAGTCTTTAGGAAACGAAGTCACGTGGAAACACGTTCGATCTGAGGATAATCCAGCTCATGCTCTTTCCAGAGGACAGCTGCCATCTGATTTCGTTAACAACTTTCTTTGGACTTCCGGTCCTAGATGGTTAACTCTAGCTGAAAATGAATGGCCTCAGTCTATTGAAACTTCACCTTCCGAATTGCCGGGGTTAAAGAAAGGTGTTTGTCTTCTGACAACTCCTTCTTGCGAAGAAATCTATTCACGCTTCTCGAACTTTGAGCATTTCACTAGAGTAATCGCTTATATATTACGTTGGAAAAATGCAAAATCTAAAGTAAAACATACAGAGTGTTCTCGAGAATTCTCAAACGTAGAAGACAAGATTAGTTATTTAATAACACTGATACCTCCATTGAAATGCTCAGAAGTTAGGAACGCAGAACATCAAATCTTGAGTATGATTCAACGCGAAAAATTTCCAGTAGAACTTCGACGTTTAACTAAAACACCTGGCGATAACTCAGTCCCTTTTCGAAAGAGTACTTGTTTCGATGCTCTGTATCCTTTTGTAGATGAAAAAGGCTTATCCGTGTAGGAGGACGTTTAAAGAAATCCGATCTTTCCTACGAGCAGAAACATCCTAGATTGTTACCTAGCAAACATCATGTCACTGATATGATCATTCGCCAAACCCATCAGGCGAATTTACATTCTGGAATTCAATCTACTCTATATGCTGTTAGGACTAGGTTCTGGATTTTAAATGGAAAGGACCAAATTAGGAATATCGTTCGCCACTGTGTAGAATGTATCCGTCAGAAACCCAGGGTAGTTCATGCTCAGATGGCGGATTTGCCCAAATCACGAGTCAATGAGTCGCCAGCTTTTTGTCATACAGGTGTAGATTTCTTCGGTCCAATCTCTATCAAGGAAAAATTACATCGAAACAAAAGCTTTCTCAAAACTTATGGTTGTGTTTTCGTATGCATGGTCTCAAAGGCTGTCCACATTGAACTCGCAACTGATCTTTCTGCTGAAGCTTTTTTAGCGGCATTTCGCAAATTTATTAATCCTGGAACTTTTCAACGACTTCAGTAGCGTACAGATCTCTGTGTGGCTCTCAAACCGTTTAACTTAAAACTTTAAAACCGTTTAACATCTAACTGGGAATCACCGATTCTTTGTCACAACGTGATATTAACGCCTTTCTAGGCATCGACAATGATGCCATTTTTAGCAATCAACATTTAACGAATTCATTATTTCAATCGATCAATTGCGTATCTTTGTAACAGTGCTGTGTGTGCGTTCAGTGCTTTGTGTGCGTGTGCGACGTTATTCATCTATCGTTTTTGTATCTTCATTTTATTATTTCATTGTGTCAATTGTTGTGTTTTAATAAATCAGGAGTTTTTATGCCTTAAGGCTTTTTCACTTAAAATAGTGTTTTTCATTATAAACCTTATCGTCAATAGTATAAAATCATAACAAATTAGAATCAAATCAAATTAACGATTTAAAATCAACTGAACCATTTCAAAAATAATAATAACTAATCTGTCATCTACGGAAAATTAGTGTCAACGTCAGTTCAGTGACAATTATAAAATTAAAAGCCGCTTGATTTCCGATCTTGCTTGAATAAACGATCGATTTATCGCAAAAGAAAATCTTACGGAGTTCTATTCCTTTATTTCCTTAATTCATCGCAAAGGTAAGTGCTTTTATATATTTATACTAACAGTGAGTGTTAGGCGCGAATTAACATTTCCAGCCTCGCCACTACACATATCATTACGTTTCTGCCTATTCGAGAGTGAGTAGTCAGGACGTAACAGCTTTAATCATGAACAATGAGTTAGAAGTACTAAAAAACGTATTATTCTTCTTAGAAAGCACGATCCATCTCAAACCAAGTCTAGATTTACAGGTTTCATGATAGGAAATGCAAAAAACTTTTTTTCAAATTTTTAACTGGTGGCGCGTAGCCAGAATTTAATTTTTAGTGTTAAATCACATGGAAACTAATCCAAAACATTCTATATAGGTAATACTATGACGAGGAACAATGTTAACTCGTCATAACCTCCCCAGCATAAATATGATAAGATGTATAACTATGTATGACAGCTCTGTTACAGGCGAACGGGAGAGAGTGGAACGGGAGAAAGCACGGTAAGTGGGGGAGAAAGAGAGAGCTCCGCGCGCGTGCCGCGTATCGGGGAGATTGGTTTTGACTCGCATAGAGTAAGCATCGTGAGCACGGCTATCCCCGAGAATTACAGGGAGTGTTTTGTGTGAGAGCGGCGTGCGAGTGCTCGAGATTGAGAACGACCACCGAGAGGGTCCGTCTGCGACTACGCTTCGTCCGAGGCCACTGTGCGATTTCGCTCCGTCCAGGGCTACCTAGCGACCCCGATCACTCGCCTTCGAAGGAGACGTCCTGGGGCTTGAGCCGACTCTCGTCAAGCGTAAGTGTCAGCTCTACATCTCTCTCTCCTCACCAGTGCCCTCCGGGTCTCTAACTGCACCGTTCGTGTGTGCTCGTGTACTGACACTTTAATTCGATAATACACGTTACTCTTTCTACACTATCCAGTGTGTTTTGTTTGGATACCGGTCCTGAACCTAAGATCCCCGCCGCCTCCGCGGGCACGCGTATCGCTTCTCGATACACGTGCAATTAAACTGCAGCTAGCCAAAACATGACCTTGGCCGGTCCACCTACGATCTCGAGAACATCCGAGGAAACGAGACCCTGTCTCGATTATAGCGCGGTTGTCTCTCCGCTCTGGTAGCTGCATTGCACGCAGCTAACGTCTGCGCGGCTATCGACACCGAGTAGAGCAGCCCCGTTACATTGGCGCCAAGCGGCGCCGGCAACACAGCCCAGAGCGTGACGTCACACGCACAGTGGCTGCCGACTCTCGCGCGGCGAGAGAGCGTTCCACGAAAACATTGTACACAAATGAGCGCGCGGTATAATTGTGATAGTATAGGTGTAGATAGGAGCATCACGGTATACTTATACGAAAGTATCCCGACGGAATATAATTGCGGTTTCGCGCGATCGCCGAATATTCTGAGACGCGTATATAATTGTAACAGGAAAAATTTAAACAGTGATAATAGTGCACAAAATTAATTGAATTTTTGAGTTTTTTTTTCTAACGCGGAAAATTGTTTCTTTTCCCTCAGTCGTTAATTTTGCTTCCTTCCTAAGGAAGCCTTGTAATAGTAATTTTTGGAGTTTGTGTAAAAACATGTGGGAAGTGTGTTTTGATGAATTTTTAATCGAAAAATGGTGTTTTTAGAAAATGTCCGTACGGATGTGGAGGGTGCTGAGTTGTGTGTTATTGATGATAGATGTGTGTGTGTGTGTGTGTGTGTGTGTGCGCGTACGTATACGCCTGCTTCTCAGCTTCTACTTGGTGGATTTTAACCCACCAAGTCTCATTTTTTTTTGTTTTTGCTAGAAGATAGTGGGACGAAAGTCAGTTTTTTCAATTTATATACGCGTTTTTTTTTTTAGTGATTTTTTAGTTTTGAGATTTCAGTTTTTGCCAACAAAGTTATCGGAAAAGTTAATAAAAGTAAATTGCTTAATATGTACCTGAAAGAGAATAAAATTGCCTATGTTTTTACCGTGAAAAATTTATATTATCGTTCGTCGTTCTTTTATTATACACCATACAGTGCAATTTTTTTAAATCGTTATAACTCAAAAACTAAATAGCGAATCATTCTAAAAAAATATATGATTATTGAAGGTAATTAGAACTATATACCACTTAAATTTTAAGTCATTTCATGGGGCAGATCCTGAGAAAAACATCAAAAACTGAAAAAAATCGTTTTTCTACGTGACGCGATAACTGGAGTAAAAAGGCAATAATCAAGTTCAAATTTTGGATTTAGTTAGCATTATATAGCACAATGATCCCTTTCTTTGGGATTTTTATAAAACCAGTTAGTTTCAAAGATATTGAGCTTCAAACTTTTGTTTTTTCACCCTGTATACTATGAGTCGTTTTTTCTACGTGATGCGATAACTGGAGTAAAAAGGCAATAATCAATTTAAAATTTTGGATTTAGTTAGCATTATATAGCAACTTTATCTCTTTCTTTGGGTTGTTTATGATACCAGTTAGTTTTAAAGATATTAAGTTTCAAAATTTTGTTTTCTTACCCACAGGACCCTGTCTCGATTATAGCGCGGTTGTCTCTCCGCTCTGGTAACTGCATTGCACGCAGCTAACGTCTGCGCGGCTATCGACACCGAGTAGAGCAGCCCCGTTACAATACATATAATTTTTTCAAATTCTAAAGAAAATTTACAAAATAAAATGTATTCATTACTTTTTTCCTAAAATGCTTCTCTTTTGAGTTATAAGCCATTTTAGTTGGCAGTAAAAGCCAAAATTCAGAAAATCTCAATTTTTGATATTGCCATAACTTGTAACTGGGGGTACGTAGAGGTCTGAAATTTTTTGTGTTCTTTTGGGGGTATACTGGAATAGTATACCAATTTTGGCTGAGATCTAAAAAATGTTCCCACGGGTTGACGTGAAATAACCCATATATATATATATATATATGGGTTATTTCACGTCAACCAAAAAAAATGTTTTCATCTTCGATTTGACAGAGAACCACCCATATATATATATATATATATATATATGAGAACTACCCATATATATATATATATAAATATGGGTGGTTCTCTGTCAAATCGAAGATGAAAACATTTTTTTTGGTTCAAACTTAATATATATGTTCTATAAGATGCCCGTGGCTCCCAAAAACATTTTCAGCGCGATCCCTTTACTTGGCTTCAAGTTATAGCTGGTCAAAGTTGGTGTTTTAAGCGATTTTTGCATTTTTTGCCTATTTTCAACGATTTGTAGCTCATAATGGATGCATTTTCAACTAAAACTACCCTGATACTTTTTTTTGTTAAATTTCCTGAATTTTTCAATAAAAATACTTTTAAAGTCATATATACATGTTTAGGCTACCTTATTTGCATTTTAAACCTAAAAATGTGAAAATCTGAGGGTTCGATCCGGACTCTGACTTCTTTTGTACAGTGAAAAAATACCTTTTTATAGTGCAAATGTATCTGTACAAGAGCCAGAATAGCAGAAGCCTTTGTTTTTTGTTTTCATGGTACCCCTATTGGGGTACCATGAAAAACACTCAGAATTGATTCAAATAACTCATAATAGCTGTGACAAAGGACGTCAGATTCCTTTTTACTAACATAAACAACCACTGCGATATTTTTATGATGGATACGTCCTTTGTCTACAGCTATTATTAGTTATTTGAATCATTTCTGAGGGTTTTTCACTACCAGTGTCCCATAAAAACAAAAAACAAAGGCCTCTGTCATTCTGGCTCTAGTACAGGTACTTTTGCACTATAAAACGGTACCTTTTAACCGTACGAAAGTAGTCGGAGTCCGGATCAAACCCTTCGATTATCACATTTTAAGGTTTAAAATGCAAATAAGGTAGCCTAAACATGTATATATGACTTTAAAATAAATTTATTGAAAAATTTAGAAAATTTAACAAAAAAAAGTATCAGGGTAGTTTTAGTTAAAAATGCATCCCTTATGAGCTACAAACCATCGAAAATAGGAAAAAAATGCAAAAATTGCTTAAAACACCAACTTTGACTAGCTATAACTCGAAGCCAAGTGAAGGGATCGTGCTGAATTTTTTTGGGAGTCAGTGGCAGCCTATAGAACATATATATACAGTTTGAACCAAAAAATTTTTTTTCATCTTTGATTCGACAGAGAACCGCCCATATGTATATATATATATATATATATAAAATTTAACTTTAGAAAAAAAATTCATTCTTAACAATAACCATAATTTTATATAATTCAATCATGTCATTAAATTATACGAAATTATTGGTCATGTTTATACAATAAAATAAAAAAAAAAACAAAACAAAATTCAATGCACCTGAATTATATTATATTATGACCCTGAAACGGTCACGACTTTTCTCGGTCCTGTAGTTATGTAGATTTATGCAAAAAATATGTAATTTAATGGTTTTTCTAGATAAAAGCAGTGAATGTTTACTAGTCTGTGTCGTCTTTCTGACAGCAGACTAACTAGAATGATTTTATTTAGTATTTAGATAATTTAGTCAGGTCCGGGATACGAGGTAGTGGAAATTAACACAATAATAAGACTATAATTTTAACAACATAAATATATTTAAATAGAATTGAAAATATTGCCTTGATTATTGCATATATTCAATATCACAAAATGAAATAAAATAGTAAATACGCTTTTGATTTTTACAAACGAAAATATAAACAGATACGCTGTATTTGCGTTATCTGATGACTCGAAGTTTTACAAATGTTTGGTACTTAGAGAAATTTGTTTAAGTCTAAGACAGATACGCGTTAAATTGCGATATCGTGCTTGACTAGATAATTTTTATAAATATGAGAGTATTCGAAAATTTCTCTAAGTCTTTTGAAAGGAACTGAAATGTTTCTAAGTCTAAGACTGATACGCTTAAATTGCGATATCTTTGCTTGACTAGAAAATTTTATAAGTCCTTCAAAAGTGAGAAAATATTCTAAGTCTTTTTACTACCAAGGCTTTATGGTTGCTCTTGGTAGTACTAGTGCGCTGATAATTGCGCTGGAGCTAGTGACTGGCCATAGGCCACGCAGGTCCTTATAAAGGCTACGGAGAGAGCGGGACTCGAGCCGCCGAAAAAACGCTTACATACAAATATATACACACACATTCACACCTATATACAAAAACCATTCATACAAGTATACAGAGATGCGCGCGCCGCGCCGCCGCTACGTCATCTTCCCACTCTCACGCTGTGCACGCCGCACCGCTCGCTGCGCTACATGTATAGATATACGCGCTCGCTGCTGCCGCTGCTGCGTGATGACTCCCGCTGCCGCCGCTACTGCCTGATGGCGCTGCTGTTGTTGCTTGCAGCTGGCTGATCAGCTGTGGCCCGGAGCGTCGGTGAGAAAAGTGGGAGAGTACGCTTATTTGCGTGTAATTTTTCTAAAAAGCAAGTCGCGAGAATTTAGGTTTTTATAGTTTTAAATTGAAAACCCTGCGGAGCTGGTGTGGGGTGTTACAACCCTAATACAATAAACTTCTGACAGTACCTCTTGGGTGGTGTGGAAAACTGCAACCTAAAATTCATCGTCGTACGATAAGACATTTCCCTTGACGACTTAAATATATAGCCATTATCTTCAAGAAATTTCACAAAACTTTCATAATCTACTAACCTATTATATTTGTTTGGGATTCTCAAATTTTGGCATTGGTTTCATCTTACATGGGGACCAGAATTACATTTAATCTTCTAAGCTCAAGTCAGTAGTTGGAAAGATCATATTATTTAATTGATACAGAAAATAGATCTGGTTCTGCTTTTACTAATGTTTACAAATTAAACTAATCTATTAATCTCTTAATTTATATAATTACTTAACAGACAATGTGTCGTAATGCGTTTACTTTCTTCTCATCTTGCTTTATTACCTTATCAACTGTTACTGTTATTTATTTAATGAATCTGTACTAATTCTACTTTCTGAATTAGGAATCAACATTTTTAATGCAGACATATTTTACTATTTACGTAGTAAAAGTATGACGGTTTCAAGCCCGATAACGCAGAGAGAAGATTTGGATTCAATTGAGAACATGCAAACAATCGACTCTAGAGAGAAGTAAATGACTAATATCAAAGCTGTTCTAGTATATACCGATCATAATATGACGTAACATTTGTATGAAATAACCTCACATATGAACATATAGGGGAGTAGAGAAGAAATTGAGAGGAAGTGGAGGGGGAGTGGAGGGGAAGTGGAGGGGGGATGGAGGGGGTGAAGGGAAAGCTTATGAGAAGTAAAGGAGGTGGAGGGGAAGTGGAGGGGGATGGAAGGAAAGTGGAGGGGAAGTGGTGGGAAGTGAAGGGGGTGGAGGGAAGTGGAGGGAAAGTGGAGGGAAGTGAAGGGGGTGAAGGGAAGTGGAGGGGGTAGAGAAAAATATCTTGCTTAACAAAACTAAACCCAAAATAAATCTAATCGAACATTCATTGTGGCTTCAAGTACATGCGATAAAAATTTCACATTTAGCTTGGGATCGGTGATTATGGTCAAAATATCAAATAAGTCAATTAAAGTGATAACACAATACAGATAATTTAAACTTATTCATTAGGTTTTAGCATTTCCAAAAAGATTACATATTCGATGTATAGTTCAGGAGCTATTAAAACATTCGTAACTTCACAGGTTGTACACCACGAGCAAATGCTTCAAATGATTTTGAATTTTTCTTTTTTTCGATATATTACATTAAATTATACCTCACTAACTTAAAAGAGAATCATCAACATGTTAAAATAGTGAGAATTAATTTATTATTAGTTCGAAAGCAACCGTCAAATAAGATTTGTAAAATAAATAGATATACACGCTAAAATCTATCTCCACAGCAATACAACTAGTATCCACACATACCTCAAAAACTACGGAGTGATAAGCGACAGCAAAAATCTCCGCGTAGCGAGCTTCGACTAATTATGTTATAAATTCCCATGAAACTCTAGGAGACGACGTTCATACTGTCCACCCTGGGCACCAGGTACCTCGGAGGCCGTTGCCGTCGTGATAATCGCGTTCAAAATCCCCAAAAATCCCCAAAAATCCCCGGGTAACAAGTTTTGACTAATAATTGGAAGAATCTTATTTTGTTCTGAATTATTTACGCGAAAAATAAGATTCGTGAGTTCGATTAATTAATTATTTAAGGAATTGTGGCGCAGATATTATTAATGGGAGTAGATAAGGAGTAGTAGGTCAAATAAATTGTACATAGATTTATGATTAATAGAATGATTGTGGCTAGCAGCCTTTATTCGCTTTATTTATCATTCAAAGACTTACTCAAGAATTTATCAAACGCGTTAATACTCTAGTATTGAAATAAGCTAAACGTAGAAAATCGGCACCTTGAAAATAACCTAAACAAAATTAACAACAATTGCGGAGACTCGACATATCAATTCTTTTTATAAACAAAGGTTATAATATTATTCGAATATGTGACAATATTGACTTCTTTTCATATAAATCAACTAGAACCTATAACGCAAGAAAAGATTGTTTACAATAATAGTTAGTAAAATGTGAATGAATTGTTAGATGAAATGGGCTGGAATAAATGAACGTTGTGTACAGAGAAGATCAATTATAAATTTACGCTATGCTGTTTGAATTACTGTTCTGAAAATACGCGGAGAATATTACGATTTATGGAAGGTATGTTTAAATAATTATATTGCAAGAAATCAAATATAAGTAAGATGACTTATTTGCTATCACCGTGTATCCAGACGTGAGATCCGGCTTTCAACGAAAAGATTACACGGAAAATAAGTCTCGAGCCGATCTAAATATCAATGTAGTTGATAAACGAAAAAGAGTTATATTATAGCCAATAGAATAAATCACTTAGAAAAGATATTGTGGTGGAAATTGATGGTCGTAGAATGGATGATCTGTAAATGGTTAAACATTAAGGATGAACGATATAATATGTGATCCTCGTAATTGTTGTAGGTTATTTAGTTAGTTTTACGAGGTGTTACGATGATAATGTTAGCTTACGTAAAATTCGCGAAATGCGACCATAGACAACCGACTGGGCCGTGATATAATCACCACCAGCCGGACAGCAAAAGCTGTCTGTTTTGCGTCTGTCGGTGGCAGGGTTAGTGAATTAATTATGCGTGAGTCTTTCCCGAAGGAAGAGACTCCCCGGATCAGTCTGATGTGGAGATCCCCGGGTGCGAGAAATACAATGAAAAAATTACAAAGGTTAATTGGTTAAGCTAAAGATAAAAATACGTAGACTATACAGGGTCCAACAGCAGCCCGGAATTCGCGTCGTAGCTGGCTGGAACTGGCTTCCTCTCGCACACTCGGCCACGTGGTTTCGTCTCTTGAAATGCGTCGTGTGCTAAGTGTGTGTAGATTGTTGAGCGAAAGGAGTAGAACTGATATGCTGCTTCGCTGGAGCTGGTCAGCAAGGCGACGAGCGAAGCGGGACCGCTAGGAGAGGGGTATGCGCAGCGGACGAAATCTCGTTTGCGGCGTAGATCTGCTGCGTCGGCGGCTCTCATACGATCGATAATCATATGGGAGCCGTGTAAGCACGAGAGAGAGAGAGAGAGAGAGAGAGAGAGAGAGAGAGAGAGAGAGAGAGGCAGCCCTGTACCTGCGCTCCGCGGCACCTGGGCTAGTTTCGACTAATTATGTTACAAATTCCCATAAAACTCGCTAAAACTTAAATTTACTTCTAAGTGGTTTATCAAGGGTTAGCAAGATTCGGGCTATACTGAATACCTTTTATAAGAAGAAGCCAAGGGATTTGCGTGTTGTAATAAAACTCCTTTCGACAAGAAAGCGATCTCATTAATACAAAGGGAATAACCAATTTTGGATTATTATGAAAGGGCTGTGCCAATTCATGAGATCGAAGGTATTCGTATTACAATCTATTAAACAAGCCGATAGTCGTAATGACTTCTGACGTAAGTTATCCAAAAATTATCAAAGAGTTAAAGATCAGAACGTACAAGCTTCTTTACCCGCTGTATCACAAGTGGTTGCGGATCAGATTTGATCACGATATGATAGAAAAATGGTCACGATCGATGACGTCATTCAAAGAGTTGCTAAGATTCGTCTACACTGAAAGATCTATAACGTATTTAAATTTATTAAGAGACGCATTGGTTTGATCTCGAAATATTCCCTTAAGATGTTTTTTAAGTAGTTTTAAGGTTTAGTTTTGAACGTGGGTAACAGTTCTGCCTCTTACATTACCTATCGGTAGATAATACTGAACAATTATGACGTATTTGAGCTCTTGTGGGTAAAATGTTTTCTCCACATACACAGAAAGAAAGAAATGTATTGTTTACACGTGCCCTATCATTTTAACTCCTTGGAAAGGAAAATCCAAAACACATGCGCCGAAACAATCATATATCAACTAAAAATCTCGACATTATATAAGCGCTTAGATAACACTAAATTCAGCAGTAGCTCGTAATCAATATAGAATAATAATTTTTCTTTTCTCGTACCGGTAAGTTTAACAAATGCGATATACAATCCCGTATACGTTTAGCGCGTTAGCTCAGCTACAGGAAATGGCTGGGGCCTATGATTCGTTATAAAAAGCTGATGCATACACAGCAATGGGTGCGTTTTCTAACGACCTTACTACCGTCAATTTGTAAATGATTATGCGCGCGAGCGAAGCGAAAAAAACTGTTCGGGCTGGCGTTGCGTATCGAGCTTATCGAGCAAAATTATCAATATGTAATCGGCGGTGGCGGCTGCAATATAAAATCTAAAACGCGTTGAAAAGCGTTCAATGTTAAAAAGCGGTTATCTTTTTCAAAAAGGAAAATCCAAAACACATGCGCACGCGCGGTTAATTTTTAGCAGTAGCTTCGAGCTATGATATATAATTCAGGCGTGAATAAGCGAGGAAAGAGAGGATAGGAAGTGATTTTACAGAATTCGCACTTCAAAAATTTTAGTTTTATTTTTTGAAGTGTTGTTATCAGCGCGTGCATAGCCTATTGTAGTCCACGCATATACGCTTTTACGTATATTACGAGCTAACTAAAATTAAAGTTTTTACTACGACGAACGTGGGGTTGGCGAGCGAAGCGAGCAGGGGGGGGGGGGCAAACCTCCTAGACATATTTAAAAAAATTTAATTATATTTGCGAAGGAGTGTCCTCGAGCATACAAAGTTATCGATCGTTTAGCAATTTAGGAAGGGTTGACGGTTCTGCTACGTCCTCCGAGAAGGTTAAGGTGTTTCGAAAGAAAAAACAAGTTAATTCATGTTTTTTCTTTCAACGTTTCGCGACGACAATTGTCGCCCTCATCAGAGAAACTGGAAGATAATGTGGTTTAATTGCTAAGCAAATTTCAAAAGGTACAAACATTATTTAACTGTGTGACATATGAGGTGCTTACAAGAATTATCGGACTCGACAGGCTCGTTGATGGAAAGTTCGAGGCTGCGTTTTCCCCGCCGGGCGGGGAGAGAGCGTGTGGTCGTTGTGTCTCTCTCAGCTACTCAAGGCGAATTCGCAAGAGTTGGATATCCGCGCTGCTTTTATACTTTGCGCGGAACGGCGAGGGTTGCGATCGGTTTGTTGACAATTTTTCGCTAGTGACGTGAGCGTCGCTGCTCACATGTGCCTACAGCTGACAGCAAGGAAGGATCGAGAAGCTCGCTTCTCTGTGATTTTCGGAGATCATCAGAGAGCGGCGTGTTGGTCCGATGCGATTTTACATTATTCGAGATGTTTTTACAAGTAGCGCAATCGGAGAGCGAGTAAACGAGCGTGCGTTGAATATCTTTCTTCTATTATGATATCGGAGGTGTATGAGTCATGTGTGTTGTTGTTTTTAGTTGATGTATTAGGTGTGTGTACGCAGAGCTTAGGTGCTGTGTATCTTCTTTTTTATTCACACAATTTGTTTCTTTGTCTTTGATTTTATAATTTTCAAAATTGAAAGTGTGGTTATTATTTTTTACATGATCGGATATTACGCTATTTTTTTATTTTTTGTGTTCGTTGATGCGTATACATACATCTCGTTTTGTTTGGCCTACATACGTTGCAGAGCAGTCATTGCATTCGAGTTTATAGACTGCATAATTGTCGTTGTTTTTTTCAATCTTATCTTTACCCTTGATGATAATTCTTTTCATGTAGCTGTTTATTTTAGGTACAGTTTCAATATTTTTAGCTTTAAATGCATGACTGGTTTCCTCGTAAAAACCCCCAATATAAGGTAGGCTTACAATGTTTCATTTTTCATTGCGGTTTGTTATTTGTTTTGGTGTATTAGATGTAATTGTGGCTAGTCGTTTTCGCAAATATTTGTTCACGAAAGCCGGCGGGTAAATGTTCTCGTGCAATAGTTTTTTGACAATGCTTATGTTCTTATTATGGAATTTCTTATTTGACAATTTGATCGCTCTATCGATGACATTGTAAACCATCGCGATTTTTTGAGATAACGGGTGTTGTGACTTATAATTTAAAAATCTACCAGAGAAAGTCGGCTTTGTGTACCAGTCGGTAATTATATTATCGTTTTCTTTTATTACTAAGACATCTAAAAAACTTATGGAGTTATTAATTTCTATTTCATGTGTGAATTTTAGTCTGTTATTGTAAGAGTTGAAAATATCTAGAATTTCGTTAATTTTGTCTCTCGGTATGCATGTGATTATATCGTCAACGTAACGATAGAAAAAACTTGGTTTGAAAGATAATCTTGATAGGCACTCTGTCTCAAGATCATCCATGACTATGTCAGCGAAAAATCCCAAGATCGGAGAGCCCATTGGTGTACCGAATAGTTGTTTATAAAATTTTCCATTGAATTGAAAATATGTGCTCTCCATAAGTAATTCACATGCCAATAAGATTTCGTTCAGCGGTATTTCCGATTTTTGTGCTATTGCACAAAGATAGAAGACACGATTTTTGAAAATAAATTGAAAGAAACAAAAGAGTTTATCAAAAATAACCAAAACATAATTTTTACTCTCGCCGTGTCTTAAATCGTGTCTTCTATCTTTGTGCAATAGCACAAAAATCTGAGGATCTCCGAAAATCACAGAGAAGCGAGCTTCTCGATCCTTCCTTGCTGTCAGCTGTAGTCACATATGAGCAGCGACGCTCACGTCACTAGCGAAAAAATGTCAACAAACTGTAACGGACGGAGAGGAGACGAGTCGGAAAGCGAAAAAGAGTAGACGGTGGGTAGGATCGAACCCGGGACCGCGAGATTGCGACGCCTGGAGCTCTACCACTGAGCTACCGCCTACGATACATGCGCATGCATGCATCGAAGTGCAGCTCGGCCAGCTCTCATCGCTGACTCGTCTCGCAGCTCGCGTTGCAGACGTGTGCGTCTGTGACAAAACCGATCGCAACTCTCGCCGTTCCGCGCAAAGTATAAAAGCAGCGCGGATATCCAACTCTTGCGAATTCGCCTTGAGTAGCTGAGAGAGACACAACGACCACACGCTCTCTCCCCGCCCGGCGGGGAAAACGCAGCCTCGAACTTTCCATCAACGAGCCTGTCGAGTCCGATAATTCTTGTGAGCACCTCATATGTCACACAGTCTAAATAATTGTTGTACTCTTGAAATTTTGCTAACAATAAACCGAATTTCTTCTTAGTTCTCCTGATGAGGGCGACATTGTTCGCCGAAACGTTGAAAGAAAAAATGAATTAACTTGTTTTTTCTTTCGAAACACCTTTACCTTCCTCGGAGAGACCGATAGCAACCGTCAACCCTTCCTAAAAAAATTTAAGGTTAATATAAAAATAAAATCCGATTTTTCATTTTTTGACAATTTAAGGTGGTTAGGTCGCCTTATCCTCAATTCAGCGTCTCTCTACCTTTACCAGTATTTCCAGCAGATTCTGCGCAGAAACTGTCGTCACCAAGCGCGAATTTTTCTGGGCCGAATCTGGGAAAATCTTCTGGACAGAAGATCCTATGAATTAATCACGCGAACCGAAATTATAGCGTATTTTCTAGCAGTGTAGTTAATTTTTTCACTTGTTAAACTTATGTACAAAATTCATTTTAAATTTGAATTATTCAATCTCCTGTATTTTATTCGTGATATTAGATTTTACTGCAAACAACCTATAATGCTCTACTCGATTTTTTTTAATTATTATCGTAATTTCATTCTTAGATAAACTTGTCCACTTCAAATGACGATACCTCGGCACTCGGAGCACCTAGACTCTTAAATAAAAAACGAAATTAAAGGTCTTGGACTCCAGTTTCTGATATAATATATTATTTGAACCTAGCATAGTGATAGAGCATCCATAACCTCTAAAAACGCAAAAAAACACATTTTTAAGATTTTTAAAACTATTCTGACGACTTACTTTAGTACAATTATGAGAAATGCTGAAAAAACGGGAAAAAACTGTTTTTTGAAAAGTGGCAGGGTCAAATCACTATGCCGACAGGATTTTTGGGTATTTTGCTAAGTTTTTAGTAATAACACATCAATTTCTAAGTCTGGAGCGAGGTTTTAAGCACTTTAAGAAATTAGGCCCAGTCTAATATATATATATATATATATATATATATATATCGCCAACCCCCCATTTTAGTTATTGTGTGATTTTTATTTTTTAAATGTTACTTTCATTATCTGATGATTAAGTTCTAGTTGGTTAAGAAAAATCTTATTGTATTATATAAAATTTGTAGATCATAAAAAGGTCAAAAATTTAATGTTTGTCGAAATAGAGAAAATCAAAAGAAAAATAGTAAAAGTACTGAATTAACGCCAAACTTCTACTGCTTATGACATTTAAAATAAATACTTTTTTTCTCATTTTTTCGGAAATTGTTTTAAAATTAATTTTGATTCTTACATTTTCAATGATATGTTACAATTATAAATAAATCTGGTCCACCACTTTTTCTTATAATAACCATTGCTGCGTTGTATGATCTGTGGCCTCTAATGTTGATGATCGATCCTTTTGTTTTTACGTAGCATAATGAGGAAAAAAATCTGTTTTTCATTTTATTAATGTTTCAGTTTCATAGCGATTCTTTAATTTAGTTTTTTGTGATAATTTTACCGAGAGTTAATAAAAACAGTAAATGTGTACCTAAAAGTGCATAATATTTCCTATGTTTTCACCGCAGATAATTTAAATTACAGTTCATCGTTCTTTTGTTATGCAGCAAAGAAATTTTTTTAAACCGTTATAACTCGATCAATACATTGTATAAGTTCTACAAAAATCATGATTGTTATAAATAATACTTACTACGTAAATATCAAGTTATTTCACAAATTATTTCCTGAGAAAAAACTCGAAAGTCGTGTAAAAGTATATGATTGAATATGTTTTTTGAAATGTCAAGGAAGATGAGTAATTTAGAATTTTACTTATTAATCTAAACTATTGTATCAACTAAGAATTGATGTAAAAAATATTTTATTTTATAAAATAATGTACCTGCATGCGTTTTTTTTTTTTTTTTTTAAGTGGCATTTCGAACTCGAAAGTTCATCGCCTCATCTACGCAAGCCTTCCACGTATCCCTATTTTGTGCTAACCCTATCCATTTCGCGCCGTCCTGTCCGATTTCAATTAAGTCCGCTTTTACATTGTCATCCCACCTGCGTCTAGGTCTACCTATTTGGCTTTCCTTTCATTATACGCGCTGCCGTGCGATCATTTCCCATTTTTGCAACGTGCCCTGCCCATCTTAGTCTTCGCGATGTAATTATTCTGTTTATATTCGGTGACGCGTATAAGTTATGTAGCTCGTCGTTGTGCAGTTTCCTCCACTCCCCGGTTTCCTCATCTTTCTTTGGCCCGTATATTTTTCGCAGAACTTTATTTTCGAACACCCTAAAACGGTTTTCCTCTGCTTTAGTGAGCGCCCAAGTTTCGCATCCGTACAAGATTACCGGCATTATTATAGTCCTATATATCATAATTTTTAAATTTTTAGACAGCAGTTTTGATTTTAGTAGTTTGTTCACGGCGTAGAAGCAGGCATTACCCGAATGTAGTCTCTTATTAATCTCGGCTTTGATTTCGTTTCGATCATTTATAGTTGTGCCTAAATATCTGAATTCGCTAACCTTTTCGAAAGTAAAATTTCCGACTCTAAGATCCCCCTCTCCTTCGCAAATGCCCAGTTTATCCATAATCATATATTTCGTTTTCGATTCGCTCACCTCTAACCCCGTTTCCTCGGCCGCATTTATGAGTATTTCCGCGTTTCTCGCTACCGTTTCGCCATTATCTCCCACTATGTCCAAATCATCTGCATATCCTAGAATCTGCGTTTTTCCGTTGAGTGTTGCGCCCAGCCCGCTAGTCTGCATTTGTCTAACAACATACTCTAGCGTTAAGTTAAAGAGTACCGTGGAGAGCCCGTCCCCTTGTTTCAATGTCGTGTATCATGCGAACGATTCAGATACATTACCGCCTACTCGTACTTTTCCCGTGCTTCCGTTCAGACATATTTGTATTAATTTCACAAGTTTTTTTGGTACGCCGAGGAGCACAAGGATTTGATACATTTTGCTTCGCTTGATAGAATCATACGCTTTTTTAAAATCTATGAATAACTGGTGTATTGTTTCGCAATATTTCCACTTTTTCTCTAACAGCTGTCTTATAGTAAACATTTGATCGCTCGTCGACCTGTTACGCCGGAATCCAAACTGATAATCTCCTATTATATCTTCCGCAAAAGGTGTGAGTCTGGCGAGATTCCCCGATAGTTATTGCAGTCTGTCTTATCTCCCTTTTTAAAAATCGGTATGATGATGGTTTCTTTCTAGTTTTCCGGCATTGTTTCATTTTTCCAAATAAGAGCGTACTAGTTCAAAAATTTTCGATGTCAGCGCAGTGCCCCCATATTTAAGTAGTTCCGCTGGTATAGAATCGTTTCCCGCGGCCTTATTGTTTTTTAGTTTTTTGATCGCGGCTTCTACTTCTTTGTAGGTCGGTTCTTCCAAATGGAGTTCAGCAGTGTGGATTTCGTCTCCCGTTTCCTCGCAGTTTTCATGTACGTTTAGCAGCTTATCAAAATAGCCCTTCCACAGCTTTAACAGTTCACCTTCGCTTGTGACGAGATTCCCGCCCTCATCTTTCATTAATTGTGATCTACTCTGGAAACCCTTCCTAATAGCGTTAATTCCTTTGTACATCTCGCGCGGGTTATTTTCCTTACTATTAGTTTCTATTTTTCTAATCTGATTCTTTTGATACTCGCGTTTTTTGTTCCTGTAAATCGCCCCCACTTGCCTTCTTATTTCGTGGTACTCTTCTACGGCCCTATCGCCTCCATTGTGTACGCTGTCTAATTTGGCCTTTTTGCGCCTTTCAAACCAGAGTTCGCACTCTTCGTCAAACCATGGTTTGCTCTTTGGCTTTTTCTTTCTACCTAGCACTTTATTCGCGGCCTCTTTTATCGTTTTTTCGATATCCCCCCAAAGACTGTTCGGGTCGTCATCTACCTCCGTCGGTGCATCCGTTTCTTCGAGTGCCTGAAACCGATTTCTTATTTCTACTTGATACTTAATTCGTCCTATCCCGTTCCGTAGCTTTTCAATATCGAACGTGTCTGCTTTGTTTACCCGTTTACTATTTTGCCCAGCTACTAATTTGGCTCTTAATTTGGCCACTACTAGAAAATGATCCGAGTCGCAATCAACAATCAAATAACAATTTTTATAATGATGCGAAAATATTTTAAGGTTAGCGCAATATTAGTTAAATATTACACAATCTAGTAGCAATGTTTCTTAAATAGTTGCAGGAATATTAATAAGGCTTCATGCAATATTGCACAATCTGGTAACGCAATCTTCAGGCAATGTTCCCAAAATATTGGGATCTCTGTGGGAGATAACCAGCCTCGCAATGAAAAAGCGGACATTTTGGTGCGTGACAACATTGTCTAATGGTTGCAGCAATGTTGTTCTACGCGCTAGCAATATTGCCGAATCTAGCCAGTCTTGCAATGCAATGTTGAGGCAATGTTGCCAAATTATCGGGTGCTATAGGGGTTATAACGATAGAGCGCGAACCTTTCCCCCACTCGATAGCCGTCGTGCTCGGTGGGGGAACCTATGCGCGAGAGATTATAAATATGGAGGGCTAACATGCGCTTAGCGTTATTTTACTTTCTCGCACTTGTGCGAGAACATCGGCAGCAGCAGCGGAGAAGACGACGGGCCAACACCAGCGGAGAAGACGACAAGGTCAACAGCAGCGGAGAAGACGATGGATTCGACCAACACCGACAGATTCGGCCAACACTAACGGATGACGGCGGCGGAGAAGACGACAAGGTCAACAACGATCAAGACGGTAAATAGCAGCGGTAGCAGGCCAGAAGAAGACGACAAGATGACAAGGTCAAGCAGTCTAGAGGATCGGACGAACAGCAGCGGTCAATGTCGAAAATGCAACGAGCAGCGGCCACCGCCATACAAAAAAAAAAAAATTTCAAACGGGGGAACAACTATTAGTTTGTCTCTCTCGAGATATCCTTCAGGAGACTATTTTGTTTGTCTCTCTTTCGAGTAAAAGCCCTTCTCAGGGCTTATTATAAACGTAGCGAGAGGGCACTTTTCAGTGCCACAAAAAACTTGAGACGAGGACAAATTATTATGCATGATTTTTTTTTTCTTTTTTCAGGTTAATTACATTTTTCCTTTTTTCCTTATCCATATAACCTTCCTAATGAGAAAGTCTTACTATTAACAAAGGTGGTGTTAACAAAAATTTAAAACACCTTATCTTTATGGAAGTGAGGTTAAGAGAATATTTAAAAAGAAATGTTGAAACATAGATTTGATTATAGCATGGGTTTNCATTATAGCATGGGTTTACGGAGAGACCAATTTTATGATTCTACAAGAGATAGAAGAAGAAGAATTGAAGTTTATTTTAGTTTTAAAAAGTACTGTGGATTTACCAAGTTACTTTTAAATCCACAGAGTTTTAAAAACTTAGTTGTACGCTGATAATACTTTATTCAATTTTATTTTAGTTTGAAAACCGCTGCCAAGTCATTGGCACTTAGCTTCCTCCTATTCTTCTAGTGGAAGATAATTACATGGGACACTCAACTCATTCTTTGATTTAAATATTCGCTACTATTCGATACTAAAAGGATAGGTTAGGAAGACACTTGTAGGGGAGGGGTATCAGGGGACTGGGGGTTAAGATGGATATCAAAAGGATAGAGCTCCGTGAACTCCTTGAAAACCATGAAAACTCTTAAAATATACTAAGCTTTAATTATCAAATTATATGGTTTAACAAAAATAATAATGTTCAGTCACACAGAGTATACAGGGTGAGAGTTGAAGAATTTGAATCTTAATATCTTTTAAACTAAAACGTTTCATAAGCTACAAAAAGAACCTAGCCGAAGTGATCAAAAGATCAATCTTTTCCTAAAATTTCAACTCAATTTAAACCTTTTTACTCCCGTAATCGTACGACATAAAAAAACCATTTTTTTTAGTTTTTGATTTTTATCTCAAAAACTAGTCGCCAAAATTGCTTAAAATTTTTACAACTAGTAGATATCGTTGTTTTTTATTGTCATGAATTTTTTCAAAACATTTAACTATTTATTTTTTGAGTTATATATGTTTATCGAAAAATTACCTTTTATATCATAAAAAATGAACAGATCAGTCAATCTAGACAATCTTGCGGGAAAAAGTAGACAAATTTATGTTCTTTTAGATACACTATTGTGTAATATATTCTATAAATCATATCATTATAAAAAAGCAAACATATTTTTTCAAAAATAGAAAAATGGCTATAATATGGCCATAAAATGGTCAGAATCATAAAACAAAAAATGACCTAAATTCAGAATTAGAAAAAATATATGCATGTCAAATTTTATTACGATCTGTCGCATGGTTCCAAAATTATGGCGGTATACGTACATACACACACACGCACACACACACACACACACACACACACACACAGCCATCCGCACGGACATTTTCTAAAAACGTATGATTCGTACTCCAAACACCTCTAAATGCGTTTCCACGAAGTATTAGCAAAACTGAAAATTTTACTATTACAAAGCTTCCTCTTGAGGAGGAAGCAAAAAGTACTGTGGATTTATCAAGTTACTTTTAAATCCAAAGAGTTTCAAAAACTTGATTATACGCTGATATGACTTTTCACATTTTCAGCTAGATCTATACTTTAATAATAGATAGAGCCTCAATAGTTTGTTTCAAAGTTTATTTTATGTTATATTATCATAAAAAACCAATTAGAATTGATTAAAGTATATATCAACTTCATCGAAGTCATAAATCTTAAAATTTCATGAAAAGCTATTTTGCTCGGTGGTGACAATTTATGCTTTTTTGTTTATATTTTGTTATCTATTATAGATAGAGATATGAAACTGTGCACATAGTTTGTTTATTATTAATCAAACCTAAAAAACAGACTGGGATTGATGAACTCATTTTAGTTCTTCAAAAATCTCAAAAACATGTCTTTTGTGTATAAACTTGATTATACGCTAATATGAATTTTGACATTTTCCATCAAATCTACTGTTCTACAATAGATAGAGAGATGAAATTTGATTTCAAAGTATATTTTAACTAAATACATCATAAAAGTTTGTTTGCAATAGTCCAAACCATATATTCAGTCCAGCATAGCTAAAAATGTCAAAAATGCATGAAAAATGGATTTGTCGATACATACAACTTTTACATTTTTGCACATTTCTCTGAATCTATGATAGATAGAGTAATGAAACTTTGCATGCAGCTTTCTTATACATAAATATAACAGAAAAACGTTATCTCGCATACTTTAAATGATTTTCATGGTTTATTTATTGAAAAAGTTGGTTTTTTCAAACTGACTGAAATTGCCGCTAAGTAAGTTTTTCATACAACACGATTTTACAATATTTTGAATAGTTTATTCATACGTTTAAATAATATATAGTTCTGAAAAAAACTTTTTAATATCATACAAGTTTATTTTCTTATGAAAGATGGTAGAGAGCCCCTACACGCTCTCTACCTGTGAGATACTTCCTGTTTAAAAACTACGTTTATCTCTCTCCATTGATCTTTCATAAATAAGCTTTATTACATTAATTGTACATAAGAGAATCCTGCATCTTCTTCTGTTGGAGCATCCACTCTCTCAGTGCAGTTGCATTTTGATATGCACAAGATGGTCGAGAACTGCATGCAACGTGATGAGTGCAGGAAAGATCTTCAATAGGCAATTTCTTGAGCGAAGGACACTTCCAGTCTTCCATGTTGTAGATTGTTGTAGTTGGAAGAATATCTTGAAGCCATTGAGATTTTTCCAAACCCTTCACGTAAATCTCAGAGTCCTTGAGAAAGCTGTTGTGTACTCCCGGAAGGTGACAGTACAAGATGTGACCTGACTTCCAGAGTATCCCGTGGTAGTTTAACTCAAGCCAACGGTTCTCGCTCTTGTACTTTGGCGGAAGTTGCTCCCAAGGATGCGGAGGCTTGAACAGCATCATTGTAGTCAGACAATCATCCTGGAATGGTACCAGCCCACATAGCATGAAAGCTTTTTGAAAGCTTTCAGGAAGCTTCCTTGAAAGTGTAGGAACCTTACAAGAATATTCCATGGAATCTTCCTAGATGCTGAGAATGTCCGCTTCAAATCACTGTCAGGAAGGTTGCTAACAACATTACTGTAATATTACTCAAAAAGGAAGGTTTTCTGAAAGGTTCTAGAAATATTAATGAAATCTTTTGGAAGATTCCAATAATCTTCCAATATCTTTCAGTATTGTTAGAAAAATTTAGGTAACCTTCTATGAAGGTTTAAGAAAAAATTTGTAGTATCAGATGCATCAAAATTAATTTTTCTATTTATTTAATTCATTTTAAACTTATTATTAATACTTATTATTATTCAGTTTTATTAATTTATTATTCATATTGTATTATTCTGTAACAAAGAAATTAAATTAAATTTTTCACCGGCGGTGGGAATCGAACCTGGATCACCAGCGTGGTAGTCAAACATGCTATCCGTTTACCTAAACAGAACTGTTATGTTTAAAAGTTCAGATCTGATATATTAGCTACCTCAACGCGTAAACTAAAACTAATAATAAATAAACATTAATCAAAAAATAATAATAATGTATGATGATATATAAAGTAACCAAAATTCTAATTACTTCTTGAATTAATTTTCATGAAGATAAATAATCTGAATTATATATGAAATGCGAACGGGACTCTTTGTGAAAAGGTTCAAGAAATTTTGAAAGATTCACTATCACGTTCAGAGTTGAAATTTTTTTAAATTTTATATGAAGCTTACAGAAAGATTGCCGTGACTTTTCCTAGAACCTTCCATCTAATATTATGGATAGCTATTAGAAATGCTAACGGAAATCTTTCCGGAGAGGTTTAAGAAATATTGTACGGAATCTTTCCTGAATGGTTACTGAACTTTTGGTATATTCACTGTCACGTTCAGAGTCGAACATTTTTTTAATCTTATATGAAGCTTGCGGAAAGATTGTAGTGATTCTTCCTGAAACCTTCTTTGTAATATTATGGATAGCTATTAGAAATGGTAACGGAAATCTTTCTGGAGAGGTTTAACAAATATTGTACGGAATCTTTCCTGAATGGTTACTGGAAGCTTTTGGTATATTAACTGTCACGTTCAGAGTCGAACATTTTTTTCATCTTATATGAATCTTACAGAGAGGTTGCGGTGATTCTTCCTGAAACCTTCGATGTTGTATTATGGTTAGCTATTAGAAATGCTAACGAAAATCTTTCAAGAAAGGTTCACGAAATATTGCACGGAATCTTTCAAAGAAAGCTTTTTAAAAGCTTCTTTTAAGATTCTATGTCATGTTTCAAAAAATGATAAATGGAATCTATCGTTGTTATCTTCTGTTAATCTTGCAGGAAGATTTTGAAGTAAGACTTCTAAGTTAGATTCCAGAAAGATTTTTTTTAATTTTAAAGTTCTTACAGGAAGCTTCTGTGGGAATCTTTCTTGAAACTTTCGTTGGCAAGCTTTCATGCTATGTGGGAGGGCCACCTCCTTGAAAACAAACTGGTTGTTGAGCGTCTTGAATCCCTGGACGTCTATGATGTACTTCATCTTGGAGCAACTTATCAGTCGATGGAGAATGAAAGAATGAGCTCTGGACTTTTTTTCAAGCTCCTCATATACCCTGTCTCTCGATCACCTTTGAAATTCAAAGGCTTCCCCTTCTACATATTTCAAACCAATCAAAAAACTACCCCCCCCCCTTGCATACATTAATTATCCCTCCCTTTTTGAAATATAAGGCCGCGTTTTCGTCGGGAAAAATCATTCTGTGTTCATCTGAGCTAGAAAGGACTTCTCTTAAGATAGCATCTAAAGCGTGAGGACCATGGCACAGTACTTCAAGGACACATCTCTCCACCTGTGGAACTGCTATCTAAGCGTCTTAGCAGGTGATGCGAGCCCTGGTGATATAAGGCGATGGTTGGATATCGGTGACATGGACATACGTAATGCAAGTGATCTTGCATACTCTCCAACACTAACAGTCGCAGACAGGCAGAAACTGCAATCTGCTATTGCTCTGATCAAGAGCGCTTTGCTCTTGATGCGTAATCATGAGTTTAATGCAGAAGTTGTTGGAGCAGGTGTTGGACATGTAGACGCCAGACCGAAAGTTCCATCGGTAGAATGGAGTGACATTGACAGTGCTTTTAACAATCGGGTAAAAACCGGTGTGATCACGAATCATAAGCACCTGGAGATATCCAAGTTTTTAAAAGATGCTCAGCAGCAATTCGTCTCGCAAGTGAATAAGACTCTTGGAAAAGAGCACAATGTCAAGGTGAATACTGTGCTAGCTGCTGAATATGTTAACGTCAGAAATGGTGAAGAGGTAACAGATATTGAGTACTTCAATACGAAGTCAGTATCGATACACTCAAGCACGGACTTGAAAGACTGGTTTGCGTCAAATGTTGTACAGTGTATAGATGCAGACCCTGAAGAATTTCAAGAACAAGAATTGGGCTGGACTCTGCGAACGATATTGAATTTGATCGTTAATATCAACAAAACAACCCTTTGCGAGGCAGCTCCTACATTGATTTACCTTTGGTTATTAAAAATAAGAAAGCATGCATTAATATGCATAATAATAATGACAATGAATGCTTCAAATGGGCGATCCTGTCGGCATTGCATCCAGTCAGTTTAAATGCACATCGAGTGTCTTCTTATGAACAATATAAGAACACGTACAATTTTAAAGGTATCGAATTTCCTGTTGATCCAAGAAATGTCGTAAAATTCGAGAAGCAGAATGATGTCTCGGTCAACGTGTACTTTTTGAAGAAAAAGGGTGATCAATACACGGTTTTACCTAGACACTTGACGGCTAAAAAGCAGAACAAGCATGTCAATCTGCTTCTCGTAGAAAGCATATACAATGACGAAGATGAAGAAGAAGAAGAGCAGCAACAGAGAGAACCTGCGAAGCCATATCATTTCCATTATGTATGGATTAAAAATCTTTCTCGGCTGTTATTGAGAGAAGTAGGCAAGCACTCGGACAAAATACATCTGTGCGATCGTTGCCTACATTATTTTCACACCGAAGAGAAATTGGCTGCTCACACTATCGATTGCATGAAACTGAATGAGTACAAAGTAGTGCTCTCAAAGGCAAGGGACAGTGTGCTGCAGTTCAAAAACTTTGTGCACAGAAATAGAGTACCCGTTGTTGTATACGCTGATTTTGAGTGTTTGTTGGAACCAGTAGACGATCATAAGCGTGCATACCAACAACACAAACCATACAGTGTGGGATATTTCGTCAAATGCAGCTACAACGAAGCTCTATCTGTGTACAAGTCATACAGACAAAGTGCCGAGGAAGACACCCTGCCAAATGGTTCGTCAACAGTCTCCATGCTCTCGCTTTGGAATTACGAAATATGTATGAAAATCCAGTAGCAATGAGAGATTTGACGGATCAGCAAAAATTAGAATTTAGCAGGGCTCGTAAATGCCACATATGCGACAAACCTTTTAATCAAAAAGATGCAAAGGTTCGAGATCATTGTCATCTCACAGGAGAGTAAGTAATTTACCTCTCTCATTCTCTCTCTCTCAATATTTGCGAATATAGATATGTAACTAAATATTTTCTTTCTTTTTTTTTGCAGATACCGAGGTTCTGCGCACAACGCATGCAACCTGAACTATCAGGATACCAAGACCATTCCAGTTGCTTTTCATAATCTCAGTGGATACGACGCCCATCTGTTCATCAAAGAGATTGCAACGTGTTTCCCTGGGCGTGTATATCTGCTGCCTCAAACTAAAGAGAGATATACACCGACACAGACAGCTTAGTTTATGAAGTGTCAAATCTGAACGTATACGAAATGATGCGTAGAGACATACATGAGTTTGACACTTTGGACTATACTGAGAATAATCAGTTTGACATGCCTCGCGCGAACAAAAAGATAGTTGGTCTGATGAAGGACGAGTGCAACGGCGACATTTTGCTAGAGTTTGTTGGACTTAGAAGCAAAATGTATGCCATGCTAGTCCAAAATCAGAAGCCTATCAAGAAAGCGAAGGGTGTCAAGAGCTCGGTGGTCAAGGCAACCATCGGGTTCGATGATTATATCACTTGCCTGCGAGAAAACGCGATATTAACCCGAGAGCAGCGGAATATTCGAACCAGACAGTACAAGCTCTTTACCGAAAAAGAAGTAAAGATAGCTCTGAGTGCTCGAGACGATAAGCGTTTTCTCCAGCAGGGTAAAACAGATACGCTATCCTGGGGTCACTATAGTATCGTCGAGGACGAGCAACCTACCGCAGCACTTCCCGTAAGAGGGATAGAACAGCCAATTGCTGATGTGACCAGACCGACTAGGGAGGTGGAAGCACCAATCCCAGTTGTCGGATTACCAAGAGAGGGAGAAGAATTCGCGGTTGAAGTGGTTAGAGAACCAATCGCAGTCGAGCCGCTTCTTACATTCGGAGAGGGGGAACAAGATCTGTTTGCGGCAGGGCTATATGAGTGCGATCCTTGGAGCCAGGAGCTCATAAAGTCTGCTGACGAGCCACAAGGAAGATCTACCTCCGTTGATCAATCTCTACCGACGAAGAAGAGGAAGTGCAACGTCGATCCCCAGCTCACTTAAAGAAACAGCTTGTCAACGTAAGTAGCATACAAGCCATATTTATATTCTTGTACACTCTAGAATAATTATTAAGATTTGTTAACTTTGCTTGTTATAGATGGATATCGAAAACCTGAACCGCATCGCTAAAGGAGGATTTCTCCCCACAAAGAAGCTGACCGAGCTGCAGAAAGATCAAACCTACATGGTAACGGTCTTGAAGGAGGTCAAGACGAAGTACGGGCCCAAAATCGTCGCAGAGTTGGACAGAGAGTTCGACGTTTTCCTCCCGAAGAAGGTCACCAACACGTTTCTAGCCAACAAAACCTTCTTCGAAAACCTGCAGGCTAAAGCTAACAAGTTGGAACTTTTTATAATATACCGTGGAGGCTTCATCGTCGAGTTCGTTGGCCAATAGTGTGTGTTAACTAGTCTGAGCCCGCATGAACTAATTTGAGCTCGCATGGACCAGTCTTAAGCTCACATGAGCTTGCATGAACTGAAATTGTGAAGTGTGTGCACGTAGTTATAAGTCAATGCGTAAGACAATGACGAGTTAGTTCTAGTTTTAAGAATGTCATTTTGTACAACAAAGTGTGCGCGTGCGTGTGCGTGTGCGTGTGCGTGTGCGCGTGCGCGTGTGTATGCATGTTTGCGTTGCTATATAATAAATTTATAATAAATATGTATATAAGCGCACGACAGCTGTAAATATTATTCAATAAATAATTCTATTTCGTTCAATTAAAAAATTTATTATTATTATTTTTTTTTTATTTCAAAACCACATTAATACATATTATTATACATTATCAGTTTTATTGATCCAGCTATTGTGAGTGTTATCAAAACCCAGCCATTTTACAAATACTTGATTTCCTTTTCTCTTTAGGACTTTTTCCACCAGGTATACATCAGGATATTTAGCTTTCAATATTTCTTGCTCGTAGAAGCATCCAGAGATTGGTTGATCTTTATAGTCCTTTAGATGATACGTCGTTGGTTTAGTGGCAGCTACCTTGGTGATCGTGAAAATCTCGGTTGACCAGTTTGGCGTATATCCCTTTTCAAATACTTGTTTCGCATTGCTCACTCGTACTTTATCACCGACCTTGAATTTTGGCTTCTTCACGGGTACACGCTTGGGTGCGAAACGTTTTAACACAGCGGCCTCATTGGCAGGTGATACATCTTTAGGCTTCATATCAATAGTTTGATGTTTTCTTCCATTATAAGTTGCTAATAAACCAGGCAAAATGTCTAGCCATTTGTAGTTGCCACGTAAACTAAATTTTTTCCACATTGCTGATTTGAGAGTACGGTTGAAGCGTTCGCAAATAGAAGCTTTCATTTTGCTATACGTTGAGTACAGATTAATCTTATGCTTTTCCATAAGTTTTTTAAAATTGGAATTATAGAATTCTTTGCCTCTGTCTGTATGTAAGTTTTTTGGTACTCGACCTAGACTCAGCACTGACTTCATCGCAGCAGCAACTTCTTTTCCAGTTTTCTTTTTCACGGGGACTACCCAAGCATATTTGGAAAATACATCGATCACGGTGAGCAAGTAATTATGGCCTTTGTTCTCCTTGGAATAAGGTAGCATTTCTACCAAACCAGCCTGCCAAGTTTCATCCAATCCTCACATGACGAATTTCCGACGAGGATAGTTATGTCGAGCAGGCTTGTGAAGTTCTTCTATAACTCTTTCATGCTCCATTATCAACAGTTTTTTCTGATGTTGGCGCTTTGAAGGCAGATATAGCATTAGCTTCGGCAATCTCTTTGAGTGCCTCTTTATAGCTTTCACGTCTGCTTGTAGTTCTAAAACTTGCTTATCCATCTCATCTCTGTGTGCCTCAATAAGAGAATCCTTCAGTTCCTCTTTCAATCCATCCGAGACCTTTTGTGCTTTTTTATTTTCCATTAGGAATATATTATGGAGCGTACCCATGTCGACAGCTTCATTGAGATTTCGAGGTGCTGCTATATTGCATAGTCTCTTGTTATCCAAGTCATACTGTCCATCTTTTTTCATTTTAAAGCCTAAACCAGAGGGGCCACGGCTTCCCTCGTTATTTGTCAAATTACGTCCGAACACGTCGACGCTCATTTTGATAATGCCGTTTACGGGCAAGACGCTCGACTGGCGACCGAAAGGTTCCCGGTTCGAATCCCCGCAAACCCAAAATTTTTTTTCTACAGTGAATTAGAAAGAGAATTTTAAAAGCAAGTGAAGTAGAATCAACTAGAATTAGTATCATGATGAAGTAGTATCATCATGAAGTACTATCATCATGAAGTAGTATCATCATGAAGTAGTATCATCATGAAGTAGTATCATCATGCCGCAGTATCATCATAGCTTATCTACTCTTCCCCCTCATAGGCCTGAGCGCGACGTGAAAGTCGAAAAAGGCTATGTCGTAAGAAGGCTCAGCTGTGTTAAACAGTTTTCGTAGAAAATATGCTGCAACGTCCGTTCTACGTCCGGCAGTTGTAAGCCATTGCAGTTCACGCCTGTGGCGTAAGGAGAGATGTGCTCATCCCTCCTAACACCATAGATGTATCGAATTCCCGTGTTTACAAATCTCTGGAGTTTTGTGTCAAGTTACACACAACCTCAGACTGCACAAGATGTTTGTGCAGTCTGAGGTTTGATCGTGATTTCTACTTTACCTAGAAAAGGACCTCTAATCTACTAAGAAAACGTACTTACATTCGCTTTCTTTGCGCGGTACAGTATATAAGGTTAAATAGCATATTCTCTGATACGATAAATTGCCCCTCCCCCCCCTTACTGCTCAGTGCCTTGCAAGTTGATTGGATTCATAGTTTAGAAAGAATCCAGAATTTATAATTGATAAACTTGATAATCGACCAATTTTTCGAGAATCCTTCAGTTCCTCTTTCAATCCATCCGAGACCTTTTGTGCTTTTTTATTTTCCATTAGGAATATATTATGGAGCGTACCCATGTCGACAGCTTCATTGAGATTTCGAGGTGCTGCTATATTGCATAGTCTCTTGTTATCCAAGTCATACTGTCCATCTTTTTTCATTTTAAAGCCTAAACCAGAGGGGCCACGGCTTCCCTCGTTATTTGTCAAATTACGTCCGAACACGTCGACGCTCATTTTGATAATGCCGTTTACGGGCAATTCTCAGCGTACATAACCACCTTCGCAGAGCTCTTCTATGATCGAGTGAATCTCGTTTACATGACTGGGGTTACCCCCAATAGACGTAATCCATACGCGTGTTCATTCTAGCAATTTTGTATCGAGGCAGTGCTCCACCTTCCTTTTTCCCAAGAAAAGAGGAGCGATATAGTCTATATATTTTTTACTATTGGGAGATCGAATATCTGCCTTAGGGTCGAGCTTCTTTTTGTGAACACTAGTTGCTTCTAAAATGCTGCGATAATTTGTCATATCATCAGGACTGATAATATCTTTGTCAGGATTTCTGTAATCAATCAACTCCATCAATCCTGTAGTTTTCGGATACGCAACATTGTCAACGACTATCTTCTTATTTTCGAATTTTACTACTGAGTTTCCGAGCATGTAGTCATCGTTCTCCTTACGCAACCCATATATTTTGTCCAAATTTACCTGATTAAGTAGAGGTAAACTGGATTTACCGATCGATGCTTCACTCTCACTATCAGCTGTATCATAAGCTGTCTCAGCTCCATCATTTTGCATAGTAGAGTTTTCCCAATGAGAATCATTATCCTCGTCAAATTTGTAAGTCTCATCTGCATCACTGAACTTTTTTACTCTTCGTTTGAAGGGATTTTTATGTGAGCTGTCTACTGGTAATGGTGTAGTATTAGACTTCTTATTTTCCGATTCAACCAGTTTTTGAAGTGGATCAACAATTGGTCTAAAAGTTTCTCCAACGACTTTTTCAAAATTATCCTTTCCAAATTTCAATAAGTTGTATTTACGCTTTACAGCGTTTCGTGCTTTGACCAACTGATGAAGTACGTTTTTCTCTTGATGAAAATCAGACATGTTAGCACTTTCACATTCAATGTCAGACTAAGTATGCGCTGCTAAACACGAGCTATATTTATAGCAAACTGATCGAACCCCTTTCGATATCTTCCTGCATTGATTGGACTATCTTTGTCAATCATGAGAAATCCATGATTTACGTCTGACCAACATTGTGAGCATAAATCCTTGAAGCGTGCATACGTCATGTCGGAGTTTACGTGATCGTCGTATAAGTGCTTTAAATTTACATCATCTTGTCGAAATACTACCAACAAATTGACATCTCGCACAAGATGTTTAGGCACTTGTGCATACGACTGACAAAGGTGGAAACAGTCAACTTTTTTATGTCTACCCATGCAAAAGAATTTGACATTATTCTGCTTTTCACAAGCTATATCATCGAATATCATAATTGAATTGGGAAGTGCACTATCTGGTGCTATAACTTCCTCGTGTTCACTGAACGGAAAATACTTTATACCTTTGAGAGGCTCCAATAGCTGTTTTAAAAACTTATACTTTGGCTGATTAAGCGACTTGGAGTATACGTATACATTTTCAAACCGAACACCGTTTAGATTCGTTATGAGCGCCAGCAAGCTGTTAGTCTTGCCGCAATTCGACGGTCCGCAAAACACCGCCCTTATACTATCAGGCAACAGATCGCCATGTCGTTTAACTTTTTTATCTCGCTCAACGACTGAATCAAAGTTCGGCACAGGGGGCTTGACAGGTTGTTCCTTAAAATACATGCTTCGAACTGTTCGGATGCTTGACATCTACTAGTCGCTCAGGTATAAATAGGGCGCTTATATACTCTCAACATCAGTTAATCATAAACCTTCAGAGAGAAATGATCATACACAGACAACGACGACGACGTGGTCGTGGTTTCGTAAACAAAATTATTGACAAGTTTCCAGTAGAACTTCACTTGCCAGGATATCGATACTGTGGTCCAGGTACTAAATTAGCAAAACGTTTAGCAAGAGGAGATCCAGGAATTAATTCTATCGACGAAGCCTGCAAAGAGCACGACATCGCCTATTCACAGAATCACGATAACGACGAAGCTAGAACCGTAGCTGATAAAATTTTAGCTGATAAAGCTTCACGAAGAGCTTCATCGAAAGACTCGAGTATTGGTGAAAAAATAGCAGCTTTCACTGTTTCAAAAGCCATGAAGTTAAAGACTAAACTTGGAATGGGCGCGAAGAGAAGAACTAAGAAAATCTTACGATTGAATAAAATCGTAAAAGCTGCTGCTAAATCTATGATACAAAGCAATAACGCTCGCAAAGCCATTCTTTCTGCATTAAAAGGAGCTCGCGGTGCAGTTAACAAAGCAGGTGGCAAGCATAAGGTGCTGGTTCCACGCGTTTTACCTATACCGTCTAAGGTAGGTGGTTTCTTGCCATTCCTCATACCTCTTTACGCTGGGTTGAGCGCTGCCGGCGCATTGGCAGGAGGAGCTGCAGGTATCGCGAAAGCGGTCAATGACGCCAAAGCAGCCAAGTTACAGTTGGAAGAAACTTCGAGACACAATAGAAAGATGGAAGAGTTGAGTATTGGTAAAGGACTTTATCTGAAACCTCACAAAACGGGAATGGGTCTTCGCATAGCACATGGCAAGACATTGAGAAAAAAAAACATCGTTGAAAGTAAAATTACCACAAAGACCGCTCACTGACTCCGATATCGTAAAGTATGCCAAAATTTTAAAAATACCGCATTTTCGCGGCGTTTTCATGAGAAACGATTTGCCTCCCGGCGGTCCACGTTACAACGAATCAGCAGTCGTGAACTTAGATGATGCCAGTGGTCCTGGAACGCACTGGGTGGCATACCGTAAACGAGGAAAATCTGTCGTGTATCTTGATAGTTTTGGCAATCTTCAACCACCTACAGACTTGATGCTATATTTGAACGTTAACGGAGTCAAGTACAACCCCGAAAGATATCAAGACTATAATTCATTCAACTGTGGTCATCTCTGTCTCAAATTTTTTAGCAACAAACTCGATACTCCTATATAAAGATGTGAAAATTCTGAGTTGACTCTTTTTCAATTCAACAGTCATGGAGAATTCACTTACGCTGACTCTTTCGGGTACTTCATCGATACTCGAAGCTCAGTATTTTCCACCCATTGAATTATCCACGAATAAACAATACGTTCTCGGATTGGTTGAACATTTAACTTTTAATTCGATACCCAATATCGATAAAGGAAATAATAAATTTTACGTTGGCAAGGAGAAAATCGTTTTACCTACTGGTAGTTACGAGATTCAAGATATCGAGAGTTATCTTCGTGAAATTTTGAGTAAAAAGGGGATTTCAATCAGCATACAACCTAACAACAATACGCTTCGCAGTATTATAAAGTGCGATCAAAAAATTGATTTTCGACCGCCAGACACGATTGATACATTGCTCGGCTTTACTAGACGCATTCTGCATGAAAACATCAAGCATTCTTCTGACTCGCCGGTTGCTATTCTCAAAGTTAATGCTCTGCGAATCGAATGCAACAGCACCAGTGCCACCAGGATATAAGATCATTGAAGTCCCATCGCAAGTCATTTACCTTCCAGTCTCCGTCAAGAGCATAGATCACTTACAAATTCGCATAGTCGATCAAGACGGACAACTTGTAAATTGTCGAGACGAAACTATTACGATTCGATTGCATCTAAAACCAACATAATGGGAATAGTTTATAATAGTAAAGTCGGTAGAGGCTAAATAAGCAAACCAACATGTCGCTCAGTTATCAGTCGTAGGCAAAACGCCAAAGCGCTAACACGGCAAAACATTCAGTTCCTAAAAAGCCTAAATTTGCGAGTCATCCCTTGTGGAAAATAACTTGCTTACTATTCTGCTGTATAACAAAAAATAGACGAGATTCTAAGCATACAGTCGCCAGTAAACTTCGATGAATCGTTGGCAAACTATGAGCTGCACGCTCATCAACCCTACACAGTTTCATCTTACAACAACAGCGATGAGATTCGCATCTCGATTCAACATCAAGATTTGAGCCTTTTGCCATCACGTGGTTTGCTGCACGTTTGCGGCAAATTAACGAAACCAAATTGCACTGCTCTAGCACGTATTAGGCTAGTAAATAACGCTATCTGTCGCGTGTTCGAAGAGATCAGATATGAAATTAATGCTGTAGAAATTGACAAGTGTAAAAATGTCGGTTTGACCACTCATGAAAGGTTGGGTTTCACACAATCCCAGTGAAAGTTTAATAATGGAAAATGCAGGCTGGTTGGACATTGAAGAGACTAAGTCGCTGACCAATGCATCAGGCTACTTCGACGTCAACATACCACTGAGTATGATATTCGGGTTTGCCGAAGATTACAGAAAGATCGTAGTCAACGTGAAACATGAGCTCGTACTGACTAGGTCGCGAAACGATTTAAATGCAATTATTCAGACGTCGGCTGTTGTGGACAATGCCGCTGCCTTCAAGGACTATAAGTTAGAATTAACAAAAATTGAGTGGCTCATGCCGTACGTTATAGCATCAAACACTAATAAAATTCGACTTCTAAATTACATTAAAAAAAAATCGACCGATTAGTATGAGCTTCCGCAGTTAGGAGTTATACGAGTATCCGGTTCTTCCAACCTCGACTAAAAATGTGTGGACTGTCAAGACTTCCAATCAATTGGAAAAACCACGCATCGTAATCTTGGGATTTCAAACAAATCGTAAGAATCAGCAAGATAAGAATGCCAGTCAATTTGACCATTGCGATATAAGCAACGTGAAACTTTTCCTAAACTTGCAATACTATCCATACGGCAATTTAAATTTGGATATCAACCGTTATCCATACGCCATATTGTACGATATGTTCGCAAATTTCCAGAGCATCTACTATGACAAAGTTTCAGAGCCTATCGTAAATAAGAGCAATTTTATTTCACGCTTACCGCTCATAGTAATCGACTGTTCGAAGCAGAACGAGTCCTTGAAAAGTGCTCCAGTCGACGTTCGTCTCGAATTTGAATCAAGAGACAACTTTCCAGCTGGAACCTCAGCTTACTGCTTGATCTTACACGATCGCATCGTTCAGTATAATCCCGTCAGCGGTGACATCAAGACGCTCATATAAGATGGAGTACGCAGTGGACATGCCGGGCTTTAAAAAACCCGGCAAAGACTTCGTCTTGAAGGAGTTGGCCATACTACCTCTCGAAGAAGACGCTGAACCTGTTGTACATTTATTCAAAGAACCATTTCCTTGGTGCAAGTTATCTGAGAAGTACAAGATGGGTTCAAACCAAAGCAGCTCCGGCTACACGCAGCTCCCAAAAGACGATAAAACGAAAAAGGATTCCTCGTCCTCGTCTTCTAAATGGAAAGAATATTCGAAAAAATATTCGACGAATACGAATTCTCAATCTGAAAAAAATTGGCTACAAAAGATTCAAGTAACACGCTTCAAACACAAGGTCACAATGGATAAGTAGCTCGGAAAATCTCGAGTTCAAATCCTCGCGACTCCAATTTTTTTTACTCACGTAAAATAGTCAAAAAGTTGTTTATAATTAAAAAACCATTTGAAATTCACATGTAGTAGATAAGCTTATAGGGATGATTCGACTTTTACATCAAAACAAGTTTCAATGGGTAAGTCGGCAAGACGCTCGACTGGCGACCGAAAGGTTCCCGGTTCGAATCCCCGCAAACCCAAAATTTTTTTTCTACAGTGAATTAGAAAGAGAATTTTAAAAGCAAGTGAAGTAGAATCAACTAGAATTAGTATCATGATGAAGTAGTATCATCATGAAGTACTATCATCATGAAGTAGTATCATCATGAAGTAGTATCATCATGAAGTAGTATCATCATGCCGCAGTATCATCATAGCTTATCTACTCTTCCCCCTCATAGGCCTGAGCGCGACGTGAAAGTCGAAAAAGGCTATGTCGTAAGAAGGCTCAGCTGTGTTAAACAGTTTTCGTAGAAAATATGCTGCAACGTCCGTTCTACGTCCGGCAGTTGTAAGCCATTGCAGTTCACGCCTGTGGCGTAAGGAGAGATGTGCTCATCCCTCCTAACACCATAGATGTATCGAATTCCCGTGTTTACAAATCTCTGGAGTTTTGTGTCAAGTTACACACAACCTCAGACTGCACAAGATGTTTGTGCAGTCTGAGGTTTGATCGTGATTTCTACTTTACCTAGAAAAGGACCTCTAATCTACTAAGAAAACGTACTTACATTCGCTTTCTTTGCGCGGTACAGTATATAAGGTTAAATAGCATATTCTCTGATACGATAAATTGCCCCTCCCCCCCCTTACTGCTCAGTGCCTTGCAAGTTGATTGGATTCATAGTTTAGAAAGAATCCAGAATTTATAATTGATAAACTTGATAATCGACCAATTTTTTAGAAAAGAATTAGTCAATACTTGAAGAATTGAAATACAACAATCACTTTAGTCTTTTGAGTGCGATATAAATAGTAATGTTAATTTTGGGTATCATATTTCATACTCATTATATTTTATGTTTCTTGAATATACTTTAAATACTTAATTATGTCATGAAATTATTGTTATTGTTTTTTTTTTTTTAGGACAAGACGCTGAGTGGATTGACATTGTCGAGTCAGAGTTAAGTAACATCTTGGGACCAAATAATATACCCATAATAAATCACTCTAATTTCTCAGATAGCGTATCATCAGTAACCCCTCCGTTACCTCCAGTTACACCACCCGAAAATTCAAGGGTTCCACGAAATAAATTTTCTAATAGGTAGGTTATACTATAATTTTGCTTTATTCCTAAAGAAGCTTTGTAATGCAGATTTTTGGATACGATGTAAGAACTCATGAAAAGTGTTGTTTGACGTTTTTCTTTTGCAAATCACGGTTTCCCGAAAATGTTCGTATGAATGTGTGTGTGCGTGTGTGTGTGTGTGTGTGTGCGTGTGTGTGTGCGCGCGTGTGCGTGTGTGTGTGTTTGTATAGGCGTAGGCAGAGCTGAATCTTCGACACCGAAAATCCACCGGCACCATATTGAGTGGGGCCCGTTAATTAGCCTAGTCAGATTCCTTTGCATCCGGTCAGCCTTGTCCAAGACATCAGGTGGTAGCAGGAAGGGGGGGGGGGGCGTGGGGTTACTTACCCTAGTGGAAATGGAGATTGTGCCATAGTGTGGCACATTATGCTAAACTGTGCCACACTATGCCAAACTGTGCCTTGTTGTGCTAGATTTATGCCAATTCGGACATTTCGCACGATTTGGCACAGCTTGGCATGGTTTGGCACGGTTTGGCACAGTGTGGCATAGTATACAATATGGCATAATGCACTAAATTTTGTAGATATTGGTTGGTCAAATGACTTGAAATTTTTCTTACAGTTGTCTGACTAATGATGAAATTGCAAAACTGTAAATATTCATCACTTTTTATCCTTTAAATAATTTTACCACAACGATATGCTATTAATATACAAAAGCATTAAACTAATTACAGCACATTTATTCTTTTCAAATCAAATATTTTATGGATTTGACTTTCAAGTTATGTGCATGACCACAGTCAACACTTACTGATTAATTTGACGTAAATATACAAGCATAATGTACTGACTAAGTTAATATTGTTCAAGTATAAATATTATAAAAAGTGATGTCTATGTGTTTAAAATCAACAATGATGAGGTCTGCTAAGTGATTTCCATAGACATTTTCATCTCATCAGTACACAAGTCATTGGTTACTGTCGATCTCAGAATCTGTTTTATGCTGTTTGTATTGTAATGATTCTCATTATATGTGTATATACTTGTTTAATTGTTTAGAAACAAGTTACCATAATAGTTTTTACTTAAATATCTTTGTTCGGCTTTTCATCTTTAACCCTATGGCTTTAGCGACAAAATCTACACATAGGCCTAAATAAGAAAATCAAAACTATAACCCTTAAGATAAGATAACTATATATATTATTTTATCATGTTGAAACAAATCATCATGCAAAATTTTAGCTATCTAAGTATAATAGTTTTTGAATGAGAGGGAAAATAAAATTCCGAAATTCTCAATGATTACATTATTACTTGCTTTACAATTTTGTTTTCTCTCTCATTCAAAAACTATTATACTTATAGGGCTGAAATTCATGCATGATGATTTGTTTAAACATGATAAAACAATACATTAAATTGTCTTTATCTTAAGGTATAACCCTATAACCCTGAAACTATAAGTTTTATGACAGTAACCAATGGCTCGTGTACTGATGAGATGAAAATATCTATGGAAATAACTGAGCAGACCTCATCGTTGGTGATTTTAAACAAACACACCCACACCACTTTTTATAATATTTGCACTTCAAAAACATTAAGTTAGTCAGTGCACATGTTTTGACTGACTGTATTATACAACTATTTAAAGAATATACAGTGATAAATACCATATATTTACCAATGTGCTTCGGCTCCTCAAGAGAAGCTTGTAATAGCTATAAAATTTCAAAAGTTTTGCTAATACTCGGGAAGCGATTGGAGGTGTTTGGAGTACGAATCATACGTTTTATCAAAATGTCCGTGCGTATGGCTGTGTGTGTGTGTGTAGTGATGTGTGTGTGTGTGTGTGCCGGTGTGTGTGTGAATGGTGCGCTGTTTACGTTCCACCGCCTAATTTTGCGAACCATGCGACGGATCGTAACATAAAATGATGACGCATATATTTTTCTATCTGAATCCCAGTTAGCGTCATTTCTTGGTTTTATGATTAGACCATGTCCTGATGGCAGTTCTCCCAGCATCGTTTCCACCTATTTTGAAAATTTGTTCTGCTTTGTATAATGTATGATTCTACTACCTGAATCATATCAGACACAGTGTATCTTAGATTACTGAAAACAATCCATACACCACGGTAGTCCATTACCTTCTTTCCCCGCACAGCATTTTCTTAGCATTGACTTGACTCTGCTGTCATTTTGATGATATAAAAGGTCACCATATTTTCGATAAACTAGTATATTATACTCAAAAAATAAATGTTTAAACATGTTCTATAGAAAAACAATTCATGGCTAATAAAAACAGCGATATCTACTGTGGTTGAGAAAATTGTATAGCATAATTTTGTGCGACTAGAATTTTGAGATAAGACATCACAAAACTTAACAAAAACTAGGGTTATATTTATGTCGTGAACCGAAGTTCATCGAGGACTAGTAAAAAGGTTTAGAATTTGGAGTTGAAAATTTTAGGAAAGATACTTTTGATCACTTCGGCCTAATTCTTTTGGTATCTGATGAAACATCTTAGTTTAAAGATTATAAGATCAATCTCTTCACTCTACGCCTGTATACTCTGTAATGACCCTCGAACGCTGTCTAGACATTCCTTTTGTTAAACCATTAATTGATAATTAAAGCTCTAGTATATAATGAGAGTTTTCATGCGTTTTATAAATGTCGTGCAATTTTGTTGTGTGTGGTGTGCTGGTGGTCGTTTGCATGCGTCGCGTACGTATACTATAATTCTGCAACTACTGATCGATCGTAATAAGAATTGAGGGCATATATGTTTTCGATTCTGAATTCGAGTAAATTTTCTTTTAGATATTACTATTTTCATGACCATTTCATGGCCATTTTTCATTTTGAAAAAATATTTTTGCTTATATATGATATGATTTATACCGTTGACGAAGAATAAGTCTCGTCCACACGAGACAACATACACGCGCCGAGTAATCAGCTAACGCCAGCGAGCGCGCGCGCAGCGAACAAAGGCGAGTCCGCACGAAGCGAGGTGAGCGCGCGCGCGCACCAACCGAAAGGCCAGTCCGCACGAGCGCGAGATTCTACTAGTAACTCAGCGGCAACGCGCCAGGCGGCGCGAGCGGCGCGCCGCGAACGCACCTATATAAGGCGGGCCGCGCAGCATAGCGAAGCAGTTCTACTCGAGCTGAACTCCTAGCAGCATCGTGCGCACACGTTACCGAGAGGAACAGCTAGAGCTAGACCGACGCCAACAACGTCGGCTCGTGAGCATACGTGACGACACTGTTGGCGAACCCAAAACTCCGAGTTGCCGTCGTGCGCAAACGAGACAACCAGGAGTAGCCGAACAGCGCCGAGTCTCGTTTACGTGAGCACACGTAGCCGATACTCGACGTTGCCACCTGCTCCTGAACATCCATCCCAAGGGACTGGTTGTTCTCCCGGCCACCGTGCGCACACGGGGTTGAGAAGATAACTTAAGCCCCGCCGACGATTCCCCAGGTCGTGCGCACACGTCCTGGTGAAGCACCGGCCAACTCCTGCCTGTACAAAACCGACCACCCGCCGACCGCTCGGGATTCGCCTGGTCACTGTGAGCACACAGGACCAGGGGAAGAACGAGACGAGCGACCTCGATCCGTAGGGCCGTGCGCTCACGACTCCATGGACTCGAGGGAAACCTAACCTCCGATAACCCGTCGTTAACCCGAACCCGTTTCACCGTCCGAAACTCCGATACCGCGTCCGTAAAACCGATAACCGCACCGAAACCACGTAACTCCGGCTACGTCGTGTTAATGTACCGTAAACCGCTATAGCTTAAGCTAAACCAATTGTGAAGGCGAAATATTCTAAACCACCGCGATTTCGATTTCTGTTACAGATGGAGACTCATATTTGAATTATCACCTTGTTAACTTAATTATTAGAATATATCTTTATTATTATTAATTGCATAAACAAGTCTCTTCAATTAACCTTTCCCCTAACCAAATCCTGGCGTCCGGCCGACTACTCAACACACGGGGAAAGTCGAACCGTTACAATACAATATATTCAACAATAGTGTACCTAAAGGACTGCTACCCACAAGGTTGGAATATATACTGATGATACCCATAAGGTTGGAATCCACCTTAACCCCCACTCCCCTGATACCCCTCCCCTACAAGTGTCTTCCTAACCTATCCTTTTAGTATCGAATAGTAGCGAATATTTAAATCAAAGAATGAGTTGATTGTCCCATGTAATTATCTTCCACTAGCAGAATAGGAGGAAGCTTAGTGCCAATGACTTGGCAGCGGTTTTTTACAATGTCACCATCGATGTAACAACTCTGCTTCAGTAAAAATGAAATTACCTGTGATAAATTAGATTTCTGTAGTAAACTCTTTGCACTGACTTTAACTATAAACTATAAACACTATGAATATTTATTTCTCAATTATTTCTGAATAATTTAAGTACAAGATATAACTTTTGCAGAAACCGTACGTCATAAGAAATACAGAATTCAAAATTTGTAAACAACGTGATATTGCAGCATTTGAATATAATCTCCCCGCTTTATACATGTTGTGTAAGATATTGACTCCGTTAATCGTTATTTAATAAATAGATACTCTTTCTATAATCAATCAATTCATAATTCATATTTTCTTAATTTGGACAAATATTTAATCCTTTTTTATAATCTATAAATTTTATATAGAATATAATTTTAAAATAAAAATAAAACAGAAACTGAAATGGGGGGTTGGCGAGCGGAGCGAATTTATTATTATTTTTTTTAATTTATACATGTTTTAAGAAATGTAATATTTTATTCATCAATCTGTTTTTAAATTTAAAATTGGGGGGTTGGCGAGCGGAGCGAGCAGGGGGGAACCCCCCCTAGTATATATATATATATATATATGTATATATCATTTTAATTTTATGAAACATTAGAGTATTTTTAGAAATACTTTTTATAAGTTCATAGTTACATTAGATACTCTTTAAAAGGATGAAACAGTTATTCTATTATACTATAAGAAAAATAGCTCAGGCGGTTAGGTGTCCGACTGGCACGTTGGCGACCCGGGTTCAATTTCACCTCGAGTCGCTTTTTTTTATTAAATTGTTTGAGGGATGTTATGCCATATTATGCCAGGTTGTGCCATGCTATGCCATATTGTAGCAAACTGTGCTTGAAATTTGAAAAAAAATAGGGAAAAACATTTTTAATTTTTAAAATCTATCATTGTGTTAAACTGTACCAAACTATACCTCACTGTGCTATACTGTGCCAAAATATGCCAAATTGTGCGAAATGTCCGAATTGGCATAGGTCTCGCACAAAAAGGCACAGTTCGGAACAGTTTGGCACAGTGTGGCACAGCTTGGCATGGTTTAGCATAGTTTGGCATTGTTTGGCATGATTTGGCACAGCGAATTATTTCCACTAAGGTAGTCACTTGCGTTCTTTAGCATCGATCTGAGGAGTGCTTAAGAGTTATTAACCCTTCACAGAAAATAAAATAAAGAAGATTCTACTTTTTGAACTATTATTAACGATTTAATCAAAATTAAAAATAGCTAAGGAGTTCTAACTATATATGTATAAAGTAAAAATGTTGCAATGAGTAAGGGAAGGTTGGGTAAATAAATCAAACACAAACACAATAAATTTCGCGGGAAAAAGACGACTTGACTCAGCATGAAAACTCTCACGGAATAGTGAGAAAAGCCGGGGCAAGCGAATAATTTTATTTAAGGGGATACACCACTTTTAAACTCTAAAAAATAAAATACTCGTAAATAATAAAAAAAAATTAATTATAATTGTTATATAATTTTCATTCTAATATTAGGTTATATTATCTGTATTTTTACCATGGTAAATTCATATTAGCACATACTTACCCACCGAACAAGTTTTCGAGTGGATCTTGATTTAATCGCGATGTTAAGAGATAACATCCACCGCTTGCTTTCATGTCCTCTCATTGCAAAAGTATGCTGTTTACTGTTAAATAAAAACCATCAAAGCAAGCTGGGTTTGTTTTTAGATCTTCGCAGTTTTGATCCACTCTAAACTATTTTTTAAATAATCTACAACCTGTGGATTGTGATCTCATAAAGGTCGACGCAAAGGATTTTTGTCTTTAAGGCTTCTACTGTTTAAGCAATCGAAAAGATCATTAAC
The DNA here is from genome assembly GCA_012977825.3 of Pteromalus puparum. Lineage (NCBI taxonomy): Eukaryota > Metazoa > Arthropoda > Insecta > Hymenoptera > Pteromalidae > Pteromalus > Pteromalus puparum. The sequence continues at coordinate 16,912,157 of CM053172.1, read as the reverse complement.
TTTTTTAATAAAACCACCCGTGGCTATACTGTGTGGATTATTTAATTTGTTCCTAGTTACAAAAGAAGCAGTTAATATAGCAGATGAAACTGTGTTACTGAAAATTTGAGCCGCTAAGCTAACATCCATTACTTCAAAAGCAGTAGGTTCGAGATGTTTCATAGTTAATTTAGATGCCGATTTAGAAATGCAATTTTCTTCTTTAGCGTACAATTCTTTTAAGGGTGTCTCAAAGTCAATTTAAATCCATATTTCGCGCCACAAAATAGCAGACGACAAAAGTAACTAATTTGCTTATAACAAACAATAAAAGCAAAATTATGATAAACCAAGAGATAGTTGCCCTCCGTAATGCAATTATCTATCATTTTACAAGGTTTGAAGTTTATATATAAATATCTCGCGGAATGGCATTTGAAAAATGTCTCAAAATCATGTAATTCAAATGATAGATAATTGCATTACGGGGGGCAACTATCTCTTGGTTTATCATAATTTTGCTTTTATTGTTTGTTATAAGCAAATTAGTTACTTTTGTCGTCTGCTATTTTGTGGCGCGAAATCTGGAGTTGAATTGACTTTGAGACCCCCTTAAAACGTCCCAAGATACTTTGTTATCCTCAACGGTCAGTTGATGAAGCCTAAAATTATTACGAAGGCATTTAAGTAGGTGAGGAGCATCGTAGTTAAAGAAAATTTTACGTTCATATCGCTCAATGTAAGGTTTATCTTTCGTAATTTTTAAATTATTAACTGTAGTTCGATTTGGAGAACCCCCATCGCAAATCATGGATTTTCCTTTAAAACCGGTTTCTTCTATATAATCTAAAATATCCAAAATAATTTTACTGAGTTGAGTACCACAAACGGCGTTATGTGAAACATAGTAAGCGACAGGTTGTCTCCAATTATACTGCCTACCCCTTAACATGAAAACTAAAACATGATTACCCGCCTGCGCGCTTCGACCGTGTTCAGCTAAATCTGTGAATCACTAACATAATCTTTTTTATAATTTTAATCTGTTAAGTGACGAAGTTTCTGGATAATTATTTGAAAACATCATGTAAAAATTACACTAAGCCAGTAGGAAAAATCCAGAAACTTCGACCCTTAACTAAGCCTCGAAGGAATGTACCCGAAACCAAAACAAACTTCTCCTACCTCGGCTGAAGCGCGCGTGCACAGCCGACGCTGCAGTTTAGCCTGTGATATCGCGTATTCTGACTAGGTTGGCAACTCAAGTGAAAGAAGTATCGTGACGCGAAAGCGGGCTCTTTGAATTAATCGTACGAGCATAGAAATGCTCTCTCGTACGCGAAATCCGAAATGGCAGAGTGCAATAAAGAATAAGACAGTTTCTGTTGTAGGTAAAAGGAGCTTCGGATAACCTCCTGGCTTCTATGTATATTTTAGTAACTAAACAGTTAGAAATACAAGTAAACTCGGACAGTATTTATAAGCATGCTAAGAGACGACTTGAGCGCGCGGCTGTCAGACTAGATCTGGCTCCGGATGATCCTCGGTGGAGCGGCCCGGTCCCGGCCAGCTGAGCGCAATAGGGGAGGGTTCTGCTGCGTGGGTGGAGACCCTACCGTCTTGGCCAATGAGAGGCCGTCAGAACTACCCTGTCGTGGAGGGGAGGGAGGACACGGGGTAAAGGAGGAGAGGGACGGCGAGCGGCACGTGCGTCTGCCAGCGTCGTACCCATCTTTGTTCCTGCATCGTCTGTTGATTGCCTGACCGGCGTCGTTCCTGGGTTTTTACCGCAATAAACACGGAGCCTGTTGAGTCGCGTTCTCCGTCTCGTCTTTACGACGTTTTATGGTACATTTGCAGATGTACCGCACATGTTGGCCTGCCGCTGCGTGCCTCGTTCTAGACAAAGGGACTTCGCTACTGAACTGTCCTTTTGTCTCTGCTTAAGCTTAAGTGCGTTTTTATTACGGTAGTTCCGAGGAACGCTGGCTATTATTTCGAGTGACAATACGCGCATGATTTTACGTTCTAAGTACTACCTATTCTGCTTAATACTCTATCGCTTGATAATATATTTGAATATCGCGCTTAGCGTCTAGTCGCCATTGTGAGTAGGGCTTACGCCTTACTTCACAAGCCGTTGACCATGGCATAGGCTCATAAGGCGTAATGCGTAAGAGAGAGAGATTTAGATTTTAGATTTTAAATATTTTATTTATGTACATTATGTTGTACAAAATTATCAATGCTAGTAGTAAGTTCTATAGCTGTTCGTTAATGCTAGGGCGGTGAATGAGTGTGAAAAGTAATGAAGGCGAGATGGGTGACGAATGCTATTTGGTGATCTATGTACTCTCTTGTGCGAGGAAGTAGCGCTTAGCTTGCGTTTTGAACTGAGTGATGGATCTATTGTCACGAAGATGGGATGGTAAGGAGTTCCAGAGGTATGAGGCACTGATATGGAATGAGTTCCTCAGTGTCTCCGTGCCGAAGGGGGGGATATCCAGGGCAGTCACCTCACCCCTCACAGGACGGAGTGCGACGTGGAAGTCAAAGAAGGCCAAGATGTACGATGGTGTGGCAGTGTTGAAAAGTTTTCTGAGAAAACAGGCCGCAAAGTACTTCCTACGCCCGGCGGTGGTGAGCCATTGCAATTCACGTCTGTAGGGGGTGATGTGCTCGTCCCTCCTTACACCAAAGATGTAACGTATTCCTGTGTTCACCAGTCTCTGTAGTTTAGTGTCAAGTTCTTGAGTAAGGTCACAGTATACTAGAGAACAGTAGTCTATGATGGGGAACAGCAGTGCTTGCACGAGATGTTTGCGCAGCTCTTGGTTGGTGCTCTTTCTGAAGAAGTATAGCCTATACATTAGTGAATGAGCACGTTTACACAGTTGTGTGACGTGCTCTTTCCAGTTCAATTTAGAATCGAGCACCACTCCAAGACTTCGCACAGACGATTGGTATTCGACCTGGGCCCCCCCTATATTGATAGAGGTGTTAGCGACATTTGGTAAAGCGTTTATGTAGTGGGGGGAGCCCAGGACGATCGCCTGTGTTTTACGAACGTTTAGCTTTAGATGATTTTGTGCAGCCCAACCTGCAATCCTCTCGGCGTTAGTTGACATCTTCGTGGAACAAGAGTCGAGCTCCTCAAGGTGGCATTGGCTGTAGATTTGCAAGTCATCCGCGTAGATGAGATGTGATACATCGGGGTCCAGGCAGAAACTGATGTCATTGATGTACAGGGAGAATAGCAGAGGACCCAGGACAGATCCCTGCGGTACTCCCATGTTGAGAGGGCGAAAGGTGGAAAGCTCGCCGTCATCACCAAAGACTGCCTGTTTTCTGCCTGTGATATATGAGGCGACCCAGCGGATAACTTGCTTAGAGAAACAGAAATGTGTTAGCTTTCGGAGAAGCTTGACGTGGCATACAGTGTCAAAGGCTTTACTGAAATCGAAAAGAAGAAGAAGAGTTACCTTCTTGTTATTAATGCCACGCCTGACTTCATCCGTTAGCTTGAGTAGGCCAGACTGAGTGCTATGGCCAGTGCGAAAACCAGTTTGCAAATCGTCCAGAAAAAGCCTGGACTCAAGGTACTCAGAGATTTGCTTATGCACCAGCCACTCCAGCGCTTTTGACAGAAAGCATAGAAGAGAGATCGGACGGTAGTCAGTTAAGGATGTAGGAGAGCTGACTTTGTTTAGTGCATGCACCAATGACTTTTTCCAGTCAGAGGGAAAGCACGACTCGCTCAATGACAGGTTAAAAATATGACGAAGAATGGGAGCGAGTACTGGCAGGGCCTTGTGAATAACAACCTGTGGGATGCCGTCGCTACCTCTGGCCTGGGAGTCAAAGTGCGTTATTGCAGCTAAAACGTCCGATTCCGTAACCTCCCTAAAACTGAAATGTTCAGGGAAATTCAGACTCTCGAGGGTACGCAGATAATCCTCAACAGCAGGAGCTTGCGGGTTGTTGGAAATGCCGCTGAAATGCATATTGAGGTCTTCGTTTGAGAACCGAGAAGGTGGTTTTAGCTTGGAAGATGTTATTCCAAGCTTCTCTAGCTCTCTCCAGATCTCGCCGACATCTGTCAGGGAGGACAGGCGTGAATGATAATAGTTCAGCCTAGCCTCCTCGACCTGTCTGTGAGCATCATCCCTAGCGAGTCTATAGAAAAATAGATCTAATGGGAGACGTGATCTGCGAAATCGCCTGTAAAGTCTGTCTCGTTCTTTCACAAGTCCACGAAGAGCCGTGGTGAACCACGGGTGGCGCTTCTGTCCAGGTGTCACTGTGCGTAATGGGGCGAGATGATTTACAGCGTTAGTTAAGTTGGTGTTGAGTACAGCAATGCATTCGTCGAGTGATGAAGTGGCGAGGGATGACCAGTCACATGCCCCGAGGTGGTTCCTCAGTTTCTCGGCGCAGATGCCTTTGTAGTTTCTGTAGGTGAAGGTTTTAGGTACGTGTCGTGGCATCTGTACGTCGAGAGTGGCCGTTATGAGGTCATGTCCGTTTATGAAGGGTGTGTCTGTCTTCCAGTGTTCAAGCAGGCGATCCTGCTCGTCTATCAAGCAGAGGTCCAGCCAGGTGTCGGATTCCTGCTTATGGTGCGTGGCGCCATAAGGAACCGACTGTAGGGAGTTCTCCTCTATGAAGGTTCTGATGAACTTAGCATCTTCGGAAGAGGAGAGTTGATCAGCGTTGAAATCGCCCATGATCAGCTTGTTGGAGTAGCAGTGCATATGTGTAGAGAGTTTCTCTATAAAATCATTGCCCTGGATGAAAGGGGCATGTGGTGGACGATAAACAACGCCGACAAAGATGGGAGATACTCCCTTGGCAGAAATCTCGCAGAAGAGATACTCCGGCTTCCCCGGCCTGCCAGACCATGTACCGTCAGATGATGCAATGATGGTAGCAGTCAAAGTATTGTGTATGTAGAGGGCCACACCTCCACCATTTCTGTTTCTGTCCCGTCTATATAGTATGTAGTCGTCAAGTAAAGGGATTGTTTTAACCTTTTCGTCTAGCCAGGTTTCAGTCACAGCTATTACGTGAAAGGTGGGACGAGTGGACAAAAAGAGCCTAACCGCCTCAATGTGACCCGTGAGGGAGTTGGCATTGAAGTGGCAGGTCCTTAAACCCTTGGACAGAGTTACCTTGGAAGCTGATGAGGATGTGGCCGATGATGTTGTAGATGATGCTGATTGTGCTGATGGTGGTGCTGGTGGGACGAGATGAACTGTCTTCAGTGGTTTATGTTGTCCGGCGGCCACAGGGACAAAAAACTTGTCAGGTCTTCGTCGCTGGTGATGATGGTGGCCCTTTCCGTATCCTCCGTAGAACGGATGTAAACAGTTCCATCCCGTACATAGGTTCTGCAACCGTTCCTTCTCTTGGCCTCCAGTCTGGCCCTGACGCGAAGCTTATGAGTCTCTCGAGGAAGCAGCTCATTGATGTTCACTAGCCCTTGATGGTCTGGGGCTAGGGCCTTTGCTTCCTCGAGGATTCCAGCGTCTAACTCTGCTGTGTGGAGTTTGCCCTTTTTGATTTTCGCAATGATGGTCGAACGAACAAGGGCGTGGGACGACAGGGTGACAGCAATCGGTGGAGGTCTGCTGTCTGCAGCCGAGGTGGCAGTGGCTGCGTTAAGTCTTCCCATGACCCTTGCTCCTGCGATGTCCCTTCTGAGGACAGAAGGATCTAGGGCCGACAGCACAGAGAATGCCAGTAGGTCTAGGCGGGTCTCGCGTGTGTAGTATAGACCCGACAGTACCACGGTGTTGTTGTTGGCAGAGGTTTCCTGCTGTCGCTTTACCCTCTGCAGTTCACTGCGCAGACTGGCGATCTCCGCAGGGATGACAGTGGCAGGCGTGGCGGCAGTGTTGTTACTGTTGTTATTGTTGCCGTCCTTGGGCAGCGTAGGGAGAGGCCTCGCAGACAGGTCTTGTAGCTGCGCCCTGAGTTCCGTGATGCTCTGCTCTGCCTTCTCCAAACGGGTTTGAAGCAGAGGCAGATCGTCGAGGGCCCTGAGACGCAGCTCGATGGGGCCAAGCCTTTCCTCCAGACCAGAGATCTTCCTGGACATGTTCCTCTGCTCCTTCACCGCTTCGTCCTGCTTGGCGCGTATCTCCGTCAACGCTGCGAGAATGTCCTGCAGTGTGACATCAGCTTTATCAGCTTTATTCGACGATGTTGATGTTTGACGCGCCGGCGACTGGTTGCGTGATGTACTGGTCGAGGGGGGCGCAGAGAGGGGCTTTTTTCTGGTCGTGGTGCTGCTTGCCTTGCCCTGGTTGGTGGTGGAGTTGCCCTTAGAGACGGCCTGGGTGCTGCTGTTGAGCGTGGTTTCAAGCCTTCCCCTGATGTGTATGTCTGCACAGGTCGCACAGGCAAACGTGGCAACGCCTCTCACAGGCAGGGACCGAAACGAGATACATTTGGTGTGAAAGTAATTGTGACAAAGTTCACATTGTTTGGGATCCCTTGTCTGTATAGGTTTGTCACATTTATCACAGATGATCGATGGTGGATCCGCGGGCTTTACTCCACTTGCACTCATTTCGTCGGCAATTGGCAGTCGATAATGTAGAGCGGGCGAAGATGTTGTTTCCCTGTCCTGTGAGATGTCGCGTCGAGGCTGTGTGGAGAGCAAAAACCAAGCCAAGCATGAAGGAAAACAAAGCCGAGCAATTTGAGGTTAGGTGAGAAGGCAGATGCTTGAAGCGAAGATGGTGAAGAGAAAAGAATGCAGCCTCCAGTGAATTATATATCACTCTGAAGGTTGCATTAAGGTGCGTGCAACAAGCTGTAACAGAAAGCGCCCGAAGGCAGAGTGCGGCAGAAAAAGCGGTACAAAGTAGGCGTATACACCAATGCGTCTAGTACTCACCAAAGCCAGAGAGAGAGAGAGAGAGAGAGAGAGAGAGCGCGCGGCTAGGCTGAAGTACGAAGAGAGGAGAAGTAAGGACCCTGCGTGGGAGAGAGCGTCGACTCTCTCTCATTAGCGTCACCTCCCCATGCTTCATACCAGTGTGTGCGCTCCTAGAGACAGGACGCTTTTTCTTTGAGTTTAACACTGAGTTTAATTTCAGTTGATTGAGTTTAAAGTATTATTGCTTCCTCCTCAAGAGGAAGCTTTGTAATAGTAAAATTTTCAGTTTTGCTAATACTTCGTGGAAACGCGTTTGGAGGTGTTTGGAGTACGAATGATACGTTTTTAGAAAATGTCCGACGGATCGTAATAAAATTTGACATGCATATATTTTTTCTAATTCTGAATTTAGGTCATTTTTTGTTTTATGATTCTGACTATTTTATGGCCATATTATAGCCATTTTTCTATTTTTGAAAAAATTTTTTTGCTTTTTTATAATGATATGATTTATACAATATATTCAATAATAGTGTATCTAAAAGAACATAAATTTGTCTACTTTTTTCCGCAAGATTTTCTAGATTGACTGATCTGTTCATTTTTTATGACATAAAAGGTAATTTTTCGATAAACATATATAACTCAAAAAATAAATAGTTAAATGTTTTGAAAAAATTCATGACAATAAAAACCAACGATATCTACTAGTTGTAAAAATTTTAAGTAATTTTGGCGACTAGTTTTTGAGATAAAAATCAAAAACTAAAAAATATGGTTTTTTTATGTCGTACGATTACGGGAGTAAAAAGGTTTAAATTGAGTTGAAATTTTAGGAAAAGATTGATCTTTTGATCACTTCGGCTAGGTTCTTTTTGTAGCTTATGAAACCTTTTAGTTTAAAAGATATTAAGATTCAAATTCTTCAACTCTCACCCTGTATACTCTGTGTGACTGAACATTATTATTTTTGTTAAACCATATAATTTGATAATTAAAGCTTAGTATATTTTGAGAGTTTTCATGGTTTTATAAAATGTCCGTGCAGATGGTTTTGTCTGTGTGTGTGTGTGTGTGTGTGCGTGCGTGCGTGCGTGCGTGCATGCGTGCGTACGTATACTGTTATAATTCTGGAACTACGTGATCGATCGTAATAAGATTGGACGTGCATATATGTTTTCTGATTCAAAGAATAAGTTGATTGTCCCATGTAATTATTTTCCACTAGCAGAATAGGAGGAAGCTAAGTGCCAATGACTTGGCAGCGGTTTTTTCATGCGAGTCTGAACATTTGGTTATAGTCAATTTTTCTTGAGTTTTACATTGTATTTCAAATTGTGTTTCGCCAAACGATTATATTGAATTTGATTGTACTGGACGTCATTTTCGAAGGAAAAATAAAACAGAGAATTTTGAAGGGAAGCCTACCGCACTCATTGTTTTGCTTGCTACCAGCATCCCATGTATCTATTTTCCCAGTCAGCCATCGGATACAAGTAAGTCGATTTTCTCAATAATTTAGTTTCAACATTTTCCAACTCAAACAGTTCTACCTCGACAAATTAGTGCTTTCACTGATCTCCCCCGTATGGGAGAGTAGCTAAGCGCCCACGTTTTTAATAATATTTCATTGTTAGTTTGGTAGACTCAGTCTTACCCTAACAAAACTGGGGCTTCGTCCGGGATCTGCTCAGCTTTGGTCGGACGCGGAACTGTTTGATTTTTACATATTAAAAACAAAATTTTTGTAATTGAGTGAATGATTAAAAAAGGAAAAAATAGAAGGTCCCATACAAGTGCGCGTAAAAAGTGAAAATTATTATAAAGTGCGGGAACAAAGAAAAAGAATCGAGAGCACAAAGACTAAAGGCAGTCGTAGATAAAGTTTGAAATTCGAGACGCGCACGCAAGCACAAAGACGCCGTGACGTCACATTCAGTTACATATCGGGTGGGACGCGCGGAAACGTTCAAGTGATTTTCCTTTCTCTTTTCTTAAAGTAAATTCAATTTAGAAGTTTTTTTAATATTGGAGAGGAAAATAAATAAGATTAAATCATCGCACATCAGGTGAAATACCAGTGCAATAACATAACAAACTTTTTTTGACATTTTTGACAAAATTAAATTTGACATTCAGGTTTCATAACGATTGATACAATATTAAATTTTTTTTTACACCAACATTTTCTTACACATTTAACACACAAGCAGTTTGATGAATCCTGCTAGAATCATACAACATTCACAAAATAAATTTCTGTATACGGTGAACATTCAAACAGAAAAGTATTTTTAACTTGTTTACAGGTTAAACATTGTAAAAACTTGTTATAGTATAAAAAAAGGTATAAATGTAGATCACTTAAATGCAATTTATTAATAAAAAACAAAAATTTAAAATTGTATGTTTTAAAGTTAAACATGTTATTAGTTTAGTTAGTTAATAATTAGTTTTTCGAGTATTAGTTTGGGTTAAGCACAAATTGGTTATACTAATAATAAACAAACACACAGAACGGAACGGCTAGAAACTTTTGTTCTAGACAGATTCTAGACGTTCCTTTTTGTCAATTTGGGGGGATATAAATAAAAAACTAAGTAACTAAACTAATAACATGTTTAACTTTAAAACATACAATTTTAAATTTTTGTTTTTTATTAATAAATTGCATTTAAGTGATCTACATTTATATCTTGTGTCAATCTAAAAGATCGTTTTTGAGAAAAGAAAAAGCAATATCATAACAACAGAATTTGCCTGGAATTGCTGCGTGTGCAGATAATTAACTCTATACAAAGATAGACGTACGTCACAATTTTCCTGCGTACGTATGTGTGCGTGTGCTTCTCATTGCTCTGCCTTTGTTACTCAGTAAGCACTATCATTCATTTAGAGAGAATAAATTGAGGGATAAATTGAGGGGGAAAATTGAGGGGGAGAATTGAGGGGGAAAATTTCTGAAACGGCGGCGGCGGCGGCGAAACTTTTTTTATAATATAGAGAGATATATATATAACAATCAACAATTATAGTAGATTTAAAGATTGCCTCATAATAATGTAGATTACTGTTCATATTTGGATACAAATATAGAAACTTTTGCTTCTCAACAATGAAATATACTCTTTTTCCTGAGCAATCTTCTTCTCTTGCAATTACAAGTGTATCACATTTGTTTTGTAATTGGGTATACTTCTCTATCATTGTTTTTTGGCAAAAAAACTTCATATCATACCATCAATTAGACATTTTGTAATTGCAAATCAATAAACTATTAGGTGCAGCGATGAACCGATATCGCTTTGTTTGCTATGTCACAGTTACTGCGGCAGAAAGTGAATATAGGTTAGAAGCCACGGAAGGAATATATATGCGGTGCTTTGTATAACGGCGCGAAAATGCATTTGAATTCAAAACTGGATTTTAAGCTATTATATATAGCCATATGTCACCAAATGTAAATGTATATTCTAAACGAGGGGGGGGGGGGGAGGAACAGCTATGCCTGAAATAGCCACAAGTAAATATATTCAGTTGTTCAATTGACTCTCCCAGCATCTTTACGTGGGTTATCGGGTTAAGTGGTTATTGATAGCAATGGTGGTGGATTGTGGAAAATTGCAGAAACATTGTTTGGTAGAATGTCTAGGTGAAATTTTTTTTTTTTTTTTTAAGTGGCATTTCGAACTCGAAAGTTCATCGCCTCATCTACGCAAGCCTTCCACGTATCCCTATTTTGTGCTAACCCTATCCATTTCGCGCCGTCCCGTCCGATCTCAGTTAAGTCCGCTTTTACATTGTCCTCCCACCTGCGTCTAGGTCTACCTAGAGGTCGCGATGTATTTGGCTTTCCTTTCATTATGCGCGCTGCCGTGCGATCATTTCCCATTCTTGCAACGTGCCCTGCCCATCTTAGTCTTCGCGATTTAATTATTCTGTTTATATTCGGTGACGCGTATAGGTTATGTAGCTCGTCGTTGTGCAGTTTCCTCCACTCCCCGGTTTCCTCATCTTTCTTTGGCCCGTATATTTTTCGCAGAACCTTATTTTCGAACACCCTAAAACGGTTTTCTTCCGCTTTAGTAAGCGCCCAAGTTTCGCACCCGTACAGGATTACCGGCATTATTATAGTCCTATATATCCTTACTTTTACATTTCTAGACAGCAGTTTTGATTTTAGTAATCTATTCACGGCGTAGTAGCAAGCATTACCCGAATGAAGTCTCTTGTTAATCTCGGCTTTAATTTCGTTTCGATCATTTATGGTTGTGCCTAAATATCTGAATTCGCTAACCTTTTCAAAAGTATAATTTCCGACTCTAAGATCACCCTCACCTTCGCAAATGCCCAATTTATCCATGATCATATATTTCGTTTTCGATTCGCTCACCTCTAAACCCGTGTCCTCAGCCGCCTTTATGAGAATTTCCGCGTTTCTCGCTACCGCTGCACCGTTATCCCCTAGTATGTCCAAGTCATCCGCATACCCTAGAATTTGTGTTTTTCCGTTAAGGGTTGCACCTAGCCCGCTAGTCTGCATTTTTCTAACAACATATTCTAGCGTTAAGTTAAAGAGTACTGTAGAGAGACCGTCACCTTGTTTCAAACCGTCGCGTATCATGAATGATTCGGATACGTTACCGCCTACTCGGACCTTTCCCGTGCTTCCGTTCAGACATATTTGAATTAATTTCACGAGTTTTTTTGGTACTCCGAGGAGCACCAGGATTTGATACATTTTGCTTCGTTTGATAGAGTCATACGCTTTTTTAAAGTCTATAAATAGTTGGTGTATTGTTTCGCAATGTTCCCATTTTTTCTCTAACAACTGTCTTATAGTAAACATTTGATCGCACGTCGACCTGTTACGCCGGAATCCACACTGATAGTCTCCTATTATATCTTCCGCGAAGGGCGTGAGTCTGGCCTGTATTACGTTTGATAGAACTTTGTAGCAGGTAGCTAAAAGTGAGATTCCCCGGTAGTTATTGCAATCTGTCTTATCTCCCTTTTTGAAAATCGGTATAATGATAGATTCTTTCCAGTTTTCCGGTATCGTTTCATTTTTCCAAATAGCACATACTAGTTCAAAAATTTTGAATGTAAGCGCGGTGCCCCCGTATTTAAGTAGTTCAGCTGGTATAGAATCGTTTCCCGCGGCCTTATTGTTTTTTAGTTTTTTGATCGCGGCTTCTACTTCTTTGTAGGTCGGTTCTTCCATATGGAGTTCCGCAGTGTGGATTTCGTCTCCCGTTTCCTCGCAGTTTTCATGTACGTTTAGTAACTTATCAAAATATCCTTTCCACAGCTTTAGCAGTTCATTTTCGCTTGTAACGAGATTCCCGCCCTCATCTTTCATTAATTGCGATCTACTCTGGAAACCCTTCCTAATAGCGTTAATTCCTTTGTACATCTCGCGCGGGTTATTTTCCTTACTATTAGTTTCTATTTTTCTAATCTGATTCTTTTGATACTCGCGCTTTTTGTTCCTGTAAATCGCCCCCACTTGCCTTCTTATTTCGTGGTACTCTTCTACGGCCCTATCGCCTCCATTGTGTACGCTGTCTAATTTGGCCTTTTTGCGCCTTTCAAACCAGAGTTCGCACTCTTCGTCAAACCATGGTTTGCTCTTTGGCTTTTTCTTTCTACCTAGCACTTTATTCGCGGCCTGTTTTATCGCTTTTTCGATATCCCCCCAAAGACTGTTCGGGTCGTCATCTACCTCCGTCGGTGCATCCGTTTCTTCGAGTACCTGAAACCGATTCCTTATTTCTACTTGATACTTAATTCGTTCTATCCCGTTCCGTAGCTTTTCAATATCGAACGTTTCTACTTTGCTCGCCCGTTTACTATTTTGCCCAGCTACTAATTTGGCTCTTAATTTGGCCACTACTAGAAAATGATCCGAGTCGCAATCCGCCCCCCTATAGGTTCTTACGTCAAGCACGTTCGTGTGGCGCCTCTTATCGATAAGAAAGTGATCGATTTGATTTTTCGTGGCTCCGTCCGGCGATGTCCACGTTACTTTGTGTATATCCTTGTGCTTGAAGCACGTACTCTTTACTATAAGATCTTTTGCCGCCGCGAAATTTATGACTCTAATACCGTTATCGTTGCTGGTTTCGTGCAGACTTTCCTTGCCTATAGTGGGCCTAAACATTTCCTCTTTCCCTATTTTAGCGTTGAAATCCCCCACTACTATTTTGGTGTCGTAAGACGCGAACTGGTCGATTAATTGCTCCAAGGCTTCGTAATAAAGATCCTTCACCTCTTCCTCTTTGTCCTCCGTAGGACAATGCACGTTAATAACCACGTAATTGTACCACGCTCCTTCGATGACGATATACGAGAGTCTGTCGTTTACGAATTTGAAACTTTTAACCGCGTGTATAATTCTTTTGCTAATCAGAAATCCGGTACCTAGGGAATGTCCGCTCGCGCCCCCGTACATAAAGGTGAAGTTTTCGTTTCCTAACATACCGCTATCTTGCCACCGAGTTTCTTGTATAGCTACTAAGTCTAGATTGTACCCGCCAGCTTCTTTTAAGATTTCCCGGTACGCGCCTGCTCTGTATAAACTGCGCACATTCCACGTTCCTACCTTTAAGTCCCTATTGATTTTGGTTTGGTTTTGGTTTTTTTGAGCCATGGTAGTAAGTGAAACCCACGCGTTTTGGATCCTGTTTCCGATCGCAGGTGAATCATCCGTTCTAGAGGTGATAACTCCCATACCTCTCTAGAACTAAGTATGAGAGCTTTCCGACTTTGATAAGGACGGAGTCAGCTCATCGTCGGACACACTACGGAATCACGCTCGTATCCTAACGCCCCCCTGCAAGGCAGCGCGCCTACGCTGGCTTCGTTACCGTGTAAGACCAGGTGGCGAATCATTCTACACATCCCCTTTCGGGGCAGTTGTCATCGCTCCCGCATTCTCCACGGCAGCAGGATTTTTGTAATGTGTGCTAAGAGAGATAGATTATAGACATAGTTAGGTATGAAGAGAGAGTGGAATAAGAAATATTGTTGAGTGTTCGTTGTTGTGGTGCTTGCGTAGTGTTTCTAGATGAATGCGTTCGATCGCCAGTGTGGGCTCATCACACCCACGCCCGGGCCTATCGGCTGTCCGCGGCTGCTTATTCGATTTATTCGCAGCTAACCTCTTTCTCAGGGGCCGTTCCTCTATCCGCAACCTGAGGACGCGCCGTGTAGTGGTGATAGGCACCCACCCGTCCGCTCTGGACGCACAGGGTCTAGGTGAAATATTTAAGTAAATTAGGACGTACAAATAGGAATATAATTGTTCTGAAAAAATGAAATACATGTTCATGTCTGAATAGTACATATTACATATTGTAATCTTTTATTGATCATATCAATGTCACTTTTTTAAGAATATTTAATGAGTCGTTAAGGGTCCTTGAGCATTACATGTTTTTTGTTCTATATAATTTAAATTTGCACAAGCTAAATAGTATAAAATTATTTTAAAATTCATAAAGGCAGTCAATAATTGAATGGTTTGGAGCAAAATGAGCGTGTTTTCCCGGTTTATTACATAAAAAAACCGTAATGCTCGAGGGTCCTTAACTAACGTAATAAAATATATTAAAACTTCTCCGCAAATACATATGTTGGTAACGAAAATCTTATCACTTAAACAACTAAAATCCTTATCAAAAAGCCTTAAGCCTTCTCTCAAATATGCAAGGTGCAAAAAAAAGTGATTTTTCACAATTTTTCATAATTGTGATTCATAAAACTTGATTTCAAAGAAAACATAAAAAGTAATTTTTTATCTGATAATATTAGCACTATTAAACGAGACTAAATATAACATTATGATTGATTTTATAAACTATTTACTTACAGTATGTCATTTTAAACGCTTAAAAATGATATCTCGGATCACATTAAATATTTTTTGGAAACAAACGATTTTTAATCGTGTAAACTGAAAACGTAACTATTATTAATACTTTTAATCGTGTAAACTGAAAACGTAACTATTATTAATACTTTTAAGATTTTATAAGTAAACTTTATTTTAAAACGCGGGTGAAATGTCATTGCATTTTCACATTTACTCTAATTTACATTTAGCGCAGTAAAAATCACTTTTTGGAGCTTTCTTCATCCCGATACATTTCAAATGCATCCATAAAATACATTGTTCGCACATGACAGAATCCGCGTTGTCTAAAGAACTTTTACAAACTGCACAAATCCATTCAAGATTGTGTTTATATTTAGCTACAGCAAAAGCTAACTTTCGATATGCATCATGATGCATAAATCCTTGTAATACATGAAGATCCACTATTTTATCGTAGTAGAGCCAGCATGGAACTTTTTCATACATATCGATTAGGTCATTCGAAGTAATTAAGTTCACTCCTAAAGTTTTTTTGTTTAAAACATCATCTTTTAAGATATATCTGAAGAGTATTAAAGCTTTTTCAAAATTAGACATTGATGTAAAACTTTTGAAATTCGTTTTCGTTTTTTTCAATAGTCCAATAGCTTTAAGATTTGATCCTTTAGGTCGACCTCTTTTGTTGCGTAATCGGTGAAGAATAACATCTTTCGGATTTGGAATGTTTGAGTTACAGCTATTTGTAATTATACTCTCGCAAGAATCAGAAATGGCAGATTTTTCACTATCTACTCTAACATTATCAGTTGCAACTATATCAATACGATCTACATTTAGTTGATGTACTTCAGATTTGGTAGTTTCTACTTCCGAATTTTCATGTTCACTTTCGCTCTCGCAAGAATTTATATTCGCAGATTTTTCAGTTCCCACTTCTACGTTACTTTTATCAGTATAAATAATTTCTGAATTTGATTGAAGTACAACTTGCTGAGGAACTTTACTTACAACTTTAGCTTTTTTCAACAATCTATGTTTCTCAGATTTTTCACTTTCTACTCTAACATTCTCAGTTCCAACTATATCAATACAATCTACATTTAGTTGAGGTACTTCAGATTTCGTAATTTCTACTTCCACATTTTCGTGTACAGTTTCGCTCTCGCAAGAATTCACATTCGCAGATATTTGAGATCCCACTTTTACATTACTTTTATCAGAATAAATAATTTCTGAATTTGATTGAGGTACAACTTGCTGAGGAACTTTACTTACATCTTTAGCTTTTTTGAACAATCTATGATTTTCAGCAAAATACTTTTTTGTCCAGTGTTGCAAACATAAATTTTCGTCATACAATGTTACATTTCGTGACTGTCGTACTCTTAGTACATGTCGACAAGGTAACCCCATTGAACGAAAATCAATACAGTCGCATGATGTCAATGTAACATGATATTTCACTTTTTCAGTCGAGGCAGATCGCACAACAAAACCGTCCTCCATTGGAGTGATATATTTTACCCAAGACATTTTTTTCATTTCGTTAAATACGTAGTCTGCGGCATACTTGGTCAATAAAGACAAATATTTGTACTGATGTTCGTTCAATTGAAACCGTGGTAGTTTTGAAAACATTAAAGTGACTAGATGGTTTCTTTCCTTTATGTGCACATGCAAGAATTGAAAAAGTTGAATCATAAAATCAATGAGATAAGAATGCAATTCCAAAAGCGACTTTAATTTCTGATTTAAAGATTCCAGGCAATTGTTCGTTTCATTACAAAAATTAGACACCGTCATATAGCATTTGACCCAAGCTTTACGAATCGGATGCCAATTCTGATCATAATATGTTCTAATATCGCTTGGGACCCTTTCACAAAATTTCTCATACTTGAGATTATATTCATCCTCCGAAATGGCATAACACAACTCTTCTAAGAGTGCTAAGC
Organism: Pteromalus puparum; assembly: GCA_012977825.3. Classification (NCBI taxonomy): domain Eukaryota; kingdom Metazoa; phylum Arthropoda; class Insecta; order Hymenoptera; family Pteromalidae; genus Pteromalus; species Pteromalus puparum. Next base: position 16,895,458 of record CM053172.1, on the reverse strand, counting down.
ATTCTTTTTTTTTCTCTTTGGAGAGTTGAAGATCTGGTGATAAAACTACTATACGGAATCTTTGTAAGACGTGAAAGCTACATCTATAACATCGAACGTGTAATGTATTTTCAATTACACTACGAGCTGTCATATCTTTGTCCGACATAAAAGCTTTAATTCTCATGCGAGCTGATGGGTTATGCTTTTTAAAACTATCGATGATCTATTGAAACGTCTCCTCATTTTCGTGAGTTACAATTGCAAATGCAATTATTTCTGTACTACCGTTACCATCAACGGCTACTATTATAACAAGCGGATATTCTAATTGTAATAATCGTAGGTGCTATCGATTAACAAAAGCTCTGGCCACGCATCAAAAGTAGCTTGCATATACTTTGTAAAAAAAAACAGTCCCTGGAAAGATTTATCTTCGCCATACTTAACTTCGTAAATTGCTTCTGAAAGGAAAATAGAATAATGTCAAGTTTACAATTAAAAGTAAAAGCAATGAAATTGATTATAAAAAATAATTTATATTAAAGTATAGTATTACCGTTTTTTTTCATTATTTCTAAAACTTCATTGAAATCATTTTTCTTGCGATCTTGTTTTATAGCGTACTTAATATTCGATATATCTCTAAGCGTCACCTTTTTACCATCTGCCATCAGCTGACTCATGACCTGCAGTTTGCTCGATTTAGTCTCGACATGTTTTTTCACATCTTTTTGTTCCGCAGATAATTTTCGATTTTGTGGAAGAAGATCTCTAAAGTACTACAAATAATAATTTTACATTACATACTACTCCAACTACAGTATTATTCATTCGAAGAAACATTAAAAAGGAATTTATTTAAAAAGAAAAGCATTCATCAAACTTTTATAAGAAAATAAGTTATTCTGCAAAAAAAAACGAAAGATAATTTTACCGATAGCATCTCGTGTCCTTTATGCTCAGTCATCTAAGTGATAGTGTAATATTTTCCATCACTTGACAATGAAAAAGAGATTACTGCTGGGCATGTAGATTTCATGGTGCTATAAAACACAAATATATTGCTGTTATTAAAGAAAAATATCTTGTTAAATCAAAAGTTACAAAATGTTGTACAGATTGTTGGAAAAAACTTACTATGACTTTCTGATCCCTTTACTAGTGCTTGGCCGACTATCCGGACCGTGAATGCACAAATATTTGATAAAACGATATTTCAATTCTGAATTTCCATTTATTCGCTGCTCATTTTTAATGGCACCACCTCCCTTGCTCTTCCAATCACGTTATAAATAATTTTGGTTTGTTGCTGCTTGAATCTTAACAATGAACTGGTCAACTTCTTTGTCGGAGAAAAATGTTTGTGCCAGAATGTTTTTTCTTGAGAATTCTGCATTATCTTGACACTTTTTGTTTTCCTTATCGTAATACGCCTTTTTACTTCCTTCCGTGAATTCGTCCAAACTGGAACCCGACATGATTGATCTTGCGAAAAACGAAGTAGATTAGAATAATTACAAATGTTATGTATACTATACAATAATATAAGAACCGTCCCGATAGTCAACAATAGATGAAAAAATTTACGGAATCTCAATCGTTATAAAGCCACGTGCTACGCAAGCCGATATAATAAATAAATGTTATGTATACTATACAATAATGTAAGAACCGTCCCGACGTCAACAATAGATGAAAAAATTTACGGAAGCTCAATCGTTATAAGGCCACGTTCTACGCAAGTCGATATAATAAACACAGTATTCAAATGAAACACGCCACGTTTAGTATTTACCTATTACTTACAGACATAATTCCAAGTTCACCTTTCCCGAGACTTGCACTTATGCTGTGACAGTAAGCGTACGTCCTCTTAGTTCTCGGAATTTACCAACTGGCGACACGAGCTCAACATTATAGCGCGAAGCCGCTGCAACTGTTTCACGGAATTGAAGTTAGCTATAATTTCGTCGCCGCTATAGATTTGTGCTCTTTGAATTTCCGAATACAACCCGATGGTCAAAATGATGTAATAAGAAGCTGAAGCATCGAAGCCACGTGCTGCGTGTAAGTTGATATTTGTTTTGATGACAGCTGCTGCTGTTTCGCGGAATTGGCATTTGCTACGATTTTATCGCATATATATTCGCGCTCTATGAAAATTTTCGACACAACGTAAATGTTCTCTTGCTGACCCCTACAACGTTTCCGTATTTTCATGAATAAATGTATAATACACACGTAATGTTTCGCGACAATACAAAGATAGACGACTAGACTCTAAAAGAATTATTATACTTAAATATATAATATATATGTACAAATATAAATACTTACATCGTCGTTATCACATATTTCCAAAAATATTGTTCCACACAGAAACGGCACACTGATTTTACGAATTAATACCGAAACGTAAAAATCTCGATGAAGCGCCCTGCTTGTCTTCGCAAGTTGCGAAAGATCAAGGGTATGCCTCGCGAAATACAAACACACAAACACAATACGGCCGAGAGCATCGAACGCCGCAAGCTGCAATAAGAAACTGCGACTGCGAGGCTCACGAGCTGCGCAAGCTAGCCTTCGTTTAGTGACAGTCATTGCCGTCATTCTCCTACGTTCTTAATCTGAAGTTAGCAACAATCGTACATTATCCATAAATTAATTATTTATCATAAAATATTGAATTGATTTAGTTAAAGGACAGAGAGTGAGAGTAAAGAGACGGTTCAGAGTATACGAGGGGTGATTTGACTCGCGCATTTTTTATATCTTTCCCAACATTAGACTCTAGCACATAGTTAATTTATAAGACAAATTATTGTTGATTGGAAAAGAGAGAGAGAAAGAGACAAGGGATCTGCTTACACAAAACATACCTATGACTCATGCAGACTTAGCACTGTCCTCCTTGATCTTAAGAATGTTTAAAAAAATTTAAGCTGCTGCTGACTGCCACAAAAGCTGAAAAGAAAGACAAAACAACTTTACACAAAGCAACAGTTCTCGGGTTGCTTGCAAAGAAAGTTAATATTTGTTTAATGCAAAAAAACAAAGACTTATCTGAGTTAGCTGGTAGAGTTGCAACTGCAGCATTGGGGATAATCCTGGGCCCGCACTTTGACCTTTTCAGCAGCACTGGGATAACACATACGCACCTTCGGTTAAACGACACGAGACAAGACGCACGGTTCACCTTTTACAACATTTTTAACAACTATTTTGGCGACGCAAATACACGCGACACGGCACGAGGCTAACAGCTGACGCAAGCGGCCTCGACTAGAGAGTTTGACTGTAGCGAGAAGTTAGGCGCGGAGCGGTGCCACACCCAAGCTAGTGACTTGTGACGTAAGCCGAAATCACGTGGTCACGTGATTGAATGCATTCGCGCTAAATTCAAATTATAATTAAAACTGGATATATTAAAATATACATGCTGGTTACGCATTTCGTAAAATCATTCAAATAGAGAAAGTAAAAGCATTTCTGTTGTGTAGCTGGTCACTCAATGCGCTAGGATAAATAGAAAGGCTCGTAAATTAGGGAACCTCTCGAGTTCTCGAGAACTCGAGAGGGTTTTATAGACGTACGTGCTCGAACAGCTCGCTCAGAGCTTAAAACAAAAACGCGGCTATTGTGCGAGTCTCGGAACACTCAGTTTTTATGAGTTATAAAAACTGAGGACCAAGACGACCGAGAGCTCGGATGTGCAACACGTGTGCGCAAAGTGCGTCATCGCGTGCTCGCTCGCTTTCCGAATTTCCACCACCACGTAGGCCCAGCTGATCTACGCTGATTCGAGCTCTTATTCGAGCTCTATTCTATTCTATCATATATGCAAAACACGAGCGCGCAAAGCGCTTCGTGATATAAGGTAAACAAGGCATGGCGGCCGCCAGGCTGCGTGTTGTACAATCGTTTTTAATAACACAGGCCCACAAAAAAAATAAAGTGGTCTGCGCGAAGAACGAGACTATGATGTTAACATGTATTTTGCCTCACTCTATCTGAATCCGAACTTGGAATTGCTCTATCACGTCAGGATTTCAAGATATCATTAAAAAACATAAATTTATAAATAACCTTAAATTTCAAGGTTAAATATATCTCTAAAAAAACTAACTTTTAAAAAAGTAAAGGGTTAGGCAAGTTTGATGTATTTCGCAAAATTATCATGGATGTCAATCACGTAGCATTTCAGATATTACAACAATTCTTTTATTTGTCAAAATTAATTTTTTAAAAGTTAGTTTTTTTTAGAGATTTCAGTTCTTTTTAGTAAATTTTATTGAGTATTTCATATTTGTTCTAAAAATATATTATATGCTACGTGATTAACATCCATGATAATTTTACGGAATACATCAAACTTGCCTAACCTTTTACTATTTTAAAAGTTAATTTTTTTTAGAGTAATTATTTACCAACAACTAGAGATGTTTTAAGCAATTTTTTAATTTTTTATATTATCATTTATCGAAAAAAAAAATGTATATACGCAATGATCAGTTGTAATATAAAACTTCACTTCACTCAATTATTCATTAACAATATTACTTAGAATTTCAATCACTCCTAGTTTATTATGCTGCCGTCACAACCTCCATTAAAAGTAGAAAACCTAAAAAAGAAAAAAATTTTATAAACCTGCAAAAAAAGAAAATAGTTTATACAAAAAATATTTTTAGCTTACTTACAAGTTTTGTAGTGCCTTGAACTACCATTAACCATTAACCTTCAGTCCGAATTATATGGTCAATATCTGAAAAAAAATGCAGCTCAATAAACAACTCTTCAACTGATTATAAAATCGAAATACTATATGCATAAAATTGCATAAATATGCATAAATGCTTCATGATGCGATGATTTCCACAAATATTCTTTGGACTTAGTATATGGGAGCCAGCCGCAGTCAATGTTTAAAACATTATATACAGTATATTTCTACAGAAACAAGCTGCGATGAATTTTTTTCACTAGCTTGTCTTCATTCGGCTTTTCATTTTCAAAATCAAAACTAGAATTTCTAAGATAAAAACAAATTAATATTCTCTTTAAACATGTTCAAACAAATCAATATGCAAAATATCAGCTCTCTAGGTATAATAGTTTTCAAATGAAAGAGAAAAACAATTTAAAAACATGTAATTGTAAAATCATTCAGAATTTTGTTTGACTATTATACTAACAGGGCTGAAATTTTGCATAGTGATCTGTTTTAACATTCTTAAACAGCATATTAAGTTGTTTTCATCTTAAAGATTATAGTTTTGATTTTGATATTTACACTTCTGTTGATATTTTAACGCTGAAGGCATAGAATACAAAATGAAAAGCCAAATACAGAGAAGCTAACGTAAAACTATCACTATATACAATTTCTGATTAGTATAAACAAAAAAATTATATATTTTACATCAGTACATTGTATATAGTGCCATAATGATTGAAACATTGACTGCAAGTAGCTATATCATGTACTGAGTTGAAGGAGTAACAACCTAACCTTACGTGTCCAATCATTTTATGACCATGCTCAACATTTACTGACAAACTATTCTGACATGTGTGTAATTATTTATGTAGGTGTTGATATTAGAATTATTAGGTCGTATCTTTGTGTTAAAGATCACCAGTGATAAGGTCTAGATGCGATAATCTCCACAGATATTCTTGACTCAGTATATGGGAGCCAGTCGCAGTCAATGTTTAAAACATTATATACAGTCTATAAAGTGTGTTGATGTATGATATATAATTCTGTGTATTGATACTTGTTTAATTAATTAGAAACAGGCTACAGTGACTTATCTTGTCTTTATTCGGCTTTTCATCTCCAATCCTACGCCTTCAGCACTGAAATATCAATAGAAGTATAAATGTCAAAATAAAAACTATAATCCTAAAGATAAAAACAATTTAATATTCTCTTTAAACATGTTCAAACAAATCCATATGCAAAATTTCTCATCTCTAAGTATAATAGTTTTCAAATGAAAGAGAAAAACAATTTCAAAAAAAAGAATCGGAATCATTTAGAATTTTGTTTTTGCTCTTATTTATAATTCAAATTCTTATATTTACAGGATTAAAATTTTGCATGATGATTTGTTTTAAAATGTTTAAACAACATATTAAGTTGTTTTTATCTTAAGGATTATATATATACTGCGACTGGTTCCCATTTACTAAGTTAAAAATATGTATGGAGATCATTGCATCTAGACCTCATTACTGCATCAGAATAATTTATATTTGTTATATTTTTGTATGTTCTTGTTAAATTTTGTAACGTCTTTTTGATTATAATTAATTACAATGTAAATCTATCTTGGTATATAGGTTATAAACATGTATTTTAATTTCTTTTCAAAATTGAATGTATTGGTAGAATAAACACATTAGTTATCAACTTTTTCTCAAATTTTGACATCCCAAATCATCACACAGATTTTCTTGCTCCCATTACTCAATATAAATTTAAATAATAGATCTTGTTTTGGTCCTGATGGGTTCGATGCCACAATAGAATCAACATACCCAACAAGATTACTGCAAAGAAGAAAATACATTATTCCTTCGAAAAAACGAGAAAAAATAACCTCAAAAATATAATTTCAATAACTACTTACGTTGTTGGATCACGATCCTCCCATTCTTCTATCTGTTCATTGGTTGTGAAATATGATTTTAAATCCATATTTATACAGTAGTCAACAAATTTTTATTATTAATTAACTATTTTCTTAAAGGATTTGTTCATATAACCCTTAGCGCCGCTAACTGCCGAGCCACTATACATACAACAACATGTGAGCGAGCAATGCGGAAAACCGATGAGAAAGGAATACCCATCTGCATATAGCTGTACGGCCAACTTCACGGTCCAAACATTTCTGCGGCTAACTTAACGGTCCAAACATTTTGATGGAAGAAAAAAACGGATTTGGTTTGAGCATTTCCGAATGGCACACTCGTATATTACATATAAAGGGAGCTCTTCTTATCAATGTTTTTGTTGAAAGTTATAGTTAGGCATAATAATAGATGATATAAGTCAAAATAACTTGGAGATTACAAAGAAAAGCATTTATTTCCTTATAAGGAAAAATGCGAATCCCAACATAGAAGTAAATAGTAGCGCGGCGCCGCGGCTTCGTCTGCTTCTCAAACTCGCCTTCGTGGCGCTGCCACGCCACTTGATTTTTTTACAAAGTGATACGATCATTGTATAGTAATTATCATTCCCTTTAAAATTGCCTTCGCACTATTTAAATATGTGGCGATATTAATTGTTTGTCTCAGAAATATTCACATTTAAAATTTCGCTACTTTTTTTATTATGGATAGTGACTTGATAAAAGAATTTGAAAATTTTGAACATGAATATTTCTGAGACAAACAATTATATTTAAATAGTGCGAAGGCAATTTAAAGAGAATGATGATTACTATACGGAATCCAACATGGCGCCAGGACGCAAGCCTCCTGATAAGCGTCCCTCATTTTTTGCATGTCATACGGAACTAAAAGTGGAAACAGTGGTCAACATCATCTGTGATGAGGCTTTCCACGTCAACTGTCTCAATGAGATTTCGGACAATTATAAACACCTGGGGAAACACCTTATAATCTGCCCCGAGCACACAGAGAAGAACATATCCTCTAAAATCGAAGCGAAAAGCCTGACTGAACCAGAAAGAGTACTAATTGCACAGATAAAATCTAAGACCACTGAAGAAATAAGTAGAGAAGTACTGGCTGAGATTGAATCTAAGACTACCGATCTATACAGTTTAGAAACAAGTATAAGTGACACTGAGATGGAGTTTGTGAAAACAGAAGTTAAACTACTGAGAACTCTGGTTGCTGAATTAACGGAGAAAAACGATCGACTAAAAGAAAAACTACAAAGAAACTCGAATCAGGCTACTCTCAAGACATTCATGTACAGAGTTGCAGTAAGACAACAACAACAAAAACCGCTGAATAAAAAAGTACCGAAAATCACAATTTAGAAAAGTGAAAACAGTGAAGTTGATATTAAAGAAATAGGTAAATCGGTAATAGATTGTTTAACAGCACAAAAGTGTATACAAACAAAGAACATATTTATAAATAGGAAAGATGAAGTTATTATTAGTTGTACGAGTGAAGATAGTGTCGCACTAACTGAAAGTGTACTTAAAGAAAAATTAAGGTCTGTGCAATGTAAAAAAGCATGAACTTCATAATCCGAAGATAAAAATTATAGGTATAGACAACCACACTAATATGGATTTGGAAGAAATAGAAAAAGATATCAACACCAGAAATTTCAATGACTTCACAAGAAAAGGTAAAGTGCTGCACATGTACACCAGCAAATTCAGTAAACAGTGCACTGTGTTGATGGAAGTGCCTGCTGAAGTATATAAATATATAAGAGACAATAGAACTACAGTGTATATAGGCTATCAAAATTGTAAAGTCTACGATTTGATAAACATTGGATCGTGCAATAAGTGTGGCAGGTTTGAACACAGTGAAAAGAAGTGCCACAATGAAACCGTATGCTTGAAATGTGCTGAAAGTAATAATACAAGTAAGTTTACAAGTGAAACCGTTAAGTGTACAAACTGTGCATTTAGTAATGCCAAGTATTTCACAAAACTTGAAACAAAACATACTGCATATGACGCTAACCTTTGCTCTATTCTGAAAAAGAAAATTGGAAAGTTTATTGACTCAACGGACTATCCGATGAGCCCTTCATTACCATCATTAGACTCGATGTACAATAGGAGGAAATCTACAAAACAGCAGGTACCGGCGGATGATAACAAGGGTAACAAGGATCTAGAAGAACCAAGCAAGATTAATCCGAATGAAAAACAAAATACTCCACAGCAACTGAAAATAGACAAACCTCAGATTGTGAGGGTTGTCACAAGAAACCAACAAGCACTCCAAAAACAGAAGCAACAGCTGGACCAGTACACTACTCCACCGGCAGCTCGCAAAGATAAGAAAGTCAAAGATAACAACAAATAGGTTATAATGGCTACTTTTAATTACTCAGATATAATCCAAAATGATTCTTTCCAAAATGAAAAAACATGTAGTAGTGTTAATGTAATTTCTTTGAGAAAGGGTACATCCCTGGCTTTTTTGGTATTACCAAGCCGCCAGTTGGTATCGCTATGTTTTTATCAAAACAAACAATTTAAAAACAACTACATACAAAATAAAACTTTCAATAACAGATCATTACCAAATATTTATTGCGTTAAACAAGATCAAGGAAAAAGCAAAACAACCAGAAAACTTTGTAAATTATAAAAAATTAATAAGCATTGCTAGAAATACAAACTGGAGACGAATATTGTCGATTCAGGATCCTAACTTGGCGACCGATGTACTAGTAAATGAGATCAAAGATTGCATAGACCTAGCAACTGCTAAAAAAAGAAAAAAGAAACAAGGTGGAAGAAAGAGCTGGCTCACAAGGGCAATAATAAAATCATGTGAAACCAAAGAGTTTTTGTATGATTTATGGCAACTGGATATAAATAATGATCAACTTAAATTACAGTACAAAAAATATGCTAAAATACTAGACAAAGTTATTAAGGATGCTAAAATTAAACACGATCAAAAACAGGTTCAAAGCAATATTAATAATCCAAAAAAGCTATGGGAAGTCATTAATAGTAAAATTGGAAACAAGAAATCCAGAGAAACCATAAATCATGTAAAAATTAGTGATAGGAAAGTAACTAATAAAACTGAAATTGAGAATAATATGAACAGTTTTTTCTGTGAAATAGTTCGAGAGTTAAGTATACGAATTGATAAACCGGATAATGTGGAACTCAAACTACCGGCGATGAACCCTATTACAATTTTCATTAATCCAACGAACACGAGAGAGGTAATATCTGTAATCAATGCATTAAAAATTAGAAGTGGTGGAGTTGACAATATCAACTCCAAAACCTTGAAATTAATTAGTAACTATATAGCTGAAGCAATCACTTACATTATAAATTTAAGCATTGAAACGGGTATGTAAACCTAACGCACTCAAGAAGGCTGAAATTGTCCCAGTCTACAAATCAGGTGAAAAAAGTAAAATCACAAACTATCGGCCTATTTCATTAATATCAAACGTAGCGAAAATTTTTGAGAAAATAATACACAGTAGACTTTATGATTTTGTGACTGAAACTAGCATAATCTCTGATTACCAATTTGGCTTTGTTAAAAAAAGGGCACCAAAATGCACTAAGCTACTTAATGAACTCGATATAACAATATCGACAAGAGTATTCCTACCATAGTCACATTTCTTGACCTGGCTACGGCCTTTGATACGGTGGACCATAGTATCTTATTGGATAAACTGTACTGCATGGGAATTAGGGGGCATGCTCTGATACTGCTCTCTAGTTACCTTAGTAACAGATATCAAAATGTAAAAATTGATGGTTGTGTGAGCGATGACCTATTAATAAACACCGGGGTTCCACAAGTTACGATACTTGGTCTACTGTTGTTTATCTTATACATAAATGATTTGCTACAGGAGATACCTATGGAGGCTATTCTGTCGTATGCAGATGATACTGCTATAATTGCTACAGGAGAATGCTGGGAGAAAGCCCAAGATAACATGAATAATTATTTGTTACAAATACACAAATGGCTTGCGGTAAATAAGCTGTCATTGAATGTTGATAAGTCGGTTTGTATGACTTTCGGTAGCTATGTCGGCAGTGTTCCGAACCAAATAGATGTAAAAATACAGGATAAAAAATTAACTAGAGTTAAGAACTACAAGTACCTGAGCATAGTTATTGATTATAAACTAAAATGGGATATGCATATGTTATATATTGTTAAGAAACCTAAGTATTTAGTATACATTTTTTACAAAATTGCGAAATCAATGTCAACCGAGACTTTGATGTTAATACATTATGCGTTCTTTCATAGTATTATAAGCTATGGTATCATTGCTTGGGTTGGAGCTTATAAGAATAATAGAGATTTAGTACAAAAAATACAGAAAAAAATACTTAAGATAATAAATAAGAATAATTACTAAAGATATAATATAATTATCTCAAAGAGCAATACCTCAACTCATCTAGTATTACTAGAAATAAAAGTATTATAGTACCGATAAATAAAAAGAGAATTAGTAATAAGAACTGTTATATTAAAGCAATCTCAACATTTAATGCTTTGCCGAATAATCTAAAAGTGGTAGAAATTAGCAAATCGAGTCAACAGGAGATAATTAAAGAATGGATAAAATCCAACTGTTGATATCTGAAAGGTGCATCTCTTGTTAAAATTGTTAATCATGAAATGATTTATGTATACATATAATGTGTAAAGTAGTGAGGAGGCCACTACTAGTCATGCGTAAATATAACATAAGTTTTAGTTTTAAGTGTTTTTTTTTATATTTATATCTTTATTTAGTTTGTAACTGAATGCCAGGCCTGCGGTCAGATAACTTTGTCTATCTTTGCAGGAATGCAGAGTATGTATTTTATTTCTGTATTTATTTCTGGTCAATAAATATCAAATATCAAATATACAATGATCGTATCACTTTCTAAAAAAATATATTTAACCTTGAAATTCAATGTTATTTATAAATTTATGTTTTTTAACATAATATGTTTAAATGCTGACGCATACTCATCACTTAGTATATACTCATTCATATAGCTTCTTTAGTAAAATAAAGATTGTGAACAAGCAACAAATAAATAGTGTGCTAATTTTGTCTAGGGACAGTTTTAAATCGTGCATGTGCCTTATGTGAAAAGCACGGCGTTTCTCTTTTAGAAATGATTATACTCGCTTCTGAAATTTTAATTCTATACATGTTTACAGATTAGATTATTCTGATAAATTATATTATGATGACTACATTAGAAATTTAGAAACTCAGAATCATCTAAATGTTATTAAGAAACGAGATATACCTGGTTACAAGAAAAAATTATTAAACAATTATAATGACCGTAAGTAATTTTACAACTTATGAATATAATTCTAAAACTAACATTAAAATAATTAAACTGTTCTAAATGCTTTAAAAATGTAGTTGATACCTTTTGATAAATATGATTTAAACTGCGGAAAAGTAATTTAAACGCACGTTTGCTTTGTAAATTAATCCGTAAAACGTTTAGCGAATTGCGACATAGTAACCGTCGAACCGAGTGATAAAATAACCCCTGAACTTGTTTTCATCTAAGCCATCATAAGTACGGAGGAAAGTTAATTCTTTCGGTGGTGTTTGTAGGAAGACCAGCCGTGTGAGGACAGAAAGAGAGAGAAAGGTAGCAGCTAGAATGCCGCCGTATGCCGAGAGAGAAAGAGAGAGAGAGAGAGAGATTTTAGATTTAGATTTAGATTTCTTTATCGCTGTACAATATGTGGTAAATCAAGAGGCGTGACAGGGCCGCGCTGGCGAGTTCAAGTATACGAAGTATACGACACGATGACGGCGCGAGTCGTGGCCCTTTTTACTTTGATATTGGGTTCCCTAATCTCAAAACAATTTTCCAAACGAATTTATAGCATTGTTTTTGCACCTATGCCCGTTGTATCGCTATCGACTGGACATCTATCTACCTAATCTTTCTCGACGAAATAGTATCGTATACTATTTTTTGACACGAGTGTGCGAATCTACGTTCTTAGCAGATGAGCGTGCGCGAAATTCAGAGTTTCGCACACGCTGTGCGCGAAATACAGAGTTTCGCACACGCTGTGCGCTAAATACAGAGTTTCGCGCACTAGTGTGAAAATCAGGCATTTTGCGCACGCTACGCAGCTAAGAGAAATCGAATTTCGTACACAGAGTGTCAAAAAAGATTTATTCAAAAAGATTAGTTTATTAGCGAAGCTATTATGGAGCTTTCAGGCTCCACACTCTCAAAACCAAATGGAATGAATTTACCCAGTCTCTTCTAAATTCTTTGACTCAATATTACGATACCGATTACGAACAACTAAGCTCCACTGAAAAATATAAATTTTTTACAGATATTATATCTAATGCAGTCATATCTTGCACTCCCAAAAGAAAAAAAAACCGCTGCCAAATCTTTGGCACGTAGCTTCCTTCAACCTTATGTATCGCTTTAATATCTAAATTGTTTTTACTTCATATATAATTCTATAAAGTTTTTATGCTTTTTCGTTTGATGGATAAAATTATTTCGAAATAATTATATTACATAATCAATGCGTAACTGAAAATATTGTTTTTAACGATTTAATAAAACAAAAAACAGAAAAAAACTAGCCGATAATCATGATGTTTTAACGAAAAGTTCAAAATTTAGTTTCCGAGATATAATGATAAGGATATAGTTCGCGGAACGTATCTAAAATCACCAGTGATCGAAAAATCGCCATGAATATACGCACATGCGTAACTGAAAATCTTATTTTTAACGAATTAATAAAACAAAAACAGCAAAAAACGAGTCTAAGTATAGATTAAAATCCATTAATGGAAACTGAGATCGAAGCGATACAGTTTTCAGTTATATAGAGTATACAGGGTAAGAAAACAAAATTTTGAAGCTTAATATCTTTAAAACTAACTGGTATCATAAACAACCCAAAGAAAGAGATAAAGGTGCTATATAATGCTAACTAAATCCAAAATTTTAAATTGATTATTGCCTTTTTACTCCAGTTATCGCATCACGTAGAAAAAACGACTCATAGTATACAGGGTGAAAAAACAAAAGTTTGAAGCTCAATATCTTTGAAACTAACTGGTTTTATAAAAATCCCAAAGAAAGGGATCATTGTGCTATATAATGCTTACTAAATCCAAGATTTGAACTTGATTATTGCCTTTTTACTCCAGTTATCGCGTCACGTAGAAAAACGATTTTTTTCAGTTTTTGATGTTTTTCTCAGGATCTGCCCCATGAAATGACTTAAAATTTAAGTGGTATATAGTTCTAATTACCTTCAATAATCATATATTTTTTTAGAATGATTCGCTATTTAGTTTTTGAGTTATAACGATTTAAAAAAATTGCACTGTATGGTGTATAATAAAAGAACGACGAACGATAATATAAATTTTTCACGGTAAAAACATAGGCAATTTTATTCTCTTTCAGGTACATATTAAGCAATTTACTTTTATTAACTTTTCCGATAACTTTGTTGGCAAAAACTGAAATCTCAAAACTAAAAAATCACTATAAAAAAAACGCGTATATAAATTGTAAAAACGGACTTTCGTCCCACTATCTTCTAGCAAAAACAAAGAAAATGAGACTTGGTGAGATAAAATCCACCAAGTAGAAGCTGAGAAACAGGCGTATATATACGCACACACACACACACACACACACACACACACACACACACACACACATCCGTACGGACATTTTCTAAAAACACCATTTTTCGACTAAAAATTCATCAAAACACACTTCCCACACGTTTTTACACAAACTCCAAAAATTACTATTACAAGGCTTCCTTAGGAAGGAAGCAAAAAGAAAATGATTCAAAATCTATTAGACATCCAGTTGCCTGGTGAGATGAAGACTGCGTCTTAGACGCGCCGCGTGTAAAAAATGGGAGTTTTCTCTTGGAGACCTAATAAATTACAAAAAATGTGTTGCTGTCGCTAAAAGAACATTTAAACAGAAAAAAATTTCATGTTAAATTTGCCGAAAGTATTTCCTTTTCTACTAAGCCAAACTGTGTCTGGGAGAAATGTAAAATACCAAAAAAGCAGTTGGGTAAAAAATTATAACTCCAGTGCAACACAGAATTTGCAAACAGGTCTTATAGACGAAGCGCTCGACAAAATCTGCCCTCCCTGGGCCGAAACCGAACCCATAAAATCCTCCCCCTTGTCTACTAACTCTTTTTTCGACATTCCCTATGACTTCGCAGAATTTAACGCTGCTCTTGATGCCAAAAACTCTAAATCTTCTCCAGGTCTCGATGGATTAGATTAACTAATTATTAAAAGAATGCCGATCCAGTACCACTTACTATTATTGGACATTTGACCGACGGCTTGATTAACTTAAGCCTTAAGGTGGACGAAGCGTTCCTAGAACGCAAGGATGTCTTGGCTGCCTTTCTCAGATGTGACTATTATAAACTCAAAATTTGTAGAGCCAAAAGATATAAGAATTCCTATTAATTTTACGACTCTTATGTATCCAACTAGAGAAAGGGTATTGGTTGAATTTTTGATTTCAGCCTTAATAAAATTGGGTAATCATTCAGCTAATTTGGATGTTTTTGTTGGGAATATTATTGGTGATTGTATACTTGGTGATGTTTTTCTTGATACAACTGGTATTACAGATTCAATTACTAAAATTATTTTAAATATTCTAAGTTCAAGCAACGATAAACGGATTTCGAGAATAGTTGATTCTTGTGAGATTGTACCAGAGGCATTACAAGAAATTTTTGTCAAGAACTCAGTAAAGTTGAATCAAGATCAAAAAGGGAAGTTTTCGGTTCTTCTACACAAATTTGAAGAGATTTTTCAAGATGATAACGTTACCGGAAAATGTAATTTGGTTGAACACAAGATTCAATTACTCCATAATCAACCAATTAAACAACCTATTCGAAGACCCCCTATTATCAAGTTAAAGAATTGGATGATTATATTGCTGAGATGTATTCTCAAGGAGTTATTGAAGAATTAGGCAGCTCATACTGTTCACCTGTAGTTCTCGATAAAAAGAAGGATGGAAAAATTAGTTTTTGTATTAATTTCCAAAAAATTAATGCAATTACACTTAAAGATTCATACCCTTTACCAAGAGTCGATGATACTCTTGATAAACTTGCAGGATATTCGTGGTTTTGTACTTTGGATTTGAAAAGTGGATACTGGCAAAGCAAGATTCGCGAAGAGGATAGGAAAATCACAGCTTTCTCAATTGGAAAAGGTCTTTGCCAATTTACAGTTATGCCATTTGGTTGATGCAACGCACCTGCGACTTTTCAACGTTTAATGGAAAGATTACTCAGAGATTATCTTTCAAATTTCTGTTTAGTTTATTTGAATTACGTCATAGTTTTGGGAAAGTCATTTGATGAGGTTATGATTAATCTGAAGAAAGTATTTGTTCGTTTTCAAGAAGCAGGGCTACGTCTTAATAGAAGAAATGTGTTTTCTTCAGCAGACAAGTTGAATATCTGCGTTACATTGTTTCGGAAGAAGACAAAACAGCTGATCCAAAGAAGATTGAATCTGTTGTAAACTGGCCAATCCCTCACAACAAAAAGGCTGTATTGAGTTTTGTAAATTTCTGTGGTTATTATAGACGACTTATTAGGGGATTTGCTGATATAGCTAAACCTTTATATAAGTTAACAGAAAAATCGACTAAGTTCATATCGTCAGAAGAATGTCAAAAATCTTTTTCAAAATTGAAAGATGTTCTTACAGAACCTCCAATCTTGGCATTTCCTTCTCTTTCTTGTGAGTTTATTTTAGATACTGACGCTTCTGATCATGGAATTGGGTCGGTTCTTTCTCAGAAGCAGGATGGAATCGAACGTGGCATAGGTTATTATGTAGAGTCCTTTCTAAACCGGAGATAAATTATTGTGTCACTCGGCGTGAACTCCTCGCTATTATTGAATCATTGAAAAATTTTCATCATTACCTTATTAGTAAACCTTTTGTTATTAGGACTGATCATTCTTCTTTGACTTGGTTACTGTCGTTTAAGGAATTAGATGGACAATTGGCTCGTTGGTTAGAGAAATTGGGTCAGTTCAACTAGAACATTATTCACAGAAAAGGCAATTTACATGGGAACGCCGATGGACTTTCAAGACGGCCTTATGAAGATTTTTCCTGTAAATATTGTTCCAGAGTAGAAGAAAAATTTGATAATGTTGAAACTATTTGCCGCATTATTTTTGAAGAAAACACTTTACAAGAATGGAAGAAAAGTCAAGCAGAAGATGAGGCTATTTCTTTTATTTGTCAAACGAAAGACTTACAGAAAAAACGAGAATGGCAAGATATTTCTTCAGTGGATGAATTCACCAAAATCTATTGTTCACAATGGGATTCGTTGGTACTAATTGGAGGAATTTTGTATATTTTTAAAGAATTTAGACTTCAAAATTCGTCAATTAGTCGTTCCTTAACATAAAATTAAAGGTATTTTAGAAGAAGCACATGATTCACCATCTAGAGAACATTTCGGAATAAATAAGACCTTAGATAAAATTAGAAAAAGATTTTATTGGGCTACTTGTAAAAGAGATGTGGAAAATTGGTGTAAATCTTGTAAAATTTGTATTTCAAAGAAAGGTCCTCCAGAAAAAGGTCATGGTGAGATGAAAATTTATAATTCAGGAGTTCCATTTGAAAGACTTGAAATGGATATTGTAGGCCCCTTTCCACTTTCTTCTTTAGGCAATAAATTCCTCTTAGTAATGACAGACTGTTTTTCAAAATAGGTTGAAGCTTTTCCTCTCTCAAATATGAGAACAAAAACAATTGCTGAAGTTTTCGTTGATCAGGTTGTTTGTAGGTATGGCGTACCTTTAGAAGTAAATACTGATCAAGGAACAAAGTTTGATTCAAAATTATTAAAAATTTGTCTGAATTGTTAGGAATCAAGAAGACAAGAAAAACACCATTACACCCACAGTCGAATGGACAAGTAGAAAGACAACACCAAACACTTCTACACTATCTCACAAAATACATACATGACAATCAAAAAGACTGGGATCGTTGAGTCACCTTTTTTGTTAGCTTACAGGTCCGCCAAACATGCGACGACCGGAGCTACTCCAGCTGAGATGTACACCGGTTTTGATCTGAGGCTTCCTTTGGACTTGATTCGAGGGTGTATACCAGAGGAGGTTGAGATTGAAGAAGACGGCACGAGACAGAATCAACTTACAATCGGAAAAGACGAAATCTTGGTACGACAAATGAGCTCTCAACGTTGAATATTCCCAAGGGCAAAAAGTTTGGTTCTTTAATCCTCGAAGAACCAAAGGAAAAGCACCAAAATTACAGTCAAATTGGGAAGGACCTTGGGAAGTTGTAAGGAAAATCAATGACGTCGTTTATTGCATTCGTCGTTCACCAAGACACAATCCCAAGATAGTCAACATCAATCGTCTTGGAACTTACACTGAGAGAGACACCCGATAATGAAGACTGCTCTGCTCACGGTTCTTTTGAGCTGTGGTTTTTTTCCGTGGGCGTAAAGGTGAATACCGGAGCAGGGACTTGAGGTGAGGTTCCACAGCATGCCAACTTTCCCCCTCTTGACTGAAGACCGATTTCGACCGATCCTATAATGAGCGAATAATAAGGATGATTGGAGTAGATTGTTCAAGAGACGGGTCCGTCTTAGTCTTGTTAAGTGATGATTGGAATGACATCTGTAAGCATTGAGAGCTGTTATCAGTTCCTGTAAGTCATCATTGGATTGTAAGAGGATCAACCCGCTTGAAGGATGGATGGTTATGATTGTCGGGATGACAATCTGAAAAGGAGAGGGCAATCTTGTGACCGAGCTCGAACTTTGCGGGAATCGAACATCAAGAATCGCGCATAGCGACCCCTAGCAACGAGATCAACGACGTCGCGGATATTATTGTTTATGTTTAGTCTGATCGCGTGACAGCTGATTAGTTAAGACGTGTTCCGTATTAATAAAGAGTCCGAGTATGAGTTGTGCTATTCACTTTACCCGAACCCGAACATAACAATATATATATATGTGTGTGTGTGTGTGTGTGTGTGTGTGTGTGTGTGTGTGTGTGCGCGTGTGTGTGCGTGTGTGTGTGCGTGTGCGTGTGTGTGTGTTTGTGGCGTAGGCAGAGCAAGCTCTGCACAAGTGGCCCCACTTCCGTGGGGCCCGTTAATTAGCCTGGTTGGCTTCTTCTTTAGGGTTTGACATTTCCATACATCCCCCATCCATCAAAGTGATTAGGGGTTCAGGATCAAACTCGTCTTCTTCTTTCTGCATCTTCCAGCCGTCTGCTTCTTGCAGTATCGTCCGGTCGTATACTTCTTGCAGCATCGTCCGGTGACCCTCTGGACAGACTCGTTTTGTGACTGGCTAGTTCCAGACCTGTTTCCGTTAGCCATTCGTGTATTATACGGGTAGCTTCTTCAGCTATGTCGATCACCTCCTCTTTATGTTTCGCTACTACCACTACTGCTATGTCGTCAGCGAATCCCACGACTGTTGCTCGTTCCGGTAATTGTAGCCTTAATACCCTGTCGTAAATGATGTTCCATGTCGGTGGGCCAAGTACTGACCCTTGAGGGACGCCTCCTGTAACATTATAGGCCTTGGTACCGTCCTCAGTGTCATATAATAAGATTCTGTCCTTCTAGTATTCGGGCATCATCCTTCTTATATATAAGGGCACATCCTGCTTCCGGAGTGCTTCGTGTATTTTACTCCATTTGGCCGAATTGAATGCATTTCTGACATCCAATGTAACAATGGCGCAGTATTTATTTTTTACTCCCTCCCATCTGTTCCCCTCTATCGCTGTTTGCGCAGTGTCGACTACTAAGCTAACTGCATCCAGGGTTAAAAGATTCTTGCTAAAGCCGTATTGATGTTCTGCTAATCCATCATTTCATTCTATGAAATTATCCATTCTATTATGCGTTTCAGGATCTTGCCCGGGGTATCTAATATGCAGAGCGGTCTGTATGATGAGGCCTCCTCGGGTGGCTTCTTTCCTCTTGTCAGAAGTACAAGTCGCTGTTTCTTCCAGTTTGTGGGGAATGTTCCCTCTTCTAGACATGCATTGTACAAGTCTACGAAGATCTCTGGGTGAACGTAAATAGCATGCTTCAATGCAATATTCGGAATGCCATCCAGTCCTGGAGCCTTGTTGTTTCCAATCCTTCTGCAGGCGGCTAGCAGTTCCTCAATCGTGATCGGTGGAACAGCCTCTTCATTCACACCTCCTTTGATGACACTTCGCTCTTCCAGTTGCCTGGGGAACAGTGTGGTCACCACCTGGTGTAATAGTTCTGGGCATTTTGAAGGGGGCACGTAACTTCTTCATTACTGTTTTATACGGTCGACCCCAAGGGTCCCGTTCGACCTCGTCCTGTAGCTCCTTAAGGCACCGTCGTTTGTTTTCGAGGATTTTTCTCTTAAAACTCCTTTTAGCGTCCTTCATTTCTTGTCCGAGGGCATCTACCATTTCCTGGCCTATACCAGTTTTATAGTATTTCTTTCTTGCCCGTTGTTCCCGTCTTCTGGCCCGGTGGTATTCTTTACGAGCACTTGCAACCTCCTTGTCCCACCAGTACACTGGTGGTCGTCTACCGTTTGCCACTCTTCAAGGCATAGCAGCGTCACATGCTCGGGTGATGTTTACCGTTAGCTGCGCCGCCTTGCTGCTCGCCGATCCAGAAAGTTGCATTTCCTCTAGTGCTAAAAGGAACATCTCCTTATCATAATCCTTCGTTTTCCAGCTAACTCTATTGGCCGTTGTACTCGTTCTGGGTACCTGTTTTGATATTCCTATCTCTATTATTATGGCCTGGTGATCACTATGTGTTTAGTGCTCACTTACTGTCCATGTGTCAACTGAGCTAATAAGGCTGCTGCTTACAAACGTCAGGCCGACAATAGCCCCTGCGTCTCCTCTTCTAAAGGTATGGGTACATCCTTGGTTGACCATGACCAAATCCAAAAGGGCAAATGCTTCTAAGAGTACTCGTCCTCTGCGGTTAGTCCTTAAGCTGCTCCACTCCACCGCCCACGCATTGAAATCGCATGCAATTAGTACCGGTTTCTTCCCCACTGCGTCTTGTACAAGCCGATCTAGCATTTGCTCGAACTGCTCGATTGGAGTGTTAGGGGAAGCGTAGCAGCTGTAAATAGTGACACCCGCTACCTTATTTCATATAAATCCTTCTTCGCGGGTCTTCATTTTTCCACGGAAAGCAACGTCTCCACATGCCCAGATCGCTGCCTTTCCCGTGATATCCATTTCCCACGATGGTTCGTCTAGATCCTTATATTGTTCGCACACAATGGCAATATCTACCTTCTTCTCACGGACGTACTAATTCAGTAGGTCTTGTGCTGTCTCACAGTGGTTTAGGTTTAACGGCACTATCTTAATTTTCGTTGTTTCTTTAGGTCTTCCAATATGGCTAGGTAGACTGGGCATGCATAGCTACCAGCTGCATGGTCATTTTCTCCTTGCACGCCTCTTTCGCGACAGAGTATACAATTCGGCTCGTTGTTGCAGTCTTTCACTTTATGTTCACTGCTCCCATACCTATAGCAGCACTTACTTCGGTCCTGTGCTACTGTGCATTTCTTGGCGATATGACCAAAGCCTAGGCATTTATAGCACCTACATGGTCGCGTCCCTCGTTGTACCTCCCGTATTCTACAAACTACCCATCCTATCTTGATTTTTTGTTTTGCTATCATCTGTTTAGCCATTTGTGCTGGCATTTGGATGACCGCGGTCTGCGTATCGCCATATACCTTCCGCATCGAGTTTACTGCCGTCACGTTCACAGCAGTTTCGCTGCAATCTCGGCACTCCCTTTGCAGTGCTTCTAAGATGTCCTCCTTAGTGGTTAAATCATCGAGGTACTTTATTTCATAGACCTTGGTATCTTGCAGTGTTCTTATCATTGTACCTTCTTCTAGTACTTCTTGCGCCACTTGCCGAAGTTCCGTTGCCTTTCCTTCGGCAGAGCGCTGGAGTTCCAAAAGCAGGTCACCAGCCGCCGTCCTGCGTACTCTGTTCACATTCTCTCCTAGTATCTTCAGCCTAGGCTCTGCCTTCATCTTTTTTAAGATTTCTGTATATGTGTTAGAATATGAATAGTACATTTGTATGTACATTATACTATAGTATCTAGAGATAGGATGCGCAGAAGCGCTGTGCGCAAATACTCGACAGTGAGTCTCGTCTCGTTGCGCACCGTAGGTAGCATAGCATATAGGCTATACGCACATGTGCGACTCCTCACCAGTACTATATATATATATGTGAGTCGTACGACATATACTCACTGCGCGGCTACGACACTGCCCACTCATTGCTGTACGCTCTTGGAGAGCACACGCATGCTCGGCATGCTCTGTAAATATCAATTACAATAAACCACATTATTAACAATAATCCTTCCGTCTACCTCACTGTTTTCTCATCATGGTAGCAGACCGGTGATTTGTATATTTATTTATTTAGCTATATAGTTACTTTCGAGTACTATAAAGCTAATTAAGTGAGGTTAAAAACCACGTGGTGAAGAAATTTTTCAAAGTGAAAAATCAAAGTGTTTGAATAATATCAGAAGAAAAATACAAGTGAAAACAGATAGCTACAAAAAAAGGACTAATTGATAGAAGCAAAAGTTTTTTGAAAAAACTTAAAATCAGTGAGATGCACGCGGATTAAAAAGTGAACGTGAAACACGTGGTCTAGTGCAAGCAGAGAGCACTTGGGTTTATGAATAATAGAGAGACACCGGAAACGAAGATAGTTGTGAAAATTGAAAAGGAAAATTCCGAACACGAAGGAAAGTTCGAGAATTACCGAGAAGTTGAAGAAAATTGTGAAGTTGAAACGAAGATTGAAGTACAAGTAGACGAATTGGAAAAAAAAGATTTGACTATACCGGTGTTCGACGGAGAGGATTATAGTATGTGGAAAAAAAGAATAGAATTATTTTTGAAATTAAAGAAATGTCAAGAAGTTATATCAAGAATGAAAGATGAGTCAAAGGATAAGGATCCCTGGGACGAAAATGATTTAAAGGCTATGAATATAATTTATAATTCGATCTCAAATAGGCAATTAGAATTTGTGTGTGAAGAAACGACAGCCTATGGTATAATAAAAAAATTAGACGGCATTTACTTGAAGGAATCGACGGCATTGCAAATTGTGTGCAGAATCAAATTAGAAAAGTTGAAATTGGAAAAATACAGTGATACGGCTACATTCTTCAGTGATTTTGAGAAAGCAGCGAATGAGTTGAAAAACGCTGGAGCCAAAATCAGCGAAAAGGAAAAACTAAATTATATGCTGAACACGTTTCCATTACAATACAGTTATATCGGAAACTTAATTGATACACTCAAAGAAGAAGATCAAACAGCAGAATACGTAAAGAATAAAATTCAAATAGCTGAAATGAAGATCGGAAAAGAAGACTCAGGGACATAGCGGCACAACATGGCGAGGTTCAACACGTGGCCGAGGCCACGGCAGCAGAGGAAGAAGAGGCAACTACACCAGAGGGCGCGGTAACTTCCGCCATCACCAACAACAGCACCAAGGGGCCAACACTACACACGAGCAGAACAGCGCAGGGGCCAACGCCTGGTTAGCAACAGTACACGCGGCGAAGAACGATGAAGCGGGGTTAGGTAATGAAATTCAGAGGCTACTCGATAGCGGGTGCTCTGATCATATAATAAATAATGACAGGTACTTCGAAAAATGTATCGATTTAAAGAAACCCATAAATATTTATCTCGGTGATAATAGTCCGGTAAAAGCAACGAAAATTGGCAACGTTGTAAGTTATTTTGATGCATTTGGTAAAAAAAGTAAAGTCAATATGAGTAACGTATATTATGCTAAAGAAATGAATATGAATTTGATTAGTTTTGGTAAACTAACTGATAACAATACAATTATCTCGAAAAATAACATTGCGAAAATTATAGATAATGATAATAATTTAATAGCTGTTGCCTATAAAGAAAATCGAACTTACAAGATGACTAGTAAGTTAAATTTCGAGGAAAAGAGTGTAAACAGAGCAGACAGAAGTAACAATAATAATATGAGTT
Organism: Pteromalus puparum; assembly: GCA_012977825.3. Lineage (NCBI taxonomy): Eukaryota > Metazoa > Arthropoda > Insecta > Hymenoptera > Pteromalidae > Pteromalus > Pteromalus puparum. Next base: position 16,871,606 of record CM053172.1, on the reverse strand, counting down.
TGAAAGAGAAATGGCATAGAATGTTAGGACATGTAAACTTTAGCTATTTGAATACACTGTGTAAACAACAGTTGTTAGGTGGTATTCCAAATGAACTTGAGTCAGAATGTATGAGCAAAACTTGTATTAAAAATAAAATGCACAATCTACCGTTCAACAATAATAGAACAAAGGCAAATGATATATTAGAAATTATACACACGGATGTATGCGGTAGTTTTAAAACCGCTGGTTTGAATGGAGAAAAATATTGTGTTTCATTTATTGACGATTATAGTAAAATAGCTACAGTTTACTGTATTAAAACTAAAGATGAAGTTTTTGATTGCATGGTTCAGTATATTAATGAAACTGAAAATTTAACCGGAAAAAGAGTAAAGAAAATTCGATGCGATAACGGTAAGGAATATTTAAATAATCGATTTTACAAATTTGCCAAAGAGAAGGGTATTTTTATAAATAATTGTTAACAAACACAATTGAAAGAAAAACTCCTTATGAAATATTCTTTAAAAAAAGGCCAAATGTAGAACACTTAAAATTATACGGGAGTAGAGTATTTGTAAGAAAACCAGAACAAAAAAGACTATCGAAATGGGATAAGAAAGCGGATATGGGAATTCTGTTAGGTTATAGCGAAGTCGGCTATAGAGTACTAATAAATAATAAAATAACAATTTCGAGACATGTTGAGGTTGTTGAATCAAATGAAAAATGTATTGGTCTCGGTAATGACGAAACTTTTTCTTCCCGTACTCTGACTCTCGAGTCGAGTAAGAGAAGTGAACTTAATTCCGAAAATGAAAGTGATCTCGACGATAATGTTTTTGAAAGTGCAGATGAGAGCGATAAAGCACAAAATATTACAAAGAAAAATGAGAATGTAAATTTGAAGGCAAGCACTCCACGTAGATCTACGCGTTTAAGAAAGAGTCCGATAAGGTATCCAAATACTGCTACGCCTTCATTTATAAACCAATCTTCGGAAAAGTTTATAAATAACAGTAATAAAAATATTTCAGTACATTATTGTAGAATAGATGCACCTTGTACTTTTGAGGAGGCGTTGAATAGTAATGATAGTGAAAATTGGCAAAAAGCCATGAATCAAGAAATAGAGTGTATAAATAAAAATAAAACTTGGAAATTAGTAAATAAAGTAGAAGATAAAAAAGTATTGGACGTTAAACGGGTTTATACGAGAAAATCAGGCGATAGATATAATGCTAGGTTAGTTGTGCGAGGATTTCAACAAACTGATGTAATTGATGACATATACGCTCCAGTTGCAAAGAATCAAACATTAAAAATTTTGTTTGCTTATTGTTGTCAAAACGGTTTAAAGATTGAGCAAATGGATGTAGAAACCGCATTTTTAAATGGCAAAATAAACTCGGAGGTATATGTCTATCAACCAAAAGGTTACGAAGATGGAACAAACAAAGTATACAAATTGTCAAAAGCGTTGTATGGATTGAGAGAAAGTCCTAGAGACTGGTATGAGTGCTTTGATGAGTGCATTATAAAATTAGGATTTAAGAGAAGTAATGCAGATCTCTGTTTATACAAAAAAGGAAAAGGAAACGATGAAATTTATATTTTGATTTACGTAGATGATTTGTTAATTTGTAGTAAAAGTAAAGAAAAGATACAAAATATTAAGAAACTCTTGTCAGATAAATTCAAAATGAAAGATTTAGGAAAAATTAAAGAGTATCTTGGAATAAATATTGAATATGACTGCAACAATTGTGGAATAAAACTAAGTCAAACGAAATACATCGAGTCTCTAGCTGATAAATATAAAATAATAGATAGTAGATTGTATAGTACTCCTATGGAGGCAAATCTAAAACTCGAAAAGGCTGAAAATTGCGAGTCAAACATAAAGTATAGAAACTTGATAGGCGCTTTATTATACATAAGTTCAAATACGAGACCGGATATAAGTTTTAGTATAAATTACCTTGGTAGATTCCAGAATAGCTATAATAAAACGCATTGGAAATATGCTTTACGAGTATTAAAGTATTTGTATTTAACGAAAGATCTGATTTTGCATTATAAAAAGAATGAAAGTTGTAATATTATAGAATGTTATGTTGATGCCGACTGGGCTGGAGATATCATAGATCGAAAATCTACTACAGGGTATGTAATACAAATGTTTGGAAATGTAGTTAACTGGAAGTCTAGAAAACAAAAATGTATCGCTAAAGCGTCAACATATGCAGAGTATATTGCTCTATCCGAAGTTGTAAGCGAACTAGAATATATTCGAGAATTAGTAAAAATATTCGACATAGATATAAGTGAACCGATAAAAATTTATGAAGACAATTCGGGTGCGATAAATATTGCAAACAAAGGAAACATGACAAAGAATTCCAAGAACATTGAAACATTCAAGAACATCATACTGTTCATGAAAATGTAAAAGAGAAATTGATTGAAGTTTGTAAAATTGACTCTAATGAAAATGTCGCGGACATATTTACTAAAGCACTATGTAAAGAAAAGTTTGTAAAATTTAGAGAATTGTTAAATGTAAAATCATAATGTACAGTACAAATGTAAGGAGGCGTGTTAGAATATGAATAGTACATTTGTATGTACATTATACTATAGTATCTAGAGATAGGATGCGCAGAAGCGCTGTGCGCAACTACTCGACAGTGAGTCTCGTCTCGTTGCGCACCGAAGGTAGCATAGCATATAGGATAGACACACACATGTGCGACTCCTCACCAGTACTATATATATGTGAGTCGTACGACATATAGTCACTGCGCGACTACGACACTGCCCACTCATTGCTGTACGCTCTTGGAGAGCACACGCATGCTCGGCATGCTCTGTAAATATCAATTACAATAAACCACATTATTAACAATAATCCTTCCGTCTACCTCACTGTTTTTTCATCAATATGAGGCCCCTTGAGCAACCTTTATGATAAGGGCATCTGGTCGGGTTGGTCTCGCCCGTGGTGGCTTACTTCTTTGCCTTGTCTCTTCAGCATTGCTCTCTTTTTCTCTCTTTCTTTCCTTCGTCCGCCTTGTTTTCACCGTTTGCCAGCCTGTCTGCGTGATCGGCTTGGGCACTAGTAGTCGTGACTCGCTGGACTTCGCTTTTTTTTCTCTCCTATTGGGACGCAAGTCTCTGTTCCTCGTCCTTCTTCTTTTTTAAGGAGAACTCTTGTTCAGGTGAACGTTCTTTCCTTTTCCTATCTGCGCTAGATGTCTCCGGATCCTGTGACTGGGCGCTTGTCCGCAGCCTGGAACTGGGCTTGTTCTGTACCATCAGCCCAAAGCTATCCATCATTTTTTTTTGTACCTTCTCTTACGCTACTAAGGCGTTTCATGCTCCGCTGAACCTGTTGCAGGTCCTTTTTCACGCACTTGTGAAAATTATGTGCGGTGTACGCAACTTCATATGCGCTTTCCAAGTACGCTTCGATTGTCTCCAGCAGCTTTTGCTCGATATCCGCTGCTGCCCGGATTCTATTCTAGGTCACAAGCATCTTCTTTTCCTCATCCACATCACCTGGCATATTGCTACTTCCTGCGACCTGCTGTTTGCTTTCCAATTTATTGCTCTCATCCTGGTAATAAGCAGCACTTACGGCGCTGCATATACTGATGTTGCTGCTTGTTTTGTGGATTGCAAATCCACCATCGTGCGATTTTGGCACCTTTAGTGTGTACCCTTCCAGGTCCTCCTTTGTCTTCTCTTCGAGTTCGTTTTCTTCTCCATGTTGCAAACAGTGTTCTTTATCCCGGCATGTATCCGATCCCCTGGATCCCCCGTCTATGGAGGCAGCTGACATGGTCCCGGTACCTGACCGAACGCGGTGCCAGACTGGGTACATTATACCAGGATATAGCACGCGCTATCGCACTAGCCCACCTCTGCTCTCTCGAGACTTCACCCCGAACCAAAGTGGTTGGCCCTCTGGAGAGTTTCCGGCAGGCGTCACACGACAGCACGCACTTGCTCAAGCCGATTGACCGGTACAAGCTAGGTAACCGGCCTCCCGTCTTGCCTTCTGCAGAAGCCAAAGCTAGTACAGGTCACTTCGGCGCGCAACCTCGGGTCGCCTCCCTATCCAGGACCTCCTTTTGGTAGCTCACGGGTCACACCGCACGGCAAACACGGCGGCCTGTTGGTCCACGAAGCATACTTTATTTCTGCTCTACCCTCCAGGGCTGCCGCTCCGGCGAGCACTCCCCCATCCGTCACCCGTGGGACGCGCCGCCTTCGGGGTTCAGGCTTCCCGCGCGGGTATCTGTGTGTGTATGTGTGTGTGTGTATACATGTGTGTGTGTGTATATGCGTGTGTATTTTTTTTTTTTTTTTGTTTGTGGAGAAAGAGATGTAGGGGAAAAATCTTAATAGACCACGACATGACACTGACGGTTGGCAGCCAAAGCCACCCACCTCCAGTGTCACCGTGTGTTGGATTCTCATCAACTAAAAACCCTTCGCATTACTCTGCCGAAACTCAGCGAGGCGCACCTAGCTCCGTCCTCTACGTCCTTTACCCCCGCGGTACGACCGTTAAGCAATCCTTCGCGGGGGGACGAAAGGCTTGTTGCCCTCTTCTATTTGATGAAGTCATCAAATCGTCTTCTTCTTTCTGCATCTTCCGGGCGTCTACTTCCTTCTGCATCGTCCGGTCGTCTACTTCGTGCAGCATCGTCCGGTCATCTTCTGGACAGACTCAACCCCGACACCTACGTTACTCTGCATCGGGTGAGGGAGTCTGGGCTCCAACTTAGTTACCTACGTTCCTCAGCATCGGTCAGAGAAGCACTTAAAGGTACTCAACCCTAGCTCCTACGTTCCTGTGTATCGGGCAGGGGAGTGAGAGCTCAACTCTATGACCTACGTTTCTCTGCATCAGTCAGAGGAGCATTTCGTACTTGTGTCTCAGTGGCCTTCGTCTAGCAGCATTTAACTTGGCTGTTTTGCCTTATCTTTTCCTTCTATTCTAGGGCCGGCATAGCAGGTGTATACGTGAATACCTGCTACCTTTGCACGAACAAATCCTTCCTCCCGAGTCCTCATTTTTTCCTGGAGAGCGACGTTCCCACATGCCCAGATCACCGCTATACCAGTGCCGTCTGCTTCCCATGATGACTCGTCAAGATCTCTGTATTGCTCACAGATGATGACCACGTCAGTCTTCGTCTCACTGACGTACTGGATAAGCAAGTCCTGCGCCGTCTCGCAGTGGTTAAGGTTTAGCTGAACTATCCTCATTTTCTTTTCTCCATCAACTCTTCTACTGCCGCTCTGTAAACTGGGCATGTGTACGTACCAGCTGCAGGTCACCTTTTCCTTCTGCGTCTTCCCACGACAGAGAACACAATTCGGTTGGCTGCTACAGTTCTTATCTTGTGTTCTGTGCTCCCACATCTGTAGTACTTCGGTCCTGTGTTGTGTAAGTGCTGTGCACTTTCTGGAGATATGCCCAAAACCTAGGCATTTATAACATCTAAGCGGCCGTGTTCCTCGTTGCCCATAAAAAAAGTAATTGAAAAAATAAAAAAATTAATGTTTTTCTCGAGGTTGTTTGAGAAAATACAGGTAGAGGGAGGAACAAAATGCAATTGGTCCTCACAGAGAGTTTTAGGAAAGAGGAAAAAGAAGGCGGGAAAAGAAAAGTAAGATCCCCAAAATCACAAGAAGAGGAAGAAAACAAGAAAAGGGAAAAGACAGAGAAGAGGGAGGTAGGGAACCCATTCGCGAGGAGTAACATCACAGTGAGGACACCAGAAAAGGAAGAGGAGGGAAAAACAGGAGTGTAAGAAGGAGAAATGGATAAACTATAGGAAAAAGTGGACCGGATCTTGAAGGGAATGGAAGAGGAGAAAGAGGAAAGGAAAAAAGAGAAAGAGAGAGAGAGAGGGAGTGAGAGAGGAATGGGAGAGAAGATGGAAAGAGACGGAGGAGAAGATGAGTAGACAGGTAGAAGAGGTTAGGCGACTGGTGGAGGTGGAGAAAAGGGAAAGAAGGGAGATGGAGGAGAAGAGGATGAGGGAAGCGGAGGAGGAAAGCAGGAAAAGGGAAAGACTCGAAAATATAATGGAGGAAAAGGTAGGAAAAATGGAAGAAATGGTAAGAAAAGGACAGGGAAGAAAAGGAGAGGAGGAAGAAAAAGAAGGAAAAGAGGATAAAGAGAGAGACCAGAATCAGTGGAAGGAGCTGGGGTGGAGAATCGAGGAGGGAGAACGAGAAAGGAAAAGAAACAACGTGGTTATAACAGGTCTGAAAGAAGATGGATGGGGAAAAGCGAAGATAGAAGAATGGATAGGAGAGAAACTCGAGATATAGGTGAAGATAAAGAGGACGTGGACGATCAGAGGCAAGGCCACAAACAGGGTAGGAGTAGAATGTGCGGATAGAGACGAGAAAGAGAAGATAATGGAGGCGAAGAACAAGTTGAAAGGGTCAGAATATTTTATCGACCACGACCTCACATGGATGGAAAAGAGGAACAGGGAAAAGCTGAACGCAGTAGCGAGAGAGTGGAGGAAAGAAGGTAAACGGGTGAAGATAGGAAGGAACAAGCTAATAGTGGGAGACACGGAATACATATGGAAGGAGAGAGAGGAGAAGCTTTTTCGAAGAGAAGGAAGAAGGCAAGAATAAAGATAATAAGAAAGATACGGGAAAAAGGAAGAGAAGGCAGAGCTTGAAAGTGCTGAGCTGGAACGTGGCAGGTCTAAGAGGGATAGGAGAGGAAGGGTGGAGATTCATGCTGGAATTTGACATAATTTGCCTACAAGAGACGTGAACGGAAAACGGAGAAGAAGAAAAAATAAAGAAGAGGTTACAAGGTTACGAGATCGAGGTAAGGGAGGCAAAGAAGGGGGGAAGCAGAGGAAGGCGTAAGGCAGGGATGCTAATGGCAATCAGGAAAAGCAGCAAAGAGGATAAAATAGAATGGCTGAGAGGGGTATCAGGGTAATTTATAAGGTGTAAACTCAAGATAAAAGGGGAAAAATGGTAGATAGGTTCAACATATATGAGGGAAGAGAAGGAGAGGAACTTCGAAGAGATAGAGGAAATGGTAGAGTTGGCAGGAGGGGAAAAACTTTGTGGTGCGGAGACTTAAATGCAAGGACAGGAACANTATGGAGGAGAAGAGGATGAGGGAAGCGGAGGAGGAAAGCAGGAAAAGGGAAAGACTCGAAAATATAATGGAGGAAAAGGTAGGAAAAATGGAAGAAATGGTAAGAAAAGGACAGGGAAGAAAAGGAGAGGAGGAAGAAAAAGAAGGAAAAGAGGATAAAGAGAGAGACCAGAATCAGTGGAAGGAGCTGGGGTGGAGAATCGAGGAGGGAGAACGAGAAAGGAAAAGAAACAACGTGGTTATAACAGGTCTGAAAGAAGATGGATGGGGAAAAGCGAAGATAGAAGAATGGATAGGAGAGAAACTCGAGATAGAGGTGAAGATAAAGAGGACGTGGACGATCAGAGGCAAGGCCACAAACAGGGTAGGAGTAGAATGTGCGGATAGAGACGAGAAAGAGAAGATAATGGAGGCGAAGAACAAGTTGAAAGGGTCAGAATATTTTATCGACCACGACCTCACATGGATGGAAAAGAGGAACAGGGAAAAGCTGAACGCAGTAGCGAGAGAGTGGAGGAAAGAAGGTAAACGGGTGAAGATAGGAAGGAACAAGCTAATAGTGGGAGACACGGAATACATATGGAAGGAGAGAGAGGAGAAGCTTTTTCGAAGAGAAGGAAGAAGGCAAGAATAAAGATAATAAGAAAGATACGGGAAAAAGGAAGAGAAGGCAGAGCTTGAAAGTGCTGAGCTGGAACGTGGCAGGTCTAAGAGGGATAGGAGAGGAAGGGTGGAGATTCATGCTGGAATTTGACATAATTTGCCTACAAGAGACGTGAACGGAAAACGGAGAAGAAGAAAAAATAAAGAAGAGGTTACAAGGTTACGAGATCGAGGTAAGGGAGGCAAAGAAGGGGGGAAGCAGAGGAAGGCGTAAGGCAGGGATGCTAATGGCAATCAGGAAAAGCAGCAAAGAGGATAAAATAGAATGGCTGAGAGGGGTATCAGGGTAATTTATAAGGTGTAAACTCAAGATAAAAGGGGAAAAATGGTAGATAGGTTCAACATATATGAGGGAAGAGAAGGAGAGGAACTTCGAAGAGATAGAGGAAATGGTAGAGTTGGCAGGAGGGGAAAAACTTTGTGGTGCGGAGACTTAAATGCAAGGACAGGAACAGAAGGGGGTAGCCTAGATGAGGAGGGAAAGGAGGAAAGAAGAGAGTCCAAGGACAGAACAATACGTAAGGAAGGAGAGGAATTACTGGATAGGTTAAGGGAAATGGGACTCTCAATTTTGAATGGAAATATAGAAGGGGATGAAGAAGGAGAATACACTTACGTGGGGGAAATGGGCTGCTCAGTAATAGATTATGGGATAGTAAATGAGGAAGGGAGGAGAAAGGTAAAAAGGTTGAAAGTGAAAGATAGGTTAGAGTCAGATCACGGGGCGTTAGCAATAGAGCTAGACGCGGAGAGAGGAAAGGAAGAGCTAGAGGAAGAGACAAGCAGGGCGATATGGACAGAGGAAGCGATCAAGGAGTATAGGATCTGGCTGGAAACGGGAGGAAACGCAAAAACGTGGGAAGAACTGAAAATTAAAGTGAGGCACGAAGAATGCAAAAAAGACGATAAGAAGCGGAGAAGGGAGAAGGTACACTCAGATTAAAAGAAAGTTAAGGAGCATGTATAGGCGGAAAAAAGAGGAAGGGATGAGGAAAGAGATAGCAGAAGTAAAAGAGGACAAAACAGGCGAGAAATTCTGGGAGATGGTGAAGAGAAGGAGAAAGGGAAAAAATGAGAAAATTGATAGGGAGATAGAGGACAGAAAGTGGATAGAGTTTTTCAAGGGACAATTGGGGGAGAGATAAATGCAGAGGAACGGAAGGAGTGAAAAGGGAGAAACCACAGAAAGGAATTCAAGAGAGAAAAGCGGGATAGAAGCAGAGGAGGTGAGAGAAATAATTAGAAAACTGAAAATAAAAAAGGCTCCAGGGGAAGATGGAATACAGAATGAAGCTTGAAAGTTGGGAGAAGAGTAGATATTGGAGGAGCTAACAGAGATATTGGGAAAAATCTGTGAAGGAGAAGGAAACCCGGAGGAATGGAGAAAGGGGGCGGTTTCACCGATTTACAAGAAAGGAGACAAGGGAGAATGTAAGAATTATAGAGGAATTACTCTAATGGACACAAGCTACAAAATATATGCAGAGATAATAAAAGGGAGAATGGAGAGGAAGCTGGAAGAAGAGGATAAACTGAGCGACACACAGATGGGATTTAGAAGAGGGAGAGGGACAACCGACGAGATATACGCGGTGAGCAAAGCAGTGGAGCAGGAACTAAGGAAAAAAGGAGGGAAGGTATACGCATGTTTCGCGGACATGAAGGCAGCATTCGACAAAATAAATAGGGAAGATGTATGAAGAATGATGAAACGTCTGGAAGTGAGTGAAAGGATAATAGAAAGGGTCAAGGAGATCTACGAGAAGACGGAATGTGATGTGATGATAGGAGAAAGGAGTCTAGGCAGATTCGAAACCCAAAAAGGGGTAAGGCAAGGATGTCCGCAAAGTCCAATACTTTTCAACGTAGCAATGGCTGACCTGGAAGGAGAGATGAGCAAGACCCAAGAAGGAGGAATTGTTCTAGGAAGAAAGAAATTCTGGTCAATTTCATATGCGGACGATGTGGTACTGTTAGCAACAAGTGCGAGCGGCTTAAAGCAGATGCTGAAAAGGTTCAAGAAATTTAGCAAGAGGAAAGGACTAAAATTGAACACCGAAAAAACGAAGATTATGATATTTAGAAATGGAGGAAGAAGGAAGAGAGAGGAAAAATTTGAGTGGGGCGGAGAGGAGATAGAGGTGGTGAAGAAATTCGAATACCTAGGATACACTATGAAGAGTAACGGAAAAGAAGAGGAGCAGATAAGGAAAGTGAAAGGCAAGGCAAATGCTCTGATAAGCACAGTGTGTGGAATAGGTGAGACGCTATTCAAGGACAACTGGAAAATGAGGATGCAGCTGTTCGACGCACTAGTGCAGAGCGTAATGGAGTATGGAGCGGAGATTTGGGGATGGAAAGGGCAGGGAGAGCTAGAAAAGGTGCAAAGGAGGTACATGAAATGGGTGCTGAAGCTGGAGAGGACCACACCAGCACACGTGATTCACTGGGAAACATAAAGATTTAAATTGGAGACAAGGGCAAGAAAGCGGGCGGTAAGGTACGAAGAGAAACTGAGGAGGGCAAAGGAAAATACACTATTCGGGGAATGCTGGAGAATACTGAAAAAAGAGGGAGAAAGAGAAGAATGGAAAGGAAGAGGGAAAGATATGAGGAGAATTGAATTGGAAAAGTGTGGAATCTCAATGGAAGACTACATCAGAAGAATACAAGAGGGAGAAGTGGTGGCGGAGGAAATCGATAGGATAAACAAGGACACACAGTGGCAGAAATGGAGAGAAGAGATAAGAGGGACAAATTATGCAACAGAGATTAGGGAACTGCTGAGGGAACAAGGAGAAACACCAGAGTATCTGCCTGATATAGGAGGGCATAGGAGAGGATCAGTGAGTATAACAGCAAGATTCAGACTGGGGAGCGAGACAAGAGGAAATAAATACTGGAAGAAAGAAGAAGAGAGAAAATGCAGAATATGCGGGAGAGAAGAGGAGACGCTGAGACATGTAATAGAAGAGTGCGAGGAAACGAGGATGTATGGGAAAGAATGGAAAGAAACATGCGGAGGAAGTAAAACACAAATAGGGAAGCTATGCAGCATCATCTGGAAAAGAAAAGAAAGAGAGAAGAGACAAGAATAAAAAGAAGAAAAAAGGTATAATAAGCAGAACGATAGATAAAGAGGAGAGAAGGGAGATTTGAAAAGCGAGCGCAAAGTAAATAGGGACATTCGGAAATAAAATCCCTAGGAAGAGAGAGAAAAAGAAACCAGGCGCGTCGGAAAGGAAGAACAGCGGGAGCTGGAGGAACTGCGAGGAATAGGAATGGGGAACGAGGAGCACAGGAGTGATAACACGTGGAGTAAAGTCCAGATAGAGGTTAGAACAGAGAATAGCAAGAAGAGAGAAAGAAGCCAAAACACGAAGGATGTCGCAGTACGAGAGAAGACTGGAGAGGGAGATGAGGGACGTGAAAGAAGAGATGAAGGAGTGGAGGGTCAAGCTACAGCTAGAGAAGGGGAAGAGAGAAGCGGCAGAGAGAAAACTGACGGACTTAGAAGGGGATGTGGAGATAATGAAAGGCAAACTAAAGGAGGAGAGGAGAGAAAGAGAAAGGATGCAAAGGTCAGTGGAGGAGATAAGGGAAAACACGAAAAAAATGGAGGAAAAGGCAAGGAGAGAGAAGGAGAGAAAGGGCCGGAGGAGGCGAGAGTCAAGGTGAAAAGTGAGATTAGGTTAGTGAGTGCTAGCAAGAGAAACAGGAAGGATGAAGGCAGAAGCAAGGTATGGGAGAGAGGTTCGATTATGCACAAAGGAGCGAACTGGGACGAGAAGAAGGTTCTACAGGACTGGCTGGACTATTTCTTGAAGGAGAAAAACTGGGAACTGGAGGAGACATCAAACCAGGATACGAAGACGATTATTTTCGCCACTGAAGAGGAAATAGACGAGGTTTGGAAGAGGAGAGAGGAGGGCAATGAGGAGGGAAAAGTAAGGATTGAACAAAAGTATGTATAAAAGAAAGAGATGTACATCATGTATAAATATTGTAAAATACTAAAGTATACGCAATAAAGTTAATAATAATAATGTTTTTCTCGAATTTAGAATCCAAAAATAGATATGCATGTCAAATTTGATTGATATTGACGGAGTAGTTTCAGAATTATCACCGTATACACACACGCACACACACACACACACACACACACATACACACACACACACACACACACACACACACACACACACACAGACACACATCCATACGGACATTTCTTAAAAACACGTAATTCGAACTTCTAACATCTAAAAACTAACATCTATTACAAAGCTTCCTCTAGGAGGAAGCAAAACGCTATAATTCTTTCAGATTCGTTAAGCGCCTTACAAAGCTTAGCTAGTAATAATTTTACGGTCAAATCCAATCCTTTTGTATTCAGCTGCAAAACAAAAAACATACTGCGAGATCGTGCACGGAAAAAAGTAGGCACGCTGAGGGACGGTGCAACTGCGCGGGCAGCGATGCGTGCGCTGCTGACTCGTCAGATGGCGTGCGCGCATCATCTTTTCTCGTGCGCGCACATAAAATTGTTTATCCTTGATAATGTGTTATTTAATCAATTCTAGTTGAATATAATATACAAAACGCAAAGATAAACTCAAAGCGCATCATCGAGAACGCTCTACTCGACGCAGCATGTTTGGCCGCAGCCGCTGCATGACAAATGATGGTGCGTGCACGCTTATACGCCGTGCAAATCAGCACCGAGATCCAACGTGCTCGGTTGCACTGAGCGTCGGCGTGCGCGCACGAGAAAAGACGATGCGCGCACGCCATCTGACGAGTCAGCAGCGCACGCATCGCTGCCCGCGCAGTTGCACCGTCCCTCAGCGTGCTGCCAGTATATGTTCGACTTCTTACAAAAATGTCAACTAAAAATTTAATCATGTATATTGTATTACTACCGTCTATTACTCTTCAAATTTTGTAACTCTGAATTGTACAATTAATATGCCAAAGTTGTTCCTGTAAGCTGAAATGGGCCATATGGCCCCAAATGCTTAATAAATGAAAAAAAAAAAAAAAACAACAATAGTAGAATCATAAGAACGCCCAATCACAAACAAGCTCACGAGATCTCACACGTACAGCGCCGCGTACCAACTACAAGCCAAAAGAATAAACAACAGAATCATATTCTTAAAAATCGTCTTATAAACAAAGTAGGAGAGACAGGCTAATGTTATGTCCTAAACTTATGATAGTTGTCACCGGACGGTAACTCTATGGGTTGTAAATCGTTATAAGTATAGACAAAGACGAAGCTCGAGACAGAAAGCTTAGCGCCGTCGGAACCTGCCTACTTTCACGATTCCTTTCTGGAAACGGCCTCCAGTAGACGCCGAGAAACTATTTTCGTCCTAACGGGGAGAGCATGGCAATTGCTGAGCGAGGGAGAGAGAGTATAAAAAGGGGTGATCCGTCAATATAAGCATTAATTGCAATGCGGAATAATAAAAGTGAGTCTCTGTAAAAAGAATATTTCCTTATATGGTCTCTCTGGACTTGGTTCTTGTTACTATAGGCGTCTTAAAAGATATTCTTTTGTACTTGTAGCGGAAATGGGTTTTTCCTCGCTTCCCTATGCAGAGTGTCTTTTCTCTTTTATGGGCATAGCCGCCACTGCTGACTTCGAGATCTTATCTCTCGATAAACGAAAACAAGTGGTCTAATACCCCTTCTGCTTATGCTTGTTAGTATGCACGTCTTCTGTAATGATGACGAAATTCACGCATGTTTCCGTCTTCTCTGTACTCATGACCTCGGTGCAGTACTCTCATTGGTGGTATGAATGCGCGTGAACTTGCTGTTCGGACGCGTGCCCTCTCCTTCATGATGCTCTCGTAGTTTCAAGACGAAGCCCTCATGCTGGTGTTGCAAGTACGTGTGCGCTCACAGTTCGGACGCGTGCTTCCTTCTTCTTCGTGTTTCCGCAGATTCGGACGAAGCTCTCCTTCTGATGTTATATATGCGCGTGTACTCGCTGTTTGGACGCATGCCTCCTTCTTCTTGGTGCTCTCGCAGTCTCAGGCGCAATTCTCCTACCAGTGTGCTTTTGCTGGAATCGTACGTGTATATGCTTTTATTGTTTACAGTTTTCGCTCGTTCGCCCATATGCAATGTGTATCAGTCTCGCGTGATTTTAATTTACGACATATATATAGAGATGAAATATAATCTAGTTTTCCGACTTTCGCGATTATCTCATTATTCGATCTCTCTATATAGCCCGATTTCCCAATTCCATTCATATATTGTTTGTTATTGTCGCTCGTGTCGTCGGCTCTCTTTCCTCTCATTTCCTTAATTTATTCAAGCAGCTGCGCTCCAGAGTTTTCCCTATGACCTATTGTGTGTTCTCAACTACCTGCTCTTAGACCCGGCGCTTGCTCTCTCTCTTTCGTGTTATCCTATAGGAAAGGGCATTGGCCTATATTTTGAATTCGACCCATTTAAATGTCTCTCTGCTTAGCTTTATGTAAATGCGAAAACTGAGCATTTCACACTAATTACGAATCGACAACGGCCATATATACGCACACGAACATAGCAGCGAATTTCAACCGATACAACTCTATAATAAAAATCGGAAAGCAAGAGTCAAGCAGTAGCCGCAATATTACACAGCTGTGCAAATAATAGAAGTCATGACAAAAGCGCCGCAAGCATAGGAGCAGGCGCGCAACAATTCGGAGACAACGGCCACAAGAAGAGGTGAAGTGGCCTAGATACAGAATGTCGAATGGCCATATCTACACATTCGTGCGAGGCTACATTTTGCAGAATTTCAATCAAAGTTATATCACTATTATAATGCCTGAAAATAAGAATCAAGAAATAGCCAACAACATTCCGCAGCTGTGCAAACAAGCAGAAGGCAGAACAAAAGCTCCTGTAAACCTGTAAATTTTCGACCGCAGATGCACGAGCAGAAAAAGGATCTAGGAAGGGAATGAGACCCTATGTAGTGTGATATCGAAGTTCCAAATATGCTCATATAGAGGAATTAAGCTTTCTAATTGGAGTTCTCCGTCAATTTTATCACTAACACCTTTACACCTGTTCATCGCCAAATGCGGCCATACGAACTATAAAAAGGCCCAGATAGGACCGCGCCATCTCTTAGTGCTCAGTATCTCTTATTACGTTTGGGTACTCTACGTCAGTATAATTTTTGGGACGATGTCGTGTAAGCAAAATTCTTATCAGGACTTAAAATTGTTTTAATCGAATCGACTTCCGAAATTCTTGAAGAACGGTCTTGGAAGGAATCACGCTTTGATCGCAAATTTAATGTTTTCAACCGTTTGACACCGTCTCTCGAACAAATCGTCTCTTGGATTCTAAAGTTAACATTGTACTGTAAATCTTTGGTTTTGCATTCCAGGAAACACCGTATCGTAAAGAGCATAAATCACACAAAGTTGTTTAATTATTTAAATAAATCGAGTTATAACGGCATAAATCGTGAGTAAAGTTAATATGAGACCTTTGTTCCAACATCCCTCTTGACACAATTCAATCGCACTTTGACGCATTCACTGTGGACGGGTAGGTAGCAGAGCATCTAGCCAAGTAGAAGCAAGGACTACAAAAAGTAGAAAAGGCTACCCGAGGTTCTAGATTTATTTTTCTCAAAGAGAGCTGCGAGGTACGGCGGTTACCCTATGCAGAACGGCTTATACATTAACACCGCCGCAAAGTACATTCTACGCTCTTTAGTGTCCATCCAGCCCAGCTTCTTCCTGAAGGAAGAAATATGCTCGCACCTCCTTACACCACGAATGTACCTCACACATGAATTCTTTAGTCTCTGCAGTTTAGTCTAGAGCTCCCCTGACACGTCAAGATACACTACAGATCAATAATATAGGTGGGAGACGACGAAAGCGCTGGCCAGTTGCTTACGTAACGCCTCGTTGGTACATGATCTAAATGATTTGAGCCCATAAAGACCTCTGTTAACCTTTCGGCTAAGTACATTCACCTACGGTTTCCACGTTTACTTCGAATCCATGACCACTCCGAGGTTAGTTACGGTATCGACACATGGGACGAACACACCCGTCTGCACCTCGATACCAGGCAAATTCAACCCCTGTAGTTGATTTATATTATACTTTGATCCAAAAATAATAGCCTTCGCTTTGCCAGTATTGAGGTGCAGAGCATTGTGTAAAGCCCAATCCGACACAGCTCGTGCTACCGCTGACATGTGGTGCACACCCTCAAAAAGATCAGCTCTTGTCACTTGGGTGTAGGTTTGCAGGTCGTCCGCGTAAAGCAAATGCGTAACAATCCCTTGGGCCCTCAAAAACCAGCTTACACCTCCTGGAGATCGTTAATGTAAATACTAAACAGTAAGGGCCCCAAGATCGAGCCCTGTGGGACGCCCAGGTTGCTTGTTAGCCAAAATGATTCTCCGTTTAATTTAGTAACTACTCTTCGGTTACGTCCTGACAAGTAAGACATGACCCACAGGACCACTGATCTGAAAAAGCCCATCCTGATTAGCTCACGCAGTAATCTCGAGGGGGAGATTGAGTCAAATGCTTTACTAAAGTCAAACATCATTTACAATCGGTCTGGTTTAAACTAGTGCGGTTAACGGTACATCAACGCGACGTTACCGGAGTTACGTAGTTTCGGTGCATTCGTCGGTTTTGCGGACGCGGTATCGGAGTTTCGGACGCTGACGTGGGTTCGGGAAATTGTCGGGTTTTGGGAGGTTAGGAATCCCTCGGGTCCATAGAGTCGTGAGCGCACGGCTCTACAGATCGAGGTCGCTCGTCTCGTTCTTTTCCTTGTCCTGTGTGCTCACAGTTACCAGGCGAATCTCGAGATGTCGGCGTGAGATCGATTTCTCACGGGCAGGAGTCGGCCACTGCTTCACCAGGACGTGAGCGCACGACCTGGGGAATCGTCGACGGGGCTTTAGTTATTTCCTCAGCCCCGTGTGCTCATGGTGGCGGAGAAAACAACACGTCCCTTGGGACGCGGGTCAGGAGCAGGTGGCGACGTCGGGTAACGGCTACGTGTGCTCACGTCGACGAGACTCGGCGCTGTTCGGCTGTTCCTGGTTGTCTCGTGTGCTCACGACGACAACTCGGAGTTCTGGGTTCGCTAACACTGTCGTCACGTGTGCTCACGAGGCGACGTCGTCGGCGTCGGTCTATCTCTGGCTACAACTCCTTGCGGTAACGTGTGCTCGCCAGGAGTTAAGCTCGAGTAGAATTGCCCGCTGCGCCACGTGGCCCGCTTTATATAGGTGTGTTCGCGGCGCTTCGCTCACACCGCCTGGTGCCTCGCCGCTGAGTTGCTAGTAGACTCTCGCGCTCGTGCGGACTGGCATTTCCGTTGGTGCGCGCGCGCGCTCACTTCGCATCGTGCGGGCTGGCCTTTGTTCGCTGCACGCGCGCGCTTGCTGGCGTCAGCTGATTGACTCGGGGCCGCGTTTACTTGTTTCATGTGCGAGACTTACGTCTCGTCACAAAAATAAAGTGTTAAAACAAATTTATTTTGCGATTCTGACTCGAGATTTGTAATCTATGGTCTGAACAATTTTAGAAGAGTTAGTGTTTAGAAAACAATTGACAAAAATCACTTATAAATGATAAAATATTTCTTTTTGCAATTTATTGTTATACTGAAAAATAATGGAACACTATTAAAAATCTGCTTTCACAGTTTTTTTTGCATCTTATAAAGAGTATTAAAATAATTATCATTTTGATTTGCTTTACAGTTTTGCAGATATAGTCAAGTTTCGATCAGGCTTTTAATTCGTGCCAAAGCGGATGCCAAAGAATTAAACTTTAGTAAGAGGACTAGAAAAGTTAAGAAATTTTTCATCGAACTCTCTCTCTCTCTCTCTCTCTCTCTCTCTCTCTCTCTCTCTCTCTCTCTCCTCTCTCTCTCTCTCTCTCTCTCTCTCTGTTTCTTCGGCGTTTGACACTGTGTGTCACGTCAGGCTATTCAGAAAGCTATCCTTCGGCTTTTCCAAGCAAATCATTCGCTGGCTTGCCTCTTATCTCACTGGAAGAGAACAGGCCATCATTGGCGATAACAACCTCGAAAACACACCACAATATACATCACTTTAGACACAGTCTTCCTCCCTCATCTCACAAATTCTCATCGCGCTCACACTAAACATAATCTCTCACACACTCAAACAACAAAACAAAATACCTATATATACTGATTTATTATCTTTTTCTATAAATTTAATTTGTACAACATAATGTACAGTAATAAAGACAATTTAATCTAATCTAATCTCTCTCGCCCTCTTGTACCGAAAGCGGGAAACGCGGGGACTCTTATACTTGCTGCAGTTCCTGCTAGACTACAATAAAATGGATTAGCGGGGACTGCAGGAATACCGGCACAACGTGATCGTTGCATTAGTATGTCTTTACGACTATGCTTCATTCGAAAATACGAGAGTGGAACGAACTTTCGTTCGCCCTCTTGCTTAGCTCTAGTTTTTCGCCTACCTATCCTTGAAAAAGACTTCGAAAACTTGATGATAGAAAACTGATCGATTTCAAAGTAATTTTACAACTAAATTTTATTCATCGCCTATAGTCCGTAGTCATAGTCATAGTAGTCATAGTAGGTTGGTCGGAGGTGAACTGCGGCGGCCCCTACTCGGGGACGTGCCGGTCGAGCACTCTGGCGAAGCCCATTGTGCTATGCCTCCTGTACCTTATTTATACCCTTACAATCCCTTATTGATCGCCTCGACGACTTGGCAAATTGATTGGCAAATTAGCTCCTCTTCCTCCATCATGGGAGCGCCCCACACCCTCTGTCTTGTCTCCGCGAACGCTGGACATTCACACAGAAGGTGGGAGGTGATGTCCATTTCAAGCTCGCCCCACCTGCAGCTCCCGGAGTCCTTCAGTCCTATGTTCCACAAGTGATACCCCACTCTCCAGTGTCCCGTCAGCCAGCCCACAGCCAGCCTCATCCTTTTCCTGTTTAGGCTTCTGATGGATCCCAGCCATTCCTCCGGTGGGCTGTCACCCATCCGAATCCTTGTCTGTCTTAGTCCTTTAGAGTTGGTCCATTTTTCGCTCAGTTGCGAGCTGAGCCAGCCCTTAATTACTCTGTTTACCTTGCAGGTAGGAATGGCGATTGTGCACCTTCTCGCCCGGGTACCGTCCGCGCCTCTACCCGCTAGCCTATCCGCTTTTTCGTTGCCTACAATGCCGGAATGCCCTGGTACCCATACCAGTCTTACCACGTTGTGTGTCGCCAGTGCTTCCAGTGCCTGCCTACACCTTAGTACCTCCATTGAGGAGACGCTGATACTATCTAGTGCCATGAGAGCCGCCCTGCTGTCGGAGCAGTTCTTTGCTCTGTGTTCTTTTCCAACAGCNAGCTCTAGTTTTTCGCCTACCTATCCTTGAAAAAGACTTCGAAAACTTGATGATAGAAAACTGATCGATTTCAAAGTAATTTTACAACTAAATTTTATTCATCGCCTATAGTCCGTAGTCATAGTCATAGTAGTCATAGTAGGTTGGTCGGAGGTGAACTGCGGCGGCCCCTACTCGGGGACGTGCCGGTCGAGCACTCTGGCGAAGCCCATTGTGCTATGCCTCCTGTACCTTATTTATACCCTTACAATCCCTTATTGATCGCCTCGACGACTTGGCAAATTGATTGGCAAATTAGCTCCTCTTCCTCCATCATGGGAGCGCCCCACACCCTCTGTCTTGTCTCCGCGAACGCTGGACATTCACACAGAAGGTGGGAGGTGATGTCCATTTCAAGCTCGCCCCACCTGCAGCTCCCGGAGTCCTTCAGTCCTATGTTCCACAAGTGATACCCCACTCTCCAGTGTCCCGTCAGCCAGCCCACAGCCAGCCTCATCCTTTTCCTGTTTAGGCTTCTGATGGATCCCAGCCATTCCTCCGGTGGGCTGTCACCCATCCGAATCCTTGTCTGTCTTAGTCCTTTAGAGTTGGTCCATTTTTCGCTCAGTTGCGAGCTGAGCCAGCCCTTAATTACTCTGTTTACCTTGCAGGTAGGAATGGCGATTGTGCACCTTCTCGCCCGGGTACCGTCCGCGCCTCTACCCGCTAGCCTATCCGCTTTTTCGTTGCCTACAATGCCGGAATGCCCTGGTACCCATACCAGTCTTACCACGTTGTGTGTCGCCAGTGCTTCCAGTGCCTGCCTACACCTTAGTACCTCCATTGAGGAGACGCTGATACTATCTAGTGCCATGAGAGCCGCCCTGCTGTCGGAGCAGTTCTTTGCTCTGTGTTCTTTTCCAACAGCCAGTATGCTGCCTCAGTTATGGCCCTGACTTCCACCTGAAAGACCGTAGCATGCTGGTCTAGAGAGTACACAATCTCTTGTGTGCCCCCCTTTTCCCTAGCTCCTGCCCCTACGCCGTTATCATTTTTCAAACCATCAGTGAACCACACTACGCTGTTTTTGAGGAGCTCGTGTGATCCTGTCCTCCATTCTTCCCTTTCTGGAATTACGATCGAGAATGGTTTAGAGAAATAGATTTTTCTGCCATTCGGCCGCAACCTCTTTCCTCCATTAGCGGCATTGCTTGTTCCAGAAGCGCCGCGTCCCTAAAGTCCGAGCAGTTCATTGATTCTGCTAATCTGCGGAACGTCCTGCACGCGTTTGCTCTGATTACCTTGCTTAGTGGAGGGAGTTCCAACAGCGTCTCCAAAGCAGCCGTCGGTGTCGTCCACATGGATCCTGCGATTCCTCTTATGACCAATTTTTGCACCCTGATAAGTTTCTTGGTATGGGTTTACAGCTCACATGTGTGACCCCATACCGGTGCTCCATGAGTGAGTCTTGGTTTTATGATTGCATCATATATCCATCTCACTTTGTCCGGCTGAAGCCCCCAATTGTTGCCGAAGGCTCTCCTGCAGGCCCAGAAGGTGCCGATCGCTTTCGCGCATTTTCCTATAATGTGTTTCCCCCAGTTGAGCCTAGCATCGAGTGTGACTCCCAGGTATTTGACCTCCTTTACCAATTTTAGGGGAACACGATGGAGCTGAAGCCCTTACATCGGCTTGGTCTTATACCTGTTCGTACACCGCATGACACTGACCTTGCTGGAGTTTACCCCTAGTTTTACGTTATTACACCATTTCTCTACCAGTCCCAACGCGAATTGCATTAGACCTGCCAACACGTCCTCGTCGTCCCCTCTGATCAAGATGACGATGTCGTCCACATATGACTGTGCATTAATGCCGGCCTCGTTCAGGATACGGAGTAGGCTGTCCACCACCAAGCACCATAGTGTCGGTGACAGAACGCCCCCTTATGGGCATCCTTTTCTTACCACTCCTCTGCTGGAGTGCGAGCCCAAGGTTGCAACTATCGCCCTAGTTCTCAGCATAAAGCTGATCCACTTAGCGACGGTAGTCGGGACTGCGTGCTCCTCCATGCCTGCTGAAATCGCCTCACCGGTTGTGTAGGCCAGTCTGGTAGGCATGCTGCTTGCTGTGCAGTGGCGATTCAACCAGGGATGTCTCCTTAACGTATCTGTCAACCAGCCTTTCCAGAGTTTTAGGCTCAAACGTTCCTATAGCCCACCTGATCCTTGTCTTGTTTGTAACCCTCTTTGTCAGTCTCCAGTCCTCCCAGCGGGCCATCAGCTGAGTGGTTTCTGACCCCGCCTCCTCACTGAAGTCTGGAAAATGAGTTTCCAACCGGCCCTCTAGGGCCTCCTGCCCGTTCTTAGCCCAATCTCCTGTTTCCAGTCTGATTGAGTCAGTCAGGGGTTTCCTTGGGTCTTGAAGGACACTGCACAGCCTGGCCGTGCCCGACACTGTGCATCGGCTCTCGCAGTATCACCCCTACCCCCGCCTTTTCAATTTCTTTCTTATATACTTTTTGCTCCGCTCTATACGCTCGTTCGTCCTTAATATCGCAATTCGTGTGCCTGGACCGATTGTATAGCCGCCTAACTTTCCACCAGGGATCACCTTTCATTTGTCTCTTCGGTCTAAGTACACAATTGTTCTCGAAAGAACTTATTATTATGTCCCTTAGTATCCTGCTGCAATGATCGATGTCCTCTGCAGTTCCATATGTGGCAGGGAAGCTGCTTGAGGGGAGCTGATCTTGACCTTAAGTTCTTCCCTGTAGCCTGCCCAGTTTGTTTTCCTGGGGTTCCTTACGAGTTGGTTGAGCATACTTTGTCCGCCAAGCCTGAACCCGATATGTTGGTGGTCCGACATGGAGACCTCGTCCAACACTCTCCAGTCCACAACCTCAGCCCAGACATTCCTGGAGGCCAGGGTAATGTCTATGACCTCCTCCCTTACGCTGGTTCGGAACGTGGGTTTATTGCCCGTATTGAGAAAATCCATGTGCGTTGCTGCTAAGAACTCCAATAGACTTTCTCCTCTGGAATTGCAGTCGGAGCTGCCCCAATAAGTGTGATGCGCGTTTGTATCGCAACTTATTATAAGCTTGGTTCCTACAGCTTCGCATTCTCTAATAAGTGCGACTGTTTCCTCTGGGGGGCATGCTTCTTCATAGGGAAGGTAAGCCGCGGCAATCATAATGACTTTTCGGTCGCCCCCTAAGTCCTTGTAGCTTAACCTAGCCGTACATAGGTTCCTTGAACAGTGCTTCGACACCGTCTGCACTTGAAGCCCCTTAGCAATAAGGCACGATCTAGTCGAGACGGGGCAGCCGCTGATCAGTGTTCCTATCCCGTTCAAGCCTGCAATTTTGCCGTTGTGGATCCAAGGTTCTTGGATAAGGCAAATGCCTGTACGCACCCCTGCCATACGTCGAGCCAGGACGGCCGCTCTTGCAATGGTGAAGGTTAATCTGCGTGAACTCTATGGTGGTGCCCAGTACAGATCTGGTCCCATTCATATCGCCCACATTGTTGCGCCGCCCCCGATCAGCCATTTTGATTGAGAGCGCCGCTACCCTCATCTACCTCTACATTTACCGTGAACAGGTCGGGTTCGACGTTCATCGACTCTTCTCCCGTCTTTACCGACTCTTCCTCCGTCTTTTCCTTAAACTAGACGACATGCGCCCTGCCACCCTATAGTCGGTAGCAAGAATGTCTTCGTATTTATCTCCTCTCTTCAAGTCGATCCGTTATTTGTTATTAACCAATTAGATACTTCATGATTGTATATTTTGAAAATGTTAGATTTCGTCAAAGTTATCGGTAAAAATATGCAAAAACGCGATTTTTTTAAAACTTCAACAAGAGATCTGTTTAAATTAATGAAAAAAATGCAAAATTATTAAATCAAGCTCAAAAAAATATGTAGTTACTTGAAAAGAGCACTTGCCATATAGATAAAAATATTGCTTATAATTTTTGTCTATTTTAAAATATTCTTAAAAAAGAAGAGATAACATTTTGTATTAATATACAAATTTTTAATTTTGATTATCATGGTCAAAAATAACTAATTTTTTCGATTCAAAGTTACCCATACTTTGTTTGAAATTCTCTGTTTAAAAAAGGCCATTCAAATAGTTATTTATTTATTTATTTATTTATTTATTTATTTATTTCCACTTACATATACCTATTAAGGTATTCTACAGAGGCAAGACATAGCTTGCCTGTACATAGAGTGGATTACAAAACAAAAACTTACAAACTATCCTATAAACTAAACTTATAAACTAAAAAAAAAACAAATCATGTTCGATGACATTTTATAGATCGTAATATTTTTACAAAAGTTAAAAGTTAAAAGTCATCCAAATCAACAAAAAGAAATAAACTGTACTCGTCTAGGGTACCTTCTCGCTTATGAACATTTTTAATTTATTCCTTATTGTAGCTTTACTAAGATCTAAAACTTTGAGATCATTGTTCAGCATATTGAAGACATTAACTGCAGCATAATAGCTGTCTTTTTGACTAATTGATTTAAGTGATTTTGGTATTTGTAGGTTTTTATTCCTAGTAATACTAGAGCTCTCTCTCCTCTCTCTCTCCTACTCTTATAAGATATGTAAACAGCCTCTAATGTGAATAAACTGCTTTTGATTGATAATGGTAATCGTTCATGCAAAGTGATTTTTAGCTTAATAATTTTCAAATGTTTTTCTGATCTTTGAATTAAGTTTAAGACCACTTCGTAGGCTCCTCCCCACGTTATTATACCCTATTTACATGGCTTTGGGAACATGCATATAATTATCAAGAGCGTTTTTCGATTAAAGAACTCTTGATTTTGAACTCACAATAAAAAACTCAGAATCTCCGTTTTTTTACACATACTTTCAATGTGTGGTGCCATCGCATTACTTGTAAATGAAAATTACGACCAAGATATTATGATGATTTTCTACCCTTTGATATGGATATTCACCAATACTAGTTGTATATCTTTAGGTACGCTATTACAATAGTTCATAACGTAATGAAACACATTTACTTAGATTTAATGAAAGCTTTGTTCATGAGCAAGCCATTTGGGATACCCGCTCTAAACATATTCATGCTCCTTCCTGGCAGTAGACCACTTATCATCACTCCGATGATGCAGTGTCGTCCGCATAAGACATGATGGTATCCTTTGGCATATCTTCAATAGATCAGTTTACACGTATAATATAAAAAGTAATCGGTCCTATATAGTTCTTGTGTGAACGGCCAACTAATATTTCTTTATAATCGCTTTATATAGTTAGAGATTTAACGCTTTGCTTCTCGGATTAGCATAGCTAGTTAACAAATTTAAGATATTGCCTCTAATTCCATATCTTTCTAACTTACTAAGCAATATTGCATGGTCCACCGTATCGAAGGCTTTGGCCAGATCCAAAAAGGCTGTTATAGTGGGCTTGCTTTTGTCGAGATTTCTATAGATGATGTTAGATATATAATTCAAGGCATCAGTTGTACCTCTATTTTTCATAAAACCAAATTGTTTATCTGATATAATATTACATGTGATAAAGAAATCAAGCAGTCTATTATGAATTATTTTTTCCAAGAGTTTCGCAATATTTGAAATAAGGGAAATAGGTCTGTAATTAGACATACAGCCACTATCTCCCGCTTTGAAAATAGGTACTATATCAGCCCTCTTTAGTGCATCTGGCCATACAGCTTGTTGTATACTAAGATTAAAAATATATTCTAATGGTTTTACAATTACATTTATGCATATTTTAAAATAAATAAAATTTTTGGGTGATCTGTTCAAGACAGCAATAAAAATGATTAGCGGGGACTGCAGGTATAAGGTACAGTGCAATCGCCGCGTTAGGTGAGGATGCTAGTATAGTCTTTACGGCGATGCTATAATTGTATGTTCCTCAAAATCAGCAGTACACCCGAAGCCTTACAATAAAAAGAGATGGAATAGCTCGGTGCGCCTGTGCGTCACCATCACTGGAAACAGAGGAAAGTACCGTACTCTTATACCTGCTGCAGTCCTTGCCGCAATAAAATAGATTTGCGGGAACTGCAGCAATACGTGATCGTTGCATTAGTATGTCGACGATGTACGACGATGGTTGGTTCAAATTTTGCTTGTCTACTGTCTTCTAAAAACGTCGATGACTCGAATTGGCACCATATGCTTCGTGCTACCATCCCGTAGCTGGAATGGCTAGGAGAGCTTGAACTCGAGAAAGGCAAGTATGGCCTGTTATTTAACTCATCTCTGGTACTGCGTAAAGAGAGTGTGAATAAAAACATCAATTTCAACTGAGAATTTTCGGATTTTCATTACTCAAATTTCATTGTAATTGTGGAAAAACGCCGTATTCCACGCAAATTTTTTTTAATACTTTTGCTTGCCAAAAAGGCAAACTCGCAATTCAAGAATTGAAAATGGCAGAATTAGAGGACGACACTTTTATAATACGGATAGTGATTATGGCTTAAATTGTAATCAACCTGATAAGTTACCAAAAGATTTAGAAAGCGCACAGAAATTTAATTTTGAAAAACTGCAGGAAAACCTTAAAAAATCTGTTTTAATTGAGGAAATGACAAGAGATCAAGCCAAATCTGGATATTGGATGGCTTTAAGAAAAAAATGCTGACAGCTTCTAACTTTGGAAAAATATGCAATATGAGACCAAATACTTCTTGTGCAGGAAATGTTAAAAGTATTCTATTTGGAGCAACTGTTGAAACCGAGGCAATGGAATACGGCAGAAAAACAGAAGAAAAGGCTAGAAAGCAACTGTCAGAAAAGCTAAGAAAGGATATTATACAATGTGGATTATTTATTGATAAAGATATTCCTTATTTAGGTGCTTCTCCATATGTTTTCATTGACGATGATGGGATAGTTGAAATAAAATGCCTATATTCTGGCCGTTTATTAGATGCTATTGGCGTAATTAATAATCTAAAAAATTATAAAAATATCATAGACCTTAAAACACAACAAATGAAAAGAAATCACACATATTTTTATCAAATTCAGGGTCAGTTGCACATTACAAAGCGAGATTATTGCATGCTTCCTGAAATGTTAGATAGTTGATACCTTTGAAGCATGCCTATAAGAAATCCAAATTATATTTTAGAAGCTAAAAAACATAAAAGTAATAATAGTAAGAATAATAAAAGTGACGCAAAGAAAATTCGAAAAGAAACAAACAACATTCAACCCCTTGAGAACGATGTAAAATCTAATAACGTAGATGAGATTGCTAATCAATGCTGACATGTAGATGTTGATTCGAATAAAGTTAATGAAATAGAATTAGTAAGTGAGATCATCGAAGATTCGACAGCACAACGTATAAATGAGGTACGATTCAATCTGCATTTTGGATCTACTCGTGGATCTTATGAACAAGCTGTAAATAACGTTTCTCCTGAAGATACATTATTAGATGATTTATCAATAAATTCATTTTTATTCATATTAAGCATAACAACAAAGTTTGTAACTGAAAGCATTCATTTTTCCCTGGCTATACCAGCTGTAGAGCCCATTACAGGAATGGAAAGCTTACAAATAATTGGAGGAAACTGTATCAATCATTGGCGCTGCAAATATTTTAATGGGGATAACATTGTTGAAATATATGATAGTTTCAAGCCATCAAATGGGGATAATCTTTCAAACGTAGAATCTGCTTATTTTAATAAACGTTATCCTACGGCAACAAGTTTTTGATTTAAAAATATGCGTGTATGACAACCAGACACATCAAGTTGTGGAGTCTATGTGGCAGCTTTTGCCACGGATATAGCTTTAGGAAGAGATCCATCATTGATCAATTATTCTCAAAATGCAAAGCAAATGAGAATGCATTTTTTGAAAATCATACAGGACAATCGATTATTCCCTACAGATTTGTAAATTGGTATATTTATATTTAATATTAATTATTTATGATTTGCAAATAAAAAAGCTATTATATGTATAGATTAAATAAGAGTCACAAACAATACTATTTTATTACAAAGTCACAGAGGCCACACAAGAAATATCAATGCACAAAAATAGTATATTACACAATTAGGGGAGAAAGTTGATTTTTTGCAAGCAAGGGTGATGATGGAGACGAGTCGTAGTCAAAGGCGCCACAGGTGAAAAAAATCGATTTTCGCTCCTCTTTTCTGCTGTCAAAAAGAGCGTTTTTGGTGCACTTGTTATGAAAAATATTATTATTCCTGATTATAGAATATATTAGTTTTTTATGTACAAAGAAAACTGTTACAGTAAATATGTACATATTAATGTACCATATATTATATCATCTTTAAAAAATGAAAACCTGTTATTGAAGTTGTCGTGTAACTACAAATAATTAACTAACCCTGATCCGTTTCCATTTTAAATTTTAAATACTTTTACACATTTGTTCAGAAAATTTTGCACCTATTGTTTATATTTTATCTTATTTTATATTTAATTTTGTAATTTTAAGAAGCACATGAATTCATATTGAAATTCATACATTCAAATAAAAAACCGCGAAACATCTACAAAAAATACCCAATGGTTACCATTGTAACGGTTCGACTTTCACCGTGCGTTGAGTAGTCGGCCGAACGCCAGGATTTGTTTAGGGGAAAGGTTAATTGAAGAGACTGTTGATGTAATTGAAAACAAAATAGATATATTCTAATAAATATGATAACGAGTTTATCGTTCTATTATTAGTCTCCATCTGTAACAGAAATCGAGATCGTGGTTTGTTTAGAATATTTCGCCTTTACAATCGGTCTGTTTTAAACTAGTGTGGTTAACGGTACATCAACGCGACGTTGCCGGAGTTACGTAGTTTCGGTGCATTCGTCGGTTTTGCGGACGCGGTATCGGAGTTTCGGACGCTGACGTGGGTTCGGGAGATTGTCGGGTTTTCGGAGATTAGGAATCCCTCGGGTCCATAGAGTCGTGAGCGCACGGCTCTACAGATCGAGGTCGCTCGTCTCGTTCTTCTCCTTGTCCTGTGTGCTCACAGTTACCAGGCGAATCTCGAGATGTCGGCGTGAGATCGATTTCGCACGGGCAGGAGTCGGCCACTGCTTCACCAGGACGTGAGCGCACGACCTGGAGAATCGTCGACGGGGCTTGAGTTATTTCCTCAGCCCCGTGTGCTCACGGTGGCGGAGAAAACAACAAGTCCCTTGGGACGGGGGTCAGGAGCAGGTGGCGACGTCGGGTAATGGCTACGTATGCTCACGTAGACGAGACTCGGCTCGGTTCGGTTGTTTCTGGTTGTCTCGTGTGCTCACGACGACAACTCGGAGTTCCGGGTTCGCTAACACAGTCGTCACGTGTGCTCACGAGGCGACGTCGTCGGCGTCGGTCTATCTCTAGCCGTTCCTTGCGGTAACGTGTGCTCACGATGCCGCCCGGAGTTAAGCTTGAGTAGAACTGCCTGCTGTGCCGTGCGGCCCGCTTTATATAGGTGTGTTCGCGGCGCGCCGCTCGCGCCGCCTGGTGCGTCGCCGCTGAGTTGCTAGTAGATTCCCGCGCTCGTGCGGACTGGCCTTTCGGTTGGTGCGCGCGCGCGCTTACTTCGCTTCGTGCGGACTCGCCTTTGTTCGCTGCGCGCGTGCGCTCGCTGGCGTCAGCTGATTGACTCGGGGCCGTGTTTACCTATTTCATGTGCGAGACTTGCGTCTCGTAACACCATTGTCCATGTACGTTTAAAAATAGAGATGAGGGTTATAAAAATATAAATAAAGGAAAAATTGATTAAATGGAATGTTAAATATATACAGAATTCAAAATCATCATAGAATCATCCGATTTTTTCAATTCAAATTTTGTTCGAGTTTGTTCTATGAATTTCACATATCCGTTAATGTTTATTTGATAACCGACTAATTCTAGTAGAAATTTAATTTTTAATTTTAAGACGTACCATCATAAAAAGGATCACTGCGACTTGGGACCTGCAATTCAGATAGTCTGAACTGCCGCCGGGTACTGTGCTGCATTTGCCTGGTACAAGGTGGCGAACACATGTCGGTCCTCCATGCGCTAGTGCTGGTAGCGCGCCGATCAGGCCGGACTACTATAGGTAGAAAAAATTGAAGAGAGAAAGAAGATGCAAAACCCTTTAGCTAGACAAGGATAGAATCAATTTGAAGAAGGTGGCGCTGTTCGTTTCTTCTAATAATTAAAATAAACGAATAATTTTAATATTTTATCGATGCTCTGAGATAGATTATATTTTTTTACATACGATTATTTTTACAAAATCGACGTAATTTTAAAAGAATAGTAGTAATATGGAATACTGTAATTTTAAGTTACCGACGCGTAGCTCTGACTTTTCACGAACGTTCCGGATCCCCTTAACCTTTCGGCTAAGTACATCCACCTGCAGTTTCCACGTTTACTTCAAATCCATGAGCACTCCGAGGTTAGTTCAGCTTCTCTAAGAGAGCGAACTGAATCTCTCCAAGTGTCGAATTAGACTGAATTTGCATTTGCTGGCCGAGAGCGATTGCTCTCGGTTTTCTCCCCCGCTTCCCCTTTCAAAGCTCTCTGGCTTTTTGGAGAGGGCAGCCGAGGCCTTAGGTAGAGGACGAGCTCGGCCGTAAAAGGACCCAGTCGTAAAGGACCCGGCCTGATCTGCGGTCTCACCGACGGACTCGGCATCTGGCGCCGCGCCGTCAGGCCGTTAGACGGCGGCCGGTTTTCTCCAAACCCTCATTAGTGCTCGGTCCTGTAGCTGTCGCTTTATGATCTTGTTTGTGCGTCGGATGTCGAGATCTCATAGAAGACGTGTAATGATTGAATGGTCGGTAGATGGTTTTTCCCGATACATATGCAAGACAATGCCGATCCTTCGTTATTACTACCGAGAAGATGCAGTTGAAATGCGCTGAATGTAAATAAGAGACACCGCTATATTTCTAATATAGGATTTCTTGCGACGTAACAGGACCACTGATCTGAAAAAGCCCATCTTGATTAGCTCACGCAGTAATCTCGAGGGGGAAATTGAGTTAAATGCTTACTGTTTACTAAAGTCAAACAGTTGTAAGATGGGTTTGTCGCTGTCAATACCAGTCCTGATGTCCTCTGTCAGTTTTAGCAGTGCTGTCTGTGTCGAGTGGTTTTGCCGAAAACCGGTCTGGAAAGGATCAAGAATGTTCTTTGAGGCTAGATATTCGGAGATTTGTTCATGCACGATCTTCTCCAGAACCTTGGAGAGAAAGCTCAAAAGGGTTATCGGACGGAAGTCCAAAACAGCAGATGGAATGGTTTTCTTTTTAAGGGGCACCAAATGAGCGTTCATTCAGGCCCCGGGGAAGACCCCACTGAAGAGGGAGGTATTAAATAAGGTCACCAGGTGATATCCTAGTACTGGGAGGGATTTCGCTATAACACTCTAAGGTATCCCATCCTCCCTCTACGCTTGAGATGCAAAGTGAGCGACCGCCATAATCACGTACGCAAATGTGACTTCACGAAAAGTGAAACCATCTTCATTGGCCTCGGTCAGGATGCCACTTAGATCAACCTCGCGCTCGGCATCAGATATGGATACCCCAGCGAAATGCGTGTTTAATTCATCCGTGGTGAAGCCATGTAAATCCTTTTTGGCCTTTGAAATAAGGCCAAGACTCCGTAATTCATTCCAGATGTTTTTATTGTTTTCTAGCGCGTCAAAAACTCGATTCTGAATAAATTCTGTCGCGCTTGATTAGTTCGTTGCTCTGCCTTAGCAGAAAGAGATTAATATTCCGTCCATAGTACACATGGTGTATAAGACGCACAACTGTAGCTGTACATAGAAGTCCAATAAATACACATAATTATTAACAATAATCCTCTGCTTTACCTCTTTTTATTTAACATGGTAGCAGACTGGTGGTTTTATTATATCTTCTATACTGACTCTCGAGTCGTATAGAGATATTAAGTGAAAAATAAAGTGAGGTTAAAAGCCACATGGTGTGAGAACTTTTTCAACGTCGAAAATATTAGTGAAAAATAACTTGAAGAAAAATATTATTCAGAGCGTAAACTATAAGTAACAAACTATAAGAAAAACGTGGTCTAGTGCAGGCAGAGAGCACTTGAATTCATGGATAACGGAGAGACATCGGAAGAAGTGAAAAATAAAAAGGAAGATTCCGAACACGAAGGAACGTTCGAGAACATAGAAGAAGTTGAAGAAAAGTTTGAAATTCAAGTAGACGAAATGGAGAAGAAAGAATTTTCTATACCGGAGTTTGACGGAGAGGATTATTCAATGTGGAAAAAGCGAATTATAATGTTTCTAAAGTTGCAAAAGTGTCATGATGTGATAGATAAGAAAAAACCTGCAACAGAGACAGGCACGACATGGGATGAATTGTCCGTGAATGAAACACCTGGTGGACGATAAATTACGGCAACAAATATTGGTGGCCTTTTGCCCTGTTGAACGCTACACATCAGATACTCCGGGATTTCCGGCTTCCCCTCTGCCTCTGACTGTGACGAGCACAGTATAGTCGGTTTGTAGCTATTACGAATGTACAGGGCTACACCACCTCTACGCTTGTTTCTATCCTGCCGGAAAATCGAATAACCGTCCACCCGCGCGAACACGTCATCAAACTCATGCCCGAAACGCGTTTTAGCCACGCCAAAGAGGTGGTAGGTGGGACGAGCAGTCTCGAGATACTGCCTAGACATTCCCATGTGTGCGTATAGCGAGGTTGCATCTACCGCTCGTATCCTTTCATCGATTGCTTGCATGATTCTATCTTCCAAGGCCTTTAAGTCATTATTTGTAATTCTATTTGACAAAGCTACTTCGAATTCATTTAATTTAGATTTGATTTTAATATAATCCTCATGTAATACTTCGTATCTTTGATCATTTCTATCAAACTTTTCATATAAATCAGATGAATTTATTTCTAAATTTTCTAATGTCTCGGTAATTTCCTCAGATAGTTCTAATAAGTGATCTATTGCCTCATGAGCAGCCTGAATCCATTGTATATTTTTAGATGGATCGTCGATCATTGTTTGATTCGCGTCATCACTCGGCGTAATTAATGCCAAAGAAATGTTTAGTTGTTCTTTTAGAGCAGCTGCAGAGACAACCCGAGAGTGTATTGCACTCTGTCTGTGCGTGCTCGAGAAGATGTTTGTTTGGGCTTCTGCCATTTTGTTTGTCAGGGTTTGTTTTTGTCTGATTGTAGTATAGAGAGGTGACTGCATAAATTGCACGTCTGAGTAGATTGCTTATAATTGCAGATCTATTTGTGTGTTATGTTGACGGCTTACATAAATTGCACGTCTGACTAGATTGCTTAATAAATGCAAATATATTTTTGTGTTATGTTTGTGTGGACTGTATTGAGTATATTCAGGAAGATTTTATTTTGACTTATTATAATGCATTCCACTTTAAAACCTCGTATCCTGGCAGGATCGCCATTGAAACGGTCACGACTTTTCTTGGTCCTGGGTGCTTCTATTGAAATAGAAGTTATTGATTTTAATTTATAAAGGTCGTGCACATTTACTGCTCTGCGTCGTAATTGTGACGGCAGGCCAAATAAAGTGATTTTATTATGATTTTAAATATCATTAATAACAATTAAATAATATATAATGAAGATATTAGCAGTCCGGAGATACCCGTAGATGGACTGAGATATTTATACACAATAACAAACTTTAGTTCTTTTTAACAAAAATAAATATATTCAATAAATATTAATTGCGAAAATATTGCGTGTAATTTGCCATATATTTTCTATCACCACAATTAAATAAATATCTTCTTTTGATGTTTCAGTGAAAACGTATATATTTATATATATTATATATAATACTATATATCGGTGATCGAAGTCTTATTTGACATAAGGATAGTTACGCCAGATACGCTTAACTGTTGCGTTATCTGTTATTTCGAAGTTACAAGTGTATGATAATAAACGAAGTTTTTTATTAGAGTCTAAAGCAGATACGCGTTAAATTGCGGTTATTGCCTGGACTAAGATAATTTTTCTAAGTATAGAATATTCGATAAATTCGTCTAATGTCTTTTGAAAGGAACTGAAATTTATTCAATAAGTCTAAGCTGATATGCTTAAATTGCGAATTCTTCCGGCTTGACTAGAAAATGGTATAAGTCCTTCAAAAGTGAGAAAATATTCTAAGTTTATCTACCAAGGCGTAATAGTGCTCTTTGTAGGAACTATCCTGGCTTAAGTGCGCTGGGAGCTAAGTACTGCTCTAGGCCGCGCGGGTCTTATAAAGGCTGCGGAGAGAAGCGGGGATCGCGACGCCGAAAAAACGCTAATACCAAATATCACACTCACATTTCACACCTATGATACAAAAACCCATTCAACAAGCGTACGGAGCTGCGCGCGCCGCGCCGCTGCTGCGTCGTAGCTCCCCTCTCACACTGTGCACGCCGCACCGCTCGCTACGCTGTATATATAGATATACGCTAGCTAGCTGCTGCCGCTGGATATCTATATCGTGTTTGCTGCGCTTGTGCGCGTGGTGACTTCCGGCCTGCCCCGCTACTGCCTGAATGGCGCTGCTGTTGTTGTTGGCTGGCTTGCTCAGCTGTGCCCGTAGCTCTTGCAAGAATGGGAGAGTACGCTTATTTTTGCGTGTTTTTTCTAAAAAAACAAGTTCGCGAGACTTTAGTTTCTTTGTATGTGTTTTTTTTATTTTATTGATGACTCTGCACGAGCGGTGTGGGGGTGCCTAATACTAGTGCGGCTTCGCCCCCCTGCTCGCTCCACTCGCCAACCCCCCATTTCAGTTTCTGTTTTATTTATATTTTAAAATTATATTCTATATAAAATTTATAGATTATAAAAAAAGATTAAATATTTGTCCAAATTAAGAAAATATAAAGAAAATTCGTTACTGGAAGTAAAAGTACTGTATAACAGACGGTTTGTGTAATGGCACACGATTAAAAGTTACCAAATTATTCAAGTATAACACTGAAGCTGAAATTATAACTGGGGAAAAAATAGGAAATAAAGTTTTCATGCCTACAATTACTTTAAATACCGGAAATTTATCTTCATTGCCAATTATTTTACACAGAAAACAATTTCCTTTAGTCTTAGCGTTTGCTATGACTATTAATAAATCTCAAGGACAAAGTTTCGATAATGTAGGAATATACTTTCAAAAACCGTTATTTTCTCATGGACAATTGTATGTATCGTTATCTAGATGCAAAGATCCTAATCGATTGTTTATTCAAAATGAAAGTGAAAACAATTCAGATATAGAAAATATAGTTTGGAATGAAATTTTTTATTAGAAGTCATACTTGAATCGCACGAATACACACACACATATATATATATATATATATATATATATATATAGGTGGTTCTCTGACAAATCGTGCGCGACAAAAAAAAATGTTGCCCAAACTTGGGGGATATGTTCTAGAGGTCACTACGATGTCAGCTGTAAATTTTCAGATCGATTTGATCATATCTCTTCGAGTTATAAGGGTTCAAAGTTGGTTATTTAGGCATTTTTTGCATTTATTGCCTATTTTCAATGATTTATATATATATGATGATCAAACGGCTGTTGAACAGAGATTAAATGCATATAATAGTAACAATTTAATCCAATCACATATTGAGACTTTGACTAGAATTTAAAAAAATTCTACAGCTAAAAATTATAAACACTTGCATCAAGTAGCTAACATTCAAAATCTTCCAAATTATAAAATGATTTTTTCACGAAAAGACGGACAACAAAAACATTTATATAACAAACGTCTAACCCCTGAATTAGTGCTATTATAGTTTCAGACTCAGGTTTACCAGAAAATTTTGATCTTTGCGTATATCCTAAAGAATTACCAGAAAATCAATCACAAGATACATATTTAAATAAATTATCCAAAATAAATTATCCAATATTGAATGATATAATACATGAAAAATATTTTTGGTAAAGTATTAGCTTATGTATATACAGTTCAGTTTCAAAAACAAGGTTTATCACATGCACACATTTTAATAACATTACATCCTGATAACCAAATAATCACATCTGAATATATTAATAATAACAAACTTAAGAAATTAATTATTAAACATATGCTGCACGGACCTCATAGTAATAAAAGTCTATGTTTAAATAATAAAAACAAAAAATGCACAAAAAATACAAATTTATATTTACAAAAAAAGTCGCTGGGGAATGCGGGGGGAGTATACACAAAATAATTATATAATATAGGAAGATATATATATATATATAACTTAACTTTGTTTGATTCATCTTCGTTCTTTTTATCTGTGATTTCGTTACAGAATAGATCAATCTCGCCTAACCTTTTACTTTTTTTAAAGTTAATTTTTTAAAGAGATTTCAGTCCTTTTTAGTTTTTTTTTTTTGAGTATTGCTTCCTCCTCAAGAGTAAAATTTTCAGTTTTGCTAATACTTCGTGGAAACGCATTTGGAGGTGTTTGGAGTACGAATATTACGTTTTTAGAAAATGTCCGTGCGGATAGCTGTGTGTGTGTGTGTGTGTGTGTGCGTGTGTGTGTGTGTGTGTGCGTACGTATACCGCCATAATTTTGGAACCATGCGACGGATCGTAATAAAATTTGACATGCATATATTTTTTCTGATTCTGAATTTAGGTCATTTTTTTTATGATTCTGACCATTTTATGGCCATATTATAGCCATTTTTCTATTTTTGAAAAAATATTTTTGCTGTTTTATAATGATATGATTTATACAATATGTTCAACAATAGTGTATCTAAAAGAACATAAATTTGTCTACTTTTTCCCGCAAGATTTTCTAGATTGACTGATCTGTTCATTTTTTATGATATAAAAGGTAATTTTTCGATAAACATATATAACTCAAAAAATAAATAGTTAAATGTTTTGAAAAAATTCATGACAATAAAAAACAACGATATCTACTAGTTGTAAAAATTTTAAGCAATTTTGGCGACTAGTTTTTGAGATAAAAATCAAAAACTAAATAAATGTTTTTTTTATGTCGTACGATTACGGGAGTAAAAGGGTTTAAATTGAGTTGAAATTTTAGTAAAAGATTGATCTTTTGATCACTTCGGCTAGGTTCTTTTTGTAGCTTATGAAACCTTTTAGTTTAAAAGATATTAAGATTCAAATTCTTCAACT
>CM053172.1:16818524-16834073 GCA_012977825.3 Pteromalus puparum | reverse complement strand
CTACTGTATACTCTGTGTGATGAACATTATTATTTTTTTTAAACCATATAATTTGATAATTAAACTTAGTATATTTCGAGAGTTTTCGTGGTTTTATAAAATGTCGTGAGATGTTTGTCTGGTGTGGTGTGTGCGTGTACGTATACTGTTATATTCTGGACTACGTGATCGATCGTAATAAGATTGGACGTGCATATATGTTTTCTGATCTTACATTCGAATGAATTTTCTTTTAGATTTATATATTTATGACCATTTCATGGCCATTTTCGATTTTGAAAATATTTTGCTTTATTTATATATATTTATTACATATATTCAACCAATCTCTCTGTATCGAATAGTAGCGAATATTTAAATCAAAGAATGAGTTGATTGTCCCATGTAATTATCTTCCACTAGCAGAATAGG
Organism: Pteromalus puparum; assembly: GCA_012977825.3. NCBI lineage: Eukaryota > Metazoa > Arthropoda > Insecta > Hymenoptera > Pteromalidae > Pteromalus > Pteromalus puparum. Next base: position 16,833,662 of record CM053172.1, on the reverse strand, counting down.
AGGAAGCTAAGTGCCAATGACTTGGCAGCGGTTTTTTATTTGTCCTAAAAATAAGATATAAGCATATTTAACGAATATGGCTTTTCTGAAACATTTTTATCACTAACATGAAATCACTGATTGTTCTTATATACCAGTCTCGAATGATTTCTAGATCTAGATACTAATAAAAACAACAACGAACTACCTAGACCTCGTCATCGGCCACCCCATACACCGAGACACCGCCCTCGAATGATTTCTACATCTAGACACAAAAAGTTACGGTGCGCACCACCTAGACTTCGTCATCGGCTACTTTGTACACCTAGACACTGTCCTCGAATGTTTTCTACACCTAGACACAAAAAGCTACGGTGCGCACCACCTAGACCTCGTCATCGGCTACTCTGGCTACCTAGTTACTGTTACTGCTCCGGAACCTGTCCGGAACGCAGAGTATGCACCGGCAACATTATATATGAGAAAGCAATCCCCAAATGACTTTCGGCCGGATGCGGCAAAGTTCACAGTTCTTTCACTTTCAGATCAGCTGATTTCATGATAATGTAGAAGGAAAAACGTTGAAACATTTCATTTCGTTTTATATAATCTAATAATTATACTCGTTAATTTTATTATCTTATTATATATATAAAGTTTCTCTCCAAAATTTCTATTCTCAAACTACGTTTTACAACAGAAATTGTTACCGCGCCAATTGATATATACATGTATAGTCACCTTCTGCAGCCAATTTCACGGTCCTACCACATTTCGGACTGAAGAATAAATACGTGATTTCAGCATTTTTGGATTATGTAGTCACATATTATTAAAATAAGCAGCTTTTTCACTAATATTCTTGTTGGAAAGCATAGTTTAGCTCAGAAAACAAGCTAATAAGACAAAAAAAAACTTACTAACAGTAATGATAAGCATTTTTTTTTGTATAATGAAAATTCTGAACACCAATATAGAATATATTGAATATATTAAAGAAGTAAATATGTCACGGGCGCCGTGGCTTAGTCTGCTTCTCAAACTCGCCTTCGTGGCGCTACCACGCCACTTGATTTAAAAAGTTTGATACGTGTAGCTGCATCAGCTACACGTGGCTATGGATATCGCGCCGACATCCGTGCCCGAGGCGTCTGCTGCAGTGGACCGCACGGCAGCAGAGTAACATAATAACACCCGCGTCGCGCCAAGACGAGGGAATAGCAGCCGCCGCGATAAGCCACGGGGCTCGTAACCTCTCCCGTCACGAGGACAGGAGAGAGAGTGGCTCCACCGTGGCTGGACCAGTAAACACTAGCGTCGCGCCGCGCCGACGCGGGTCAGCCGCACACGCAGTCACTGCTATACCGGTACAGCCGCGAAAAATGTCTGACGTACGCACCAGGAGTCGCGCCGCGTACATAGAAACGAGAACCCGCACAGACACGGCCGAACACGAGGCGCAAGTGACGCGCGCGCATCATGGCCCCGCATTAGCTACCGCGGTAACGCACCGCATGATAAAGAGGGAGAGAGAGAGATAGCGAGATCGCGCTCGAAGAGAGTGAGGATACGCGACACGGAGAGGGAGATGCGCGCACGAGAGAGAGAGAGAGAGAGAGAGAGAGAGAGAATACACGGCGAGAGCGGAGCCGGCCAGTGGGGGACTCGCGCGTACACTACTAACCGCACTACTATCGCGACATGCTGTGGCGCGCAAAGCAGTCCAGTACACCGCACTGAGCCCAGTTAACTATGACTACGGGGTGACTTGCGCGTGACGTCTGGCGCCGACTGATTAGCTCGCGACTTAACCGTTCTCGCGCATTCGTATTCGGTGAGCTGATCGTGAACTTGTCCCGGTGAGTACTCGCGTCGCGGAAACGGGTATAGAGGGCGCGATCGAGCATCCTCTTCCGGGACGCGTGAGGATAGCGCCGCGAGGAGACTTCCTCCTCGCTCACTCTGATTGCAGCCATCAACCGCGTCGGACGCCTACCGCTTATAATATTAGCTTCAGTGCCGAGACTTATTAAATCGCGAGCGAGGTACTAAAGCCTAATAGAGGAGTTATATTGGTTGGTCGTTTCGGTCAAACAGAGTGAGAGTCGGGTTTTGCTTGTTTTCGGGTTGAAGTCGTTGCGAGTTCGAGATGGTAAAAAGTAAGTCCTTGCGCCGACAGGTTTGACTTATTCTGAGTATTATAACAACTCGTTGGTGATGCCGTTAAGAGCAATTGGAACTCCGGCTAAATATTAACCCTCGAATTCGCGGATGTTGCATGAGTAGCGTTACCCTAGAGATGAAGTCTCGGGTTTTTCAACAGGACGCGGAAACAGAGCAGATTTTGTGCTGCGACGATTAATTCGCGGATTTTCAGGGGATCGAATGCATAAGCAGATCCGACTTGCAGAGCAGCGGCGGTGGTGATTGGATTCAGCCCGAGGCACGACACCGCCATCTTGGCAACGCCGCGTCCTTACAAACGTCGCCGCCGCTATTAGCTGAAAAGCCGTTGATGCGTTCTTGGAGTCGCGTTGAGTATCGAGATTCGCGGGATAACTGAGTCTTCGCGATTGCTTGTGCCGTATTTATTGAATCAAAGTGGATCGTAATTGCACGTAACGTGTCGATTGGAACAAATAAAGTCGCAACGTACGCGTTCAGTAGTATTCGCGGTTGCATTGCGCGAGTAAATTAGATACTACGTCCGAGTTGAGTATTAATCGTAGTTACGCGCAGCGTTTAATTATTGAAGAATAGCGTTCTAGAAAGTAAGTGTAGTCAAGCTAGCCTTGACGGAGGTTTCATATAATATAATTCATATCTATCTAGCATTAAATATTACTATGTTATTATTGACTAACGTTTGTCCCCCTCTATAGATTTAAGTGTCGGAACTAGTCGCGCAGAGTAAAGATAGTGTCTAAGAATAAAACTGATTGATTGCACGGCCGGAGAGGAGCCGATAAATAACTGCAACATCACAAGTTATATGTAATAGAGTAAAAGTGTTTTAGCGACTCATCCCCTTAAGGGTTAATTTTGTTTGTTGTGCAATAAGGAACCGAAAAAAGTACATTGCCGACATGTGTATTGTATATATACAATGTCTGACGATATGTATATATACAATATTGACGTATATATCACACTTTCTCTTATGCCATAAATAGCGCTTTTTCCAAACTTAATATCTTTACAAAAAATGGAGATATTGATGTGATTTTTTTCTAAATTCAACCGTTGATCATACCGATTGATAAATTATTGAGAATGCTAGCATCCCCCACAGGGGGTGAGATTGGGAAGTTAGGGGTGAAAACGATGAAAATGGTCAAAAAATGCTGCAAAGGGCTGAAAACGATTATGACAATGATTTTATTAACATACCTTACTTTGAGCATCCATCGCCCACTCTAGGAATGAGATTGCGGGAGATAGGTTGGAGGGTGGAAACATGGAAAATCACCGAAAAATGCTGCAACGGGTTTTCGTGGACGCTAAAAGCGATTTTGACAATGATTTTATCAACATTCCTTACTGTAGGGGTGAGGTTTATATCTTGAAAGGTGGGACTGAAGTAGTTTTTGATTCCCTACTGAAAGAAAAGTTACAAAACAACATAAGTAGAACGAACAGCATTTTCCCTAAGTACTCTGATGCCATTAAGAACTCTAGACGAACGCATAAAAAAGTCCCTACAATATCCGTAAGAAAAAACGGTGACAGCAATATTGATGTCATGAAGTCAGTTATTGAATGTCTCACAGCTCAAAAACCGCTGCCAATTCTTTGGCACGTAGCTTCCTTCAACATTATGTATTGCTTAATATCATAACTAGCACGCCATACCTCGCTCGCTAACGCTCGCTCGGTTTGATCTCTTGTTTTAAAAATTTTAATTTATAAATAACCAATAATAACAATTAATAACATTGTTTTTTGACACTTAATTTAATTTTTAATATTTTTTTTGCATTTTAGAATTTGATTATATGGGATATGATTAATAAATTAATCATTTAAGTCAATAAGATTTCAATTGACTAGAATATTGAATCTTTATATTACAATTTTTACATTAGAATTTGATAAATCGCTATAAAATAAGATAAAAATTAAAATTGAAATTGTAAATATAAAATTCAATTGTAATTTGTAATATGAACTTTATCGATTTATATTGATTTTTATCGTATTTTATCGCTTGTAATCAAGTATTAATGCAAAAAGTGGAATTAAGATATAAACAAATACTTATATTCAATATTTCTTATTATACATTTACTTATTGGACGCGAGTATAAATGCGTGGACACTAGAATGTCCGATCTTCGCGCTTATAGGGACAGTGTTGGTCCGTGCTCTATATATTCTTTAAAATTGTTATAGTTTTTTTATTTATATAGTTTATTCGGCCTAGTACCAGAGCACTTTATTTTACAGACAGTTTCGATATTTGACAGATGTTATAACGTTTGGTTGAGTATATAGTTTAGTTCGCGTTACTTATTTATTCTTATTTGTTTAGTCGATTAACTAAGGTGACTTACAATTATTATACTATCGACCGCACACTGGATGTTTGTAACTCCTTCGTTGGCACGGCAGAAGCTGATTGGCTTATATTTTACACGATTGCTCATGGCAAGTTATTCGGACTTATCTAAGGTGTGTTTGTTGTTGCCACTGACCCCAAATTTATTGACGGGCGCTTTCCTACTAGGCACGGGACTCTCGACTAGCACGTGAAGAGGTGTACTGTTGAATCGTGTGCAGAGTTTGAGTGTTTTCTACGCACTCAATAGACGATGTTCACAGATGCACAGCCCTCGTATTCTCTCACAATTATAATTTATTTTTATAATTATTTATAAGAAGTTTATTTTTTCAGAGTTTAAAAGTGGTGTGTCCCCTTGAATTGTTAGACCAAATTGAAAGAGGATCTTTGTCCTCAAGAAAATAGAGGTAAGAGTTTAATTATTAAACATTTTAACATAGAAAGATCAAGCAGTCACGAGAAGTGTTCGCGTAACTGCAAAGAGACGTCATTCAGTCGCGAGAAGTAAACGTGGAGGCGTAAGAAGTGTTTAGAAGTGATGTCGACGAGTCCGATGCGCGAATTTCAAGAAAAGCAGTGTGAATAATGACGCGTTAGTAAGAATAAAATATTACTGAGATTAAATGAGTATACTGATTGAATCGGTTTTCTTCTTCAAAGCGTGCGGAGTCTGTCGCACTTCACCGCATAGTGCAGGACAGTCCCGAGCAGCCCCGACCTTGGAAGTCGATGCCGTGGTCCGTTACCAGACGAATGAGTCACGCGTTCTCCAAGGAGGGATCCATCTAAAGCAGCACCTGGAGAACGGTACACTTGTCTTCGATCACCTGAGAATCCCGATATCTAATGAGCTCGATAACGTCAGCATCGGAGTGCACCAACAGCTCACCTGACTTGTTGTAACCAGCCAAGACCCAGATCCACAGGACCGAAAGCTTTCGAAGCTTTTCTTTTTGATCGCTATTGTGTTGAGGGCTGATAGAAGTTCCTTGATCTGGTCTCTGTTGACGAGACATAACTCGCGAAAGATGGTACTGTCGAAGCCTTCTGCGATTCATTCCGCAGGCCTATCGTCGGAATTGTCTGTGGTCCTTTAAGTGGAGCTTTCTGTAGTGCTTTCTGCAGTACATCAAGCAGAGCTTTCTGTGATACTGTCAAAACCTTCAGCGGGTCTTTCAGCGAGCCTATCGTCGAAACTGTCTGCGGTTCTTTGAACCGAGATTTCTGTAGTGCTTTCTGCGGTACATCAAGCGGAGCTTACTTTGGTGCTTCCTGTTTACACGGGTCTATAGGCGGAACTTTCTGTGGTCCTTTAAGCGGCACATTGTGCAGGAATCTCTGTGGAATTTACCACGGGTCGCGGAACTTACTGTGGGTCTTATGGTGTGACTATTCGCAGATCACTTTTCCCGCGTCTTAAGCAAGAGAGATCACGAAATATTCTGCTAGATTGTAGAGCACATTCAAAATGCGCTTGTAATATGCACACAGGTGCCTAAAGTTCGAGCTCCACTTCGACAGGTACAATAATAGCCTCTAATCGGATCGTCGTCTACATGAGCGTGTGGAACGTACTAAATCCATAATTGATATCTTGCCTGATTGCGAAATTGAGAAAAGATTCTTGCTCTCAAAAAACCAGGTTTGGGTAATCTATTTCCATCCCGCAACATTTCAACCTGAAATTCGTCATGGTCTTCTCTCTGTAACGTGTTCTGTACGTATAATGGGGCTAATTCGATTTGATAAATTCCGGCTGTCAATCCTTTTAAATATTCAATGTTCAGGACAGGAAAATCATCCAATTCATCGGCATCCAGCCTGATCCACCTATAAACTATACGTGAATGCGGTATTTTATGCATTACGGAAAATTGTGCGTTTTGCATGGATGTTTATGTATGCAAAGACGAGCGTTAATTCGAACGTGCCTACGTGAACAAACCAGTAATAAAATGAGAGAGTTTATCTAAGTACATGAGAAACGTAAGATGATGTACGAGAGAGTCAAGGAATTCGCAAAAAAGAATCAGAGCACAAGGCTGGGCTCAAAGCTCTGAGCTTACAAGAATTGTACAAACGCGAGAGTCTGTACAGATACGTAAACGAGTGCGCGAATTTAAGAGTGTATTTATGTGCGAATGCGAGCGTAACTTTAGGAGTATCTTTAAAGTGAGTGATCTTTAGAGTAATGTGTGCATGCAAAAACTCAGCATGTGGATAAACGTGCGAGGATTGTGCAAATGCAAAGGCCAGCCTCGATGCTCTAGTTTTCTGGGTGCGTGTTTGCGTGTGGATGTTGCGAGACAGAGCATGGGGTTGGCGTCGTCGCTCTGAGCTTGCGAGGATTGTACGAATACCCGGGTGTGTACAGCTGCATGAACGTGTGCGCGAATTAAAAAGAGTACGGGGGCGGCCTTGAAGCTCTGGATTTCCGAGTTTGTGTCTGCATGTATATGTCACGAGGTAGAGCTCGTGGTCGGCTTTGAAGCTCTGGCTTTACGGGTCTGTGTCTGCGTGTATATGTCACGAGCCAGAGCACGGGGCTGGCCTTGAAGCTCTGACTTCCCGGGTGCGTGTGTTCGTATGAATGCTGCGAACTGTGTACGCGTGCGCGAATGAGTGTTCGAATTTGAGGGTGCGTTTATATGCGAATGCGAGCGTGACTTTAGTGGTCTGCATGTTAGCGAACGAGTGCGAGAATGTTAGAGTGTATTTGTGTGTGAATGCGTTAGAATATTTAGCTGTGTGTATAAGCTTACCAGGGTGTGCGAGTACATAAACGAGTGCGTGAATTTGGTTTATGTGTGCGAATGATTGCGAAAATTTGTCGGTTTATCTAAGCTTGGAAAAGTTTGAATTATGTCAGAGTTTATACGTGTGGGAGATCAAGGTCATGAATTTCGGAATATTTATGTGAACGAAGGAGGGCGTCAATAGAGCAGTGTAATCACTAGTATAACTCTGTTGTAAATTGCAATTGTTATTTCATAATTGCATACCTTTGAGCACCTCTTACTCTTAAATGTTTAGTTTCTACCCTGTGCTGAACGTCATTTCTATGTAATGCTCTTTGTTGCATTTGTTGTGCAACCTCAACTTTGACATCTCGCATTATAATCATAGGGTGAAATCTATGTATAGAGAGCGTAATTATAATTTTGTTTTTCATGGTAGGCAGTTTGCACGGAATAATTCATACCTCTTAATAATGGCACCTGAAATCCAGTAAAAGTCTCCAAGGTTCGGTAACACGTGTATCTGCTGTACAGTGTTCAAGAGTTTGAACTTATTTTTCAAATGTCCATTTCGAGCTTCTACTATCCACGAGTTTTCGTAATGAATCTTGCCTCATGGGCATCCTCCGCGGATAATTGTCGTTCTCCAGCTTCAAGAAGTAGAGGCATTCTACATTCAAATCCTGATTCTTGAAACTAATACTTTAAATCTTTATCGTTATTAAACTCATTGCTAAGCATAGATGCATCATTATTCTGAGCATTTGAGAAATATGGTCCCTGGATGTCCAGAATATACCCATCTGGAGCGACTATTAGTGCGGGTTTTACAAGATGCCTTCCTTTATGGCGACAAAATGATTATCTTTTATGTTTTAAGGCTCTAAAGTTGCTACTTTTATGAAGGAAAATCTGGCAGATAAAGTATAAACGAATTCGACTGTCTTGTAGTTTCCGTGATTTTTCAACCAATCATATAATGATTCTGCAGTTAAAATTTGCTTATTAGGTGGTAACTGTAAACTTGCTTTTGCTGCAGATCTTTTTACAGAATCACATACTCCATCACAAGCACCTTTACCATGGGCTATTGGAACAAAATGCCAATCTTCCTCAATTTCAAAATCCACCTTGTGATAATAGATATTTGCTGATAGGTAAAAACGGCTACCGTATCATGACTCAAATTATGAGAAATAACAACGAATCCTTTTCCTTTCGTTTCATTTTCATATTTATAATGAGCATCTAGACTCCTCTCCATATTTAAACAATAATTTTTGTAGGAACGAATGTGAGAGGAAAACCCTTTTTGATGTGAAACATCTAATGGCGCGGCTCGGGGGTTCAACCGAATCGTTTTGTCGTGACGCTTTCCCCTCTCGTGCCTCTACAGTGCGCTCCCCTCTCCTCCTCTCTTGCCTCTACAGCGCGCTCACCTCTCCACCTCTATAGCGCGCTCCTCTATACTGGAGAGAGAGAGAGAGAGAGAGAGACAGAAGAGAAATATACATGCGTGCGCGCGTCGACCAGAGAGAGAGAGAGAGAGGAACAGTATGTATGCGTGTGCGTATCTGTGAGTGCGCTTTAGACAGCGATGGGTCTAGAACTATAGAGTGTGTTTATGCGTGACCGTGCCTATCGGTGAGTGCTTGCAGTATACGGCGCGCGCTATAGTCGCTTTACTTGTGTACACGGCAGCGTCTCGTGCTGTACATTTGGCGTTCGACGCTTACAATCGATGCAGTATTTATAAGATACCTTGATGATGTTATGACTAACACTTTCGTCGCATATTTTAGTTATCATCGGCCAATCGTCACTCTAATACCATCACAAACATTGACTGCTAGTATTACAGAAATAACTGATGATACATCTGACAATATTTAACAGTATTGCAGAAGTGTAAATATTTGTAATATATTTCTAAACAAAAATATTAATACTTGTTACTTTCATTTTACGCTTCCTCCAATACAACGTCCTTTCCATTACATACCTTCATAAAACTCAGTTTTTATGTTACAAAACAAAAAATATTTATTTACTTTATTTTATATAAACTTCTTTCAATAACCATAAATTTCAATGTTTCACATCTGCCAGGCGTCCCGTGACGGCTCACTTTTTTTTTGTTTTTTTTTTAAATAAATAAAAAAACAATCCAAAGTGTATATCGGCGACGTTTCATCCCGGGTGAGGACCTGTTCAAGCCTTTATTAAACACAAGAAATAGATACGATTACATATAAAAACATCTCTATACAAAACATGAGATCAAGCAAAATTTTTTTCTTAACATAGTTAAAAGTTAATATTACTATCACAGCCGTGACATATGTGTCTCTTTAGTCACCTGTTGTCTAATCAGTGAAACTTAATACAAGCAAGTATGTACTGAGCCTGCACAACGAAAACAATGATTGCGATGCTACTTATGTTAGTCAAACTAAGAGAAGTTTAAAAAGGAGGATAGATGAACATAAAAAAAAATACCGTTAGATAAAATATTCCCTATTCCTACTCATATTAATAATTTTTCGCATAGTTTCAATTTTGATAATGTTAGAATTTTAGATAGAGAACCAAATAATTTTAAGAGATTAATTTCGGAAATAATTTGTAATAATATCAATAGTAACAATATTAATAAACAAGACGATTTTAATAATATTAGTAAACAATATAATAAATTAAATAGATATTTAAACAGAGTTGAGTTTCTCAATGTTTGATCTTCCCTCCTTTTTGAAATTTCTATACAGCACAGTAGATAGATAAGCGAGATATGTGTAGGTGCATAAGTTAGCCCTTGGTATACTCGATGCATGTGTAGGTGAATAAGTGAGCCAGGAGTATATACTCTTGTTTTCGTTGCGCAGGCTCAGTACATACTTGCTTGTATAAAGTTTCACTGACTAGACAACAGGTGACTAAAGAGACACATGTGTATAGGCTGTGATGGTAATATTAACTTTTTGTAAAATTAAGGTATAACCATATTCTTTTGTATACTATGTCAAGAAAAAGTTTTGCTTGATCTCATGTTTTGTATAATGATATTTTTAGATGTAATTGTATCTATTTCTTATGTTTAATAAATGCTTGAAGAGGTCCTCAACCGGGACGAAACGTCGCCGATATACACTTTGGATTGTTGTTTTATTTATTTAAAAAAAAGGGTTTTCCTCTCACATTCGTTCCTACAAAAATTATCATATTTATAATAAATATATGCTATGAATACGGTGGCTTGATTTTGTTACGCCAGTGGACTCCAGGGGGAGCATCCTGTATAACAAATGCATAAATTTCTGCAAAGTCAAGATTTACAATAATTTTATCATCTGGTATTAAATTTTTTAATACTATTAAAAATGAAGACTGCTGTAGATATAAATGCTGATATAAACTTTTCAATTTTTATACAAAAACCTGCAATAAATTCAGTGACATCGTCTACAAGATTCTCTAATATTGTTGTAGGAAGAGAGATCCATTGTGAATAATTTATTTCCACAATTTCTCTCTCTTCAAAAATCATAGTCAAATACTCTCTTAACTTTTGTATTCCAGGACAATTTTTACACTTTTTTAAGTAACATTCGGAAAAAGGACTTTCATAATTTTTGTCGCAGACAATAAATTTGAGTACGTGCTTATAATTATTTAATTGAGAAACATAACCTTCTGTAATTTTGGACAAAGAAGAACATCCTAAAATGTAATTTATGTATGTTACAAGAACCATATTACAAAATTATTTTACAAATTTAATGTCTTTAACTTAATACCTGATATTAATAGTTTGACATTTTGATGCATTGAGCATACACAGACTGACAAGAAGAGCTACCAGGCTCCGAAAAAGAGATTCCACTAATACTTTTAAAAATGTTTTTTGGTAAATAAAAATGAGAGAAACCAGTTGTAGTTTGATCTCATAGGCCTTTATTCGAGAGTTATATATAGCTAATGTTAACCAAAAAACCTAGTTCATTCAAACGAGTATAACTTCTAAGGCATAATTCCTAGAGCATCCTGTATAAAATTTACTTCAAGTAAGGAAAATTTCCTATAAAATGAGGTGATTACAAAGGCCAAAAGATCATTTTCTTCGAATGATACAGCTAATTGAAAATTTTATTGTACTTCTGATTTGGAAAATAGTGTACAGAATAATCGCGAGAAATTAAGTAAAATATTTATGAAATACATGGTTATACAATATTTTTTGAAGAAAATGATATTTTGCTTTCAAAAACCACCATAAAACTTATATGTAAATACATTTATATATTTTACTCCAACCCCATCTCTTTTCTGAACTCCAGAAATTTAACTGCAGGCAGCGGCTTGGTCAGTACATCTGCCAATTGATTTTCTGTAGGAACATACATCAATTTTATTACATTTTTCTCAGCTTGCTCTTTTGAGAGATGATATATCAATATGCTTTGATCTCTTGTGATTGGTAGGATTGCTTGCTATACTGATGCAACCATTATTGTCTTCATAAATTATTATAGATTTTGAAATATCTATCTTTATACTAGTTGCCAATGACTTTAAGCAAAAAGCTTCTTTTACAGCTTCATGAAGAGCCATATATTCAGCTTCTGTAGATGAAGCACCTACAGAGGCTTGTTCTCTAGTATTCCAACAAATCGTACAATTTTCAAATAAATTAAACAAATATCCGGTTGTGCTTTTTCTATCAAATGGGTCATTACCCCAGTAAGAGTCTACAAAACCATTTATGAAATCATTATAGTTCCGTTTTACGTAATTTAATTTGACATTTGTTGAACATTTTAGATATCTTAAAACTCTTTTTAAACATTGCCAGAGATCTTTATTATTTTTATTTGTATATCTACTTAAAATATTAATTGCAACACTCAAATCAGGTCGTGTGCAAATCATAACATACATTAAACATCCAATTAAATTACGACAAGGAGCATCATACATTTCATCATAATTTAAATCTATATTATTTAATTTACTAGGAAGTGGTGTACTAACGGCATTACAATCTGACATATTAAATTTTTCTAAAACTTTCTTTATATAAGCACTTCGATCCAGATATTTTATTTGATGATCTTTATATTTTAATACCAAGAACGAGTTTAATATCTTTCAAATCTGTCATTGAAAATTTATTCATAAGATAATTTTTGAAGATATTCATTACTTTAATGAGTCATAAATTTCGCGGCTGCAAAAGATCTTATAGTAAAGAGTACGTGCTTTAAGCACAGGGATATACATAAAGTAAAGTGAACATCGCCGGACGAAGCCACGAAAAATCAAATTGATCACTTTCTTATCGATAAGAGGCGCCACACGAACGTACTTGTCGTAAGTACCTATAGGGGGACGGATTGCGACTCGGATCATTTTCTAGTAGTGGCCAAATTAAGAGCCAAATTAGTAGCTGGGCAAAATAGTAAACGGGCGAACAAAGTAGAAACGTTCGATATTGAAAAGCTACGGAACGCGATAGAACGAATTAAGTATCAAGTAGAAATAAGAAATCGGTTTCAGGTACTTGAAGAAACGGATGCACCGACGGAGGTAGATGTCGACCCGAACAGTCTTTGGGGGGATATCGAAAAAACGATAAAAGAGGCCGTGAATAAAGTGCTAGGTAAAAAGAAAAAGCCAAAGAGCAAACCATGGTTTGACGAAGTGTGCAAACTCTGGTTTGAAAGGCGCCAAAAGGCCAAATTAGACAGCGTACACAATGGAGGCGATAGGGCCGTAGAAGAGTACCACGAAATAAGAAGGCAAGTGGGGGCTATTTACAGGAACAAAAAGCGCGAGTATCAAAAGAATCAGATTAGAAAAATAGAAACTAATAGTAAGGAAAATAACCCGCGCGAGATGTACAAAGGAATTAACGCTATTAGGAAGGATTTCCAGAGTAGATCGCAATTAATGAAAGATGAGGGCGGGAATCTCGTTACAAGCGAAAATGAACTGCTAAAGCTGTGGAAAGGATATTTTGATGAGTTACTAAACTTACATGAAAACTGCGAGGAAACGGGAGACGAAATTCACACTGCTGAACTCCATATGGAAGAACCGACCTACAAAGAAGTCGAAGCCGCGATCAAAAAACTAAAAAGCAATAACGCGGGAAACGATTCTATACCAGCTGAATTGCTTAAATACGGGGGCACCGCGCTAACATTCAAAATTTTTGAACTAGTATGTGCTATTTGGAAAAATGAAATGATACCGAAAAACTGGAAAGAATCATTATACCGATTTTCAAAAAGGGAGATAAGACAGATTGCAATAACTATCGGCGAATCTCACTTTTCTTAGCTACCTGCTACAAAGTTCTGTCAAACGTAATACAGGCCAGACTCACACCCTTCGCGGAAGATATAATAGGAGATTATCAGTGTGGATTCCGGCGTAACAGGTCGACGAGCGATCAAATGTTTACTATAAGACAGCTGTTAGAGAAAAAATGGGAATATTGCGAAACAATACACCAGTTATTCATAGATTTTAAAAAAGCGTATGACTCTATCAAGCGAAGCAAAATGTATCAAATCCTTGTGCTCTTCGGCGTACCAAAAAAACTTGTGAAATTAATACAAATATGTTTGAACCGAAGCACGGGAAAAGTACGAGTAGGCGGTAATGTATCTGAATCGTTCATGATACACGACGGTTTGAAACGAGGTGACGGGCTCTCCCCGGTACTCTTTAACTTAACGCTAGAGTATGTTGTTAGACAAATGCAGACTAGCGGGCTGGGCGCAACACTCAACGGAAAAACGCAGATCTAGGATATGCAGATGATTTAGAAATAGTGGGGGGATAATGGCGAAACGGTAGCGAGAAACGCGGAAATACTCATAAATGCGGCCGAGGAAACGAGGTTAGAGGTGAGCGAATCGAAAACGAAATATATGATTATGGATAAACTGGGCATTTGCGAAGGAGAGGGGGATCTTAGAGTCGGAAATTTTACTTTCGAAAAGGTTAGCGAATTCAGATATTTAGGCACAACTATAAATGATCGAAACGAAATCAAAGCCGAGATTAATAAGAGACTACATTCGGGTAATGCCTGCTTCTACGCCGTGAACAAACTACTAAAATCAAAACTGCTGTCTAAAAATGTAAAAATTAGGATATATAGGACTATAATAATGCCGGTAATCTTATACGGATGCGAAACTTGGGCGCTTACTAAAGCAGAGGAAAACGTTTTAGGGTTTTCGAAAATAAGGTTCTGCGAAAAATATACGGGGCAAAGAAAGATAAGGAAACCGGGGAGTGGAGGAAACTGCACAACGACGAGCTACATAACTTATACCCGTCACCGAATATAAACAAAATAATTAAATCGCCGAGACAAAGATGGGCAGGGCACATTGCAAGAATGGGAAATGACCGCACGGCAGCGCGTATGATGAAAGGAAAGCCAAATACATCGCGACCTCTAGGTAGACCTAGACGCAGGTGGGAGGACAATGTAAAAGCGGACTTAACTGAAATCGGGCGGGACGGCGCGAAATGGATAGGGTTAGCACAAAATAGGGATAAGTGGAAGGCTTGCGTAGATGAGGCGATGAACTTTCGAGTTCGAAATGCCACTTAAAAAAAAAAAAAAAATTCATTACTTTAATATTAGCCGTAGCAATCACAAGATCATCCACATATAATACAACATATACAATGAGCAATTTCTTGTAATTTCTTTATCTAATATGTTTATATCATACCTTATATCTATATAGTGTTTTGAGATACCCCCCCCGCACCGGGCCCCCGCACCCCCAAGTTTGGGTTTTGCCAAGAAGCTTGCTATGAAATGAATTTAAG
>CM053172.1:16767410-16809869 GCA_012977825.3 Pteromalus puparum | reverse complement strand
TTTTTTATTTTTTATGAATGATGTACAATTATGTACTATGGGAATGGGTAAGAAAAGGGTATCAATAAATACAAGATAAGTAATTTATATTTTGTAATAATAGATTATTTATTCAATATATTGAATGCGATAATAATACAAATTGTGATGTCATTGGTAACTTTTTTCTTTCTTTCTTTCTTTCTTTCGAAGAAGAAGATAATATTTACAAGAAGGATAATAATAATAATAGTATCATTAATCGCTCATTTCATTTAATAAATCGACAATTTTATCGAGATGGTGAGATACAAGTTGGTAAAATATATCGACAATATCATTACAGCTGAACGGAATTTGGTCTTTCATTTCGCTCGCACGCGTCTGTACAGTGGTTCTGAAATTATCGAGCCACTTATCATCAATTAGATTGATAATTGCTTTCACAAGACTTATCGTATAAATACCAAATTTTCTTACCGGTGTATTATCTGGATTAACACTCTTAATGTATTTTACAGACTCTCTTGCAATACAACTCACACTACCTGCTACAAAGTTAAGATATTCCAGATGTGCGACAATAGATTTCACAACATACTCATGCAATTGAAGAAATTTAGCTTTTTTAAGAATAACAGTTGAATGATACCGTGTTCTCATCATCTCAAATGTCCTAGGAGGACTAGTGTCCACAATTTCGATAACCCTGTCCTTCTTACCGCAAGTGAATTTTGCTGTCCATCCTGTACCGCAAATCTGTTGATCCGTCATGGAGTCGCTGCTACTACTGTCCTCGCAAAGATACTTGAAAAAGTCGTTGAAACACTTTGTGAATTGCACCCACTCATTGGGGGTAAAAGCCATTCCTTTGGTGTCATAGCCCAATAGTTGCACAACTGGTCTGTAGTACTCGTCTTGCAAGTTGTCGTATTCCAGACCGACAATGATCTCCGTTGAGTACGACTTGTCCAAAGTGTACAAAGTGCTCAGAAGTTGAACTGGACAGAGTTTGCTTTCCTCCTGGTACGCCATGGTGTACAACTCTCTCTCTCTCTCTCTCTCTCTCTCTCTCTCTCTCTCTCTCTCTCTCTTGCAACCAGCACGACCACCTTCAAACTACTGACTCTGACTCTTAGCTTAAAGTCTGAAGGTGGAAGGGCATGGTGGGGATAAGAATTATGGTGGGAACAGCCACGTGTGCGAGAGAAAGAGATGTATTCATTATCTTCTCGGGTTACAATAGCGACATCTTAGAACTACAGTTTTGTAAGCACCTGACGATGCAACCGCCATTTCCGATGAAATCATCGTCAGCAGTTTTTTTGCTTTGTTTGCAGCAGACATATCGTCTTAGCACGTCATCATTTTTTTGCAGATTTTCTGAGAAATTTTTGAGAACTTTCTCAAAACCAAGACCATTACTCATGTAATGCAAAAACATGATGCAATATTGACCGCAAATATCGGAAGAATCACTCTGTAGACGAACATTATTCCAGCGAAATTGTTTACAATTTTTTCTCAATCGGTTTATATGATCGGGAATAAATGGGGGTAATCCAAAACTATCAAAGTAAAAAGCGCTACAAGATTTGTCCAGCGATCAAGAGATATACGGCGACCCAATGCATACCCGATCTCGTATGATCATCCGTATTGACAACAAACGCTGTCGGTTTCATCCACACCTTCGATATCTGATCGGCTGGAAATACACCGACAGTATGTAAACGAATGTTTGATAGATTTTTCAGTATCTGAAGACTGTCCATTACAAAGATCGCTCGTTAATAAAGTTGACCGATTTTTGTTTTTTTTCTTATTAGAATCACGCACAGATAGCCACGATTTTAACCTATAAGCGTTATTTAAAGCACATCGATAATTATGATGACAAGATTTAACAGCGTGATGCATACAGTATACATCGGACGACAATTTATCGAAAGACGGACATTCTTGATCGAACTCGAGATTAAAAATTTTACGAGGTATTATTTTGCGCAACAATAGCCATTTATCATTACCTCTAACGTATATTTTTCGCACACTTTTTGAAAGTTCTCTCAAAATTTTTTTCACCGACTTGAAAGACACCTCACCGTCAAAGTAGTCGAGTCCGTGATGATATTGGGTCAGCCAATAGTTCTCGTTCCGTATATCTTCACTCAGATGATCAAGCGCTATCGTCGGTGTCAGTATCCAATGACTACTAAAGTTCCCATCAATAGCCACCACGGCAATCTCTTTCGGTACATTTTGATGTTTGGCACCCTTGAAGAACTGAATGTCAATGATCACATCCATAATTGGGTGAAGCTTATATGCTGGCGCTGGATTACAAAAAATTAGAGAGAGAGACTGACTTTGGGAGGCACTTGAACGGCGATTATATCAGACAGTAGTAGAGAGTAGCGACATCTGTGAGTATGTTAAATGCTAAAATCGATGATCACTTGACGCGAGGCATCAATTTCCAAAATATTTTCATACTCTGCGTACAGAATGCAATTGACAGTTTCTGTTAGTGCGTTGCTAAAACATACTTCTAATCTAACGCTATCGTGTTTAATCAAATTCCAATGGCTGCAGTCATTTGCCGATAAATCGGGAGTCAAATCAAAAGCAAATAGGCAGTAGCCGTGGGGATAGTCTTCACGTGTCACTTGATTACACTCGTTGAGGAAATGTATTCCCGTACCGGAAAACAGCGTGTGATACGCATCCACATATAGATTTCTCGTTGTAAAGTCTGCTTACAGTGGCTTCGAGGGTACCTGCACCCCATCAACGTACAAACATAGAAAGTTTATATTAAAATGTTCAAAATTGAAGGGATTGAGCATTTGATCACCATTGAAAGCTTTATTATTGACGAAGCCCACAATGATTCTTTTCGGCAGTTGACCCAATATGATATTGTCTAATGTTTCACCGTGTACACCACTGTGCATAGTGACTGCCTTCACCTCCACCCGTGTCAATGGATATTTAGCCGTTGCTCGTGAGAGCGATTGAGCGTGTGCAAGCAATATACTAGGACTAATTTTCACACGTCTCACTAGAAGATTGGCCTCCTCAATGTGTACGGAATAAGAGCCTGCAGGATCCATCAGGCAAAAATTATCGCGCGATTTCACCAAACGCACTCTCACTTCGACACTGTTGAGCAGCAGCTTCTCTTGATTAAACACATCTGTGGGGAGGTGTCCGACCAGGTCAACGGGTTTATTTGCAGCCAGTAACTTTCGCCTTTCCACAAAACCCTCATTCTGATTTTCTGTGTCGTTCATTTTTCCAGCCGTATCGTCACACTACAAGACAGTTGACAGATGAGAGGCTTTGGCGGCAGGTCCGTAATTTAGCAGCGTCTCTATATATGCTCTGTAGGCATAAGCATTGGTAGGTGGTGACACTGGTTTCTGATTGAAAAATACATCCACTTGATTGAATAGTGAATGCATACAATTATTGACTGGTCCCACCCGCACAGTTAAAACTCTATAAGCTGCTCGACCAACTGCAGGTATATCTTCTTCATTCGCATCAGATCTTATATTCACTCGAAAACTGAGCATTGTATGAGCCAGATCGAGATATTCATCGCTGTTCCCGGGTATCACAAATTCTATTGGTGAGTCATCGGTCAAAGACGATATAGGCTTATATTGAACCCAATGCGAACCTTCGATTGTTGTTTGAGTTGGTGGAATGTCAAATAATAGCAGCTCCGACTTTAAACATTCACACGAATGGGTATGTAAAAACGCCATCTTTAACTGTCAAAAATATCTCTACTTGTCCTATTTCGTTTTCTCCTTCTAGTAGAAGTTTTATTCTTCGTCTTCTTCTTCGTCTGTCTCTTTGTCGTCTTTATTGTTGCACTTTTCTTCTTCACACCACCACCACCACCATCACTCCTCGACGTTTTATTCTTCCAGCGACACCTCTTTTTCTCCTCTTCCGCACTGTGACACTCGGTCCAGCGAGCAATTGCAACTGAGCCGGATTCCCGAAGCGTGACATTTTATATCCTGACCCCTTCGTAAACTTGTCCAGTTTCTCCTCAGCTTTTCTCTTGAGAATCTCGCCAGATTCTCTCACACGATTGCGGAAGGACTGCTTGACTGGAGTGTTGTGTGTTGCGACGTCGGATATGATGTTGAACCCCGTACGTACAGCCTCTTTACCCACAGCTTTGGCTCCACGACTGATGAGTGGGAGAACGCGGCGAAATATGCCAGCTAGAAAGGAGCCGATGCCACCGTGACCTCTTTGATAGGGAGATCCGATGTAAATATGACGAACTCCTCCAGTGTAGGGACCCCGTCCCCCACCGTGCTGGTAGTAGCCATTGCCAACTTGGCAGTTAAAATAATCTTCGTAGCGATTCATCTAGTCGTCGACTTTTTTGAAATGAAGTGTTACGGTCATTATCGGTATTTATCGATACAGATC
The DNA here is from genome assembly GCA_012977825.3 of Pteromalus puparum. Taxonomy (NCBI): domain Eukaryota; kingdom Metazoa; phylum Arthropoda; class Insecta; order Hymenoptera; family Pteromalidae; genus Pteromalus; species Pteromalus puparum. The sequence continues at coordinate 16,805,429 of CM053172.1, read as the reverse complement.
GTAGTAGACGCGATTGGACATCACCTGTCACATATGGCTGACAGATGTCGCTGTAGATCATAAACATGGATGGTAGTCCGTTGCAAAGTCCAGCAGGTCTATCCTACTCTATTGCGTATTGATTACCAACAAAACTTATAGATTGTCGTCTATCCTTTTCAAATCCAAGAATTTTTTTCACTTTTTCCAAAAAGTAAAGCTCGTGACTGAACTGAGAGCAGCTAGTCTTTGCGCAGACTCTGTTGATCGTCACATAACCACTATATTCAACTGTCACTTTCAAATGAGCACGCATACATTCTAAATTATTTATTTCCTCAACTAGAGTGAGGACATCTTTATAATTCCCCGGACGATAAGTGATTCCGTAATTGTAAAATTTTCCACTCTCGTCTCATTTGTCTCAAGTCTTGTGGGAGGTATTCGTTTGGGAGATATTTTTCTCTTCTCCTTTTCCGATATCACGTGTTGGAATGTGAGAGGTATTTGAACCTCAGTAAGCGTGACTAGCCATGAACCTTGTAATCTGATCTGTTGTGGCAACTGTGTAACATAATGCGTTGTAGTGTTTTCCGAAAAATAATTCATACTGCTGTTGCTAGGCAGAATAATATAGAATTGATCTTTCGTATTTGCGAGAGCTGGCTAGCCTTGACCCAGGAATGGAATTTTTCCGGATAACCTTTCCAGCTCACGACCCATGAATTCGTTACCCTTATCTGTCTGAAGACATATTGGCTGACGCCCATTGCTTCTCGAAAACACACGCGAGAATGCTTTAGCGACGTTTTTCGAGGTTTTTTCCTTGATCGGTTCCAACTAACTAAATTTGCTGACAACGTCGATCACCGTCAGAATGTAACTGTAACCGTCATTGTAAGTTTTCAGAGATCTCAAATCCATTAGATCAGCTTCCCACAAATCATCTAAATTTCGCACATTATAGCTGCGTCGTGCAAATCGACGTCTAACGGGTCGATGCAAATTATACGAATCTTGACTCTCGAGCCACTCCACAACACTTTCGCGATGAAAATTTTTTTCGTTTTTATTACCTTTTTTTCTTCTTGTTGTCTTTTTCCCGCGTGTAGCTTGAAAAAGTTTTTCAACACCGGCGTACGCTGCCGGGTGTGGAGATGCGTAATAAATGTTCTCAAATTTTTCCTAGTTCTTCCCCCTACTCCTCCTCCTCTTCATCCTCCTTCCACTACTCATTGTGTGTCTTTTTTTCTTTTTTCAATTTTCTCTCTTTGTGCTCTTTTACTGTTTTTTCCACCGATGCGTCAACTTTGCGGATAGATTTCTTATCCTTCTTCTTCTTCTCCTTCTTCTTCAGTGCACTTTTTATCCGTGAAAAAATTTTTTCAAATGTTATCTTGCTCACCATGCAGCAGGCGGTCATCATTGCCAGTGTTCGCTCGTCTCTGGCCGTTTCATCCGCGAGCATTCGCGAAAATGCGTATTCGGCTAACACACGATCAGCCTTCCGCCGATTGCCTTGCCTATCTCCCTAGACCAAATCATGCTGATGACATGCTTCGTCCAGTGGATTGATGCCGACTTCACCACGTTCAATACGTTCCACTAGTTTTGTACCTGGACCGCAGAATCTGTATCTGGCTACGTGCATTTCGAACGGTAGTAGATTAATCAATTCATCTAGCGCACTTTTTTTTTCTACACTTGATCGTTCTTGTTCTTCGTCTTCTTCTTTGACGGTGTTTTTGTTCTCGTGCTCGGGGTCTTGAATCTCCCGCTTAATCATCGCCATGATGTAACTTCAGAAGAGGATATGGCTATTTTTTTTTCCCCACTTGCTTGACCCGCGACTGTTTAGGCACGACCGCGACACGGAAGTGCCTTATAGTTTCGTGTGCGAAAAATGTGTACCATGCGATATCTCGCACAATTTTCGACCGATCGGGCTAAAACTTTAGGAGAAGTCTCCTTTCGCAAAAGCCAAAAAAGTATTTTTTTTATCCCGATCCTCTACGTCGTTTTGAAATGCGGGCACAATTTGTTTAGATTTTATGGATTTTTACGTGTATTTCCAATAGAATTTTTGGTGTTACACGATTAACTCTGAGAGATTTTAGTCAATCCTGCTAAAAATTTGTGTGTAAACTCCTCTTATAATAGTAAGCTGACAGTTCTATTTTGGGCTTGATCCTGCATGTATAAGCAGAATGCGGTCACCTCCAAAAATCGCTAAAAACGGTTTTTTGGCTCTAACTCGAATTCTAAGCATTCTACAAAAAAAAGTTAAATGGAAAAGTTGTAGATCTTTAAAAAATACAACTTTTTACCGTGGCGAACATTTTTAAAGCAATTTTCGACATTCAACAACTCTAGAAACGCCTTTCTACAACTAAAAAACCAATTATTTGCCATAAAACTTTGCGAATTTACGTTTTACATGAAAATGTTAAATATAAAAGTTGTAAACATTTTCAAAATACAACTTTTTACCGTAGCAAACATTATTTTTAACACTTTTTGACCTACAACAACTCTAGAAACGATTTTTTAAACATCAAAACGCGCTATGTAAATCTTGGCTACGCTAATTAATAATATTCCTCTGTTTCAAAATAATAATATTATTTTCGAAGTATAATTTCTCGCTGCAACTACTTGGCATTGTTTCGTTTTATTTTGTACCTAAAAAAAGAATAACATTAAAACCAAAAAAACCTCTGCACCTAAATAATATTTAAAATAAAACTATTTATGATCTGCATCTTAGAAGCACGGCATCTGCAAAAATATAATTTACATCAATTACATGAAATCATTCAAATTTTATAGAAAATATTGTACCTGAAAGTTACACACTAACGAAGCTCCATTATTATCGATGTTCAGGCATATGACCAATGCCCTTGATCCTACTGCTCCTCATCCAGCAGACTATGATATCTCCAGTTGCAGTATGATTTAAACACTAAACAACAAAAGAAATCATATTAAAAACTCATATCATCAAACAATTATTCAAATCACTGATCTCACCTGATAAAAAAACTGATCCGTTAATAGTAGTAAGCAGTATTCCGGAGTCTTGATGGAGCTCTCTTCCAACTCCAATATTTTGATGGCTCAGATGCCGACACCAATATCTTCAGTCGTATTCCTGTGCATGCAGTAGTAGACTATGATTGACTATGAACTTAGTATATTGATAATAATCACTGTTAAGATACCCGTAAGCAATAAAAGATATCTATTTAGAAAACTTAGAACATGTATAAAGTATTTTAAATCAAAACCTATTAAAGATTCAGTACGAGTCATTGTAATTTTTTGATATTACCATGTAGAATAGTACAAACCCATCTCCAGAGCCGTATTCAAGTGGTTGAAGTATCCAAGAACATCAATCAATACTCCCAGCAAGCATGAATCCAGCTCCAAGATCATCTCGACATGGTTTAAGCAGCCAGCTACGCCAACCAGGACTGTGAGAAAGCAAGAATACGGGTCCATAGTCAATTTCAGGTGGTTCGAGCAAATAGCAACGTCTCAAGGACATCCAGAAAGTTCGAATATAGCTTGAAGATTGTTAGATCAGCCAGAAACACCAAGCAGCACGAGCAGATAATGTTGAAGTACCCAGAGACGCCAATCAGCACCACTGCAGACAGAGTAAATCTAGCTCCAAGGTCATCTTGATGTAGTGGCAGAAGTCAACAACCCAGCCTGCACTACTTAGATGGTATGAATCAGTTCCAGAGACACCTTGAGGGTTTTGAAGTAGCCAGCAACGCCAAGCTACACCACCCAGATAGTGCGAATCAGCACCATGGTAGTGCTTACATGGTCAAATTGGCAACGATAAATACTAAATTCTCTGTCCTCTGATACCAATGCCGTATAGCTATCAGTAGGAGACATCAGAATTACAACACAATGGTTCAACTCTAAAAACAGATCACACAATCACATAGTCACTGATTTCACTGCACATAACACAATAAATATCTGTTTTCAAAATAATGAACACAAGAACACAGCAATACTTTTTGTGGAACTGTGTGATGCTAAATCGTCACCTAGACAGCATTTGACAAGAAATATACATCAGCACAACAGTAGAATCAGCAGGAGCAGCAGCAGGAGTAGTCACAAAAACAAAAGATAACCTCCAAACAAAAATTCAAGTTTCTTGTTGGAGCTACATGTCTTTCTATACTGTAGCGCTCCTTGATGAACTGACACTCACACATTGCATCGTCAGTGCCATTGTGGGTGCATCACTTTTGAATACTTTTTGCACCGTCTTACAAAGCACTAATCGCGAGCAGCTGATCCGCGAGCGGGATTGTGGTGAGCAGAGGTTGCTTGTAAACAGATATAGGCACCATAGTAGCACTTCTGTTCTGATTTTAAAACTACATATATCACTGCTGCATCGTGTCGTCGTTTCCATTTTTCACTACGCACTCACTAATATCGCCGAAAAGTTAAACAGAGCAAAACATTGCGGTTAGCAGTGGCCAGGAGGCTATATCTAAACGTCAAAACACACGGCAGAAGGCTGCAGCATGTGCATGTCGCCGACCAGTCGCCAGATCGATGCGCACAATGTATGCGCAGTAGTCGAGCTCGCTGCATCGCTTTGACAGAACCAACGAACAGCTGTTCGGCTTTGCTTAGCTGATAATAAAACTATTACTTTTTCTGCTTAAATTATGTAATAAATAATAAATATCTTTGCACAAAATTCATAACTTTAGGAACAGGATGGAATTCGGGTTGTGAAGCGTGACGTCACATATAAACCAATGCATTTTCAACCAATAGGATAGTTCCGAATTTGGCCACTTGATGGAATTTCACGTGTATAATTTGAATTAACGAACTATAAAAAGATAATTTTTGTTTAATCTTACGAAATAATAATGGGTTTTCAATTATATTTAAAATATATATCGTTGCGATAAAAGAATACACGTTAAAATTTGGATATCAATGTCTATATTCCAAAATCAACAATATTGAAAATCATGAGTCAAGAACTAAAATAATTATAAAACTTTCAAGTTATTCATGCCCAAAACATTTGTAATTGTATACGAAAAAGATCAAAAATATATTTTTTTTCAGACAGCGAGCGCGCAGCGCGAGTACTGGTGGGCATGGCGCGCGCGGAGCGCGAGCGTCGGGGGGCATGGCGAGCGCGAAGTGCGAGCGTCGGCGGTCGTGCCTTATGCGAAGCGATAGAAGACGGCAAGCCACATAGCGGCCGAAGGCCGCGTTGTGGCGCGCTAGTTTTTTCTTTTTCCGCTTTATCACTCGTGCTGTCAGCAGTACTACTGCTTCCGCGACTACCACTCTCAGCACGACGACGTGGTGTAACGAATAGACGATTGATGCCACCTGGTGTCACATGCTGTCGTGGAATAGTACCGCTAGCACCACCTGGCGGTACTGGTGTAGAATTCCTAGGTGGATCAACACGTGGCGTACTAGCTATCATGTTATTCCAAACGCGGTTATTACCAATGTATTCTCTTGGTATAAATGATTCACGAAGAGCAACGGCGAATTGCGTATGACCAAATGGTGGTATGCATTTTCTATTTCTCATAGTATCGTTTATCAGATCGATCATGTTGGCATTGTGTATACGTACACCACCTATTGTCACGACAACGTTCTCATCCCAAGTAATGTTGCCACTAACTCGTAATTTACGCAATACGTGACCAGCTTTCTGTCTGTACTTTGTAGGTACACTCTCTATGATACCCGCATCGATTCGATCCTCTTCTTCTACTCGCTGTATTTCGTTGTCATCATAATTGTCATCGCCGTCTTCGTTGTACTCATTGTCATTGTTCTTCTTTTTCATTTGACGCTGCTCTTTTTTATCTTTCTCCTCCTTGTTCATGCCCTTAGCATAGCTATCAAAATTTTTGAATTGAAGATAACGCTGTAGCACTGATCGATATTGGCTCCATTTTTCTCGCTCACTTTTGCACGTACATGAATTCAGTATGCTCATTTCAGCATCCAATCTAGTCATCACGTTACCAGGTGTTTGAACTGTCTTTAGTATAGAACCATCATCGTTACCGCGACAACCGTTTGCTAACATACTCTGGAGACGTTCAACGTTCTCGTGAGGCACAAGCACCATCTTCTTGGCGTGTTCCATACTGTCTACTTACTTACTAATGATACTAGCCAACAGTGTAAAATTGGATTGGTGCTAATAATGCAGGCAAGAAACCACTACGCTGTACAATAATTTTCTTCTTCTTCGACAGACTCACACAAGGCTCGGCTAGTTTTCGCAAAGTTTTTGCGTGTCTGCGTAAGCGGGACTTGTGAGACTTCTCTAGTGGAACGTTACCAATTAACACATTTAATAAACACTCGCAAATATGACGCACCAGTTTCGAATCAGCCGTCTTCAAGAGAGCCTTTCGCTGATTATTATTCAAATGAAATAGCGCCTTTAAAATAACAGCGTCCTTAAATGGTATGGATGTAGTCAGGTAAATTCATAAAAGGTAAATGGATGTTTCCATCGCGTGTCCATAATTGCTACTGACGTCTATCGATTACAGTTCCCTTTTACTACTCTACTCCTCAGACAAACACCTTATAGATTGTGAATAATACACGATAATCAAATTGACCAATCACCTTACATGAAAAGCAGCGCCATCTATGAGTTTGGGAATTAATTTAAGCTTGAAATACAAAACACATTTTTTCTTTCTTTTTCTCTTTCTGTATTTATTTTGTTTTTCCTTTTTGTTTACAGTCATTATCAAGTTGTTGTAAATTCAATTGCGTTTTTTCCTTTATATGTTAAGAATAACTGTAGTTTGTTGGCTTGTTCGCTCAGACTATTGAACTAATTCTCGTCTTTGAGCAGTGCAGCTGATACTCTTGACGGGAGAACTTGAAAAATTTGGAATTCGTCGTCGAGGATAGCGGTGACCTTTGAACCGAAACGTGTCTTCACTTGTTTGAACGATATCACCATATGATGATGACCGACCTCCATTTCGCACGTGTGCTTCTTAGAAGTGTTTGCTTGCTGTCCTTCAGTCAAGCGAAATGTGATCCACCTCGAGCGCAACGGCAGCTGCAGGAGGTGATATGTCGTTGCATCGCTGCGCTTATCATGTCTTACACTCTGTCAGTAATCGTCTAACTCTCTTTGCGCGCGCGTGTCCTCAAGTATCGTTGTCAAAATTGTTGTCAGAAAATAAATAAAAAAAACAATAGTTTACTGTGTTTGCGTGTGTGCATTAACATTGTTGTTGAAAAACATGACGAGTCAATGGGGAAAGCGTGCGAAGTCGCCGTTGATCGACGTCGTGGGGGTAAGTGACGAGGAGGCGCAGTTAATTAAACTACTGCCCGAGCCGCTTTCCGATGCAGCGGTGCGATACGACGACGCCGACGACAACAACGACAACGAAGAAGAAGTCTCCATAGTGTGGGAAGGATCCCCCAAAAAACGGGTGCAGTTTGCCGGCGAAGTTAATGCGAATGAGCAGCGCGTTAACGTAATTGTAGAAAATTACGCTGTAACGCGCAAACAACAATTAGAAGAAATATATGGACGCCCCAATTATTCGGTACTGGCAATACCGAAATTGAGGCGGTACATAAATGTAGTGGGTGTAACCGCATTTATTATTTAAAAAACCGGTCAAACCCATGGCAGTTTTGTCATTTGTGTAAATTTTGGTTTTGCGCAATATGTGCAAAAGCACACGAATAAAAACCAAGTGTAAAAACCGTTATAATCAATGAGTGAGTGAATCGGGAAAAACAATTAAATATAATTTGTGTAGTTGCAACCCGAGCGAAGTGTTCGGTTGCAAAGCTTCAGCTCGTTCGCACACTGGCGAATCTCCATCGTCAGCAGCAGTTTCTCTCTCTCGCTCTCGCGCCCTTTATCAATTCTTTGAATAGTGCGGCTGCATGTCGCTCGCAATTAAAGATTGCTACTTATGCAGAGCGACAGTCTGATTCGAACCTTCGTGCGAAACAGTGAGTTGTGATTAGCCTCAGAGACAATGCGCCTGCTTTTTACAAAATCCTCGGATATCTGGGCCGTCCAAAAACTACCGCAGTATAGCAGTGGTGATGTGATAGACTTGTGCTCTTCGTTTTCTTCGTCGTCGTCGTCGTCGTCGTCGTCGTCGACGTCGACGTTTATCAACGTGTGTGACTCGCCAACAAATACACCTCCGATGGATAGTGGACATACACGTGTCATCCGCTGGGCTGGCAAAATCCTGCCGCTGTCAAATAGTGCGCCCCATATAATAAGTGAGGTGATAAATTTGTGCAGTTCGTCGTCGTCGGCGTCGTCGTCGTCGTCTTCGTCGTCGTCGTCGTCGTCGATACACAGCGCTCAAACTCTCATAGATGTGGAGTTAGATTTTCGTAATCGTCAGCTAGTGGATGAGAAAAAAAAGGCCCCCGACGACATCAAAATTGAAGAGCCCGCCGATGACATCAAAATTGAACGCGTTGAGACGAAGCCAGAAAAGCCGAGAAAGACCAGGAGAAGCCAAAGACTGGGGAATTTAAAGTGCATAGGTGTGCAAACAAAAAAACTCTACCAACGCTTATCCCGCGAAATCAGCCGCGGATTTCGCGTGGTGAGTTGTGCGTCTACTGCGAGCGTAGATTTTGGCGGCAGGGGCAAAATTGGCTCTACTGCTACGGCTGCTACACCTGGCTGTGTCCCAGGTGTAGAGCCATGGAGTGGCCATGCCTCTGCCCGGCAGAGTATTTTATACACTAGTGACATTAGAAAAAAAACAGTTTTTATTTAGTTATTTATTATTTAGTGATAAGTGATAGTGAACTAAAAAAAAAAATTATCGGTGAAACATTTTTTCATCAAAAAATTTGGTATGCTTTTTATACTCAAATTTAAAATTATATATATTATATATGCATTGAGTAGGCGCGGAATGCAGAGACAGAGAAGAGAAAGAAAAGATAATGGAAGCCAAGAAGAAGTTGAAAGGAACCAAGATTTACATCGACCACGACACAACATGGAAGGAGACAAGGACAAGAGAGAAGTTGATGAACACGGCGAGAGAATGGAGACAAAAAGGCCACGTGGTAAAAATGGGGAGAAACAGACTGTTGATAGATGGAATCGAATATAGATGGAACGAGAAAGAGGGGAAGCTCTTTCGGAGAGACCAGGAGTGAAAAAGGACAAAGAGGAAAAAGGGACAAAAAAGAAAGAGAGAGACCAAAAGAAAGAATGAAAGTAATAAGCTGGAACGTGGCAGGACTGAAGGGGTTAGGAGAGGAAGGATGGAGATTCATAAAAAGCTTTGATGTCATCTGCCTACAAGAAACCTGGATTGAAAAGAAGGAAGAAGGAAAAATAAAGAAGAGGTTACAAGGATACGAAGTGGAGGTAAGAGAAGCAAAAAGAGGGGGTCATAGAGGCAGGCTCAAAGGGGGACTGCTAATGGCAATAAGAATAGCAAAGAAGGGCGACAAGGTAGAGTGGGCAAAAGGCAGCTCAGGGGAATTCATAGGGGGAAAGTTACAGGTAAAGGGGGAAAATTGGTGGATAGGCACGACCTATATGAGGGAGGAAAGAAGAAAAAATTACGAAGAGATAGAGGAATTAGTAGAGGGAGCAGGAGGGGGGGAAATTCTATGGTGCGGGGACATGAACGCGAGAACAGGAACAGAGGGGGGTGGATGGGATGAGGAGGGAAGCGAGGAGAAAAGAGTATCCAGGGATGAGACCATAAACAAGGAAGGAGAGGAGCTTCTAGATAGGATCAGAGAATTGGGAATGTCCATACTCAATGGGAATACAGAAGGAGATGAAGAGGGAGAACTAACGTACGTAGGAGGGATGGGGAGCTCGGTGATAGATTACGGAATAACAAATGAGGAAGGAAAAAGGAAAGTAAAATCCATGAGAGTCAGGGACATGCACGAATCAGATCACGGGGCGATAGAGATAGAGATTGCAACGGAAAGAGAAACGGAAGAAATAGAGGAAGAAAAATGCAGGACAGCCTGGACGGAAAAAGCGGTAAAAGAATATAGGAAATGGCTAGAAAGAGGAGGTACAGCAAAGAACTGGAATGAACTAAAAATAAAAGTGAGAAACGCAATGCAGACCAGAAGAGAGAAGAAAAGTAGGAGAAACAAAGGAGAATGGTGGGACGAAGAGTGCAGGAAAATGAAGGCAGAAATGAGGAGAGAAAGGATAAAACTAAAGATAGGAAACAGCAACAACAAAAGATATCTGCAAATAAAGAAAGAGCTGAAAAATCTATACAGAAGAAAGAAAGAGACGGGACTCATAAGGGAAATGGATGAAGCGAGAGAGGACCGGACGGGAAGGAAGTTCTGGAGAATGGTGAAACGAAGAAGAAAAGGAAAGAGAGTGAAGATAGATAAAAGAATAGAGGACAAGAATGGAATGGAGGCGGCCTGCCGAAAGAATGGAAGAAAGGGACAGTAACGCCAATCTATAAAAAGGGAGAGAAAGAAGAGTGCAATAACTATAGAGGGATAACGCTGATGGACACGGGCTACAAAATATACGCGGAAATCCTAAGAGGAAGAATGGAGAGCAAACTAGAGGAGGAGGAGAGACTTAGCGACACACAGATGGGATTCAGAACGGATGCTATATACGTGGTAAACAAATCCGTAGAACTGGAACTCAGGAAGAAAGGAGGAAAAGTATTCGCATGCTTTGCAGACATAAGGGCAGCGTTCGACAAGATAAGAAGAGAAGAGGTATGGAAAATGATGAGAAAGCTAAGAGTGAGTAAGAGGATAAGAGAAAGGGTAGAAGAAAACTACGAGGGAACGGAGTGCGAAGTGAAGGTAGGAGAGAGAATGGCAGGCAGCTTCGAAACACAGAAAGGAGTCAGACAGGGGTGCCCGCTTAGTCCACTACTCTTCAATGTGGCAATGGCGGACCTGGAAGGAGAGATGAGTAAGATACAAGAAGGAGGAGTAATATTAGGGAGAAAGAAAATATGGTCGGTGTCATACGCGGACGATGTAGTATTACTGGCCACAAACGCAGGAGGACTGAAGCAAATGTTGAGAAGATTTAAGAAGGTAATAGAAAGAAAAGGGCTGGAGCTAAATACGGAAAAAACGAAGATTATGATCTTCAAAAATGGCGGAAGGAGGAAGAAGGAAGAGAGCTTTAACTGGGAAGGAGAAGAGATAGAAGTGGTGAGAAAATTCGAATATCTGGGATACACAATGAAAGAAAACGGGAAGGAAGAGGAACAGATTAGGAAGATGAAAGAGAAGGCCAACTTGCTGATAAGCACAGTATGGGGATTAGGCGAATCAACGTTCAGAGAAAATTGGAAATTGAGAATGAGGCTATTTGAAGCACTGGTTCAGAGAGTGATGGAGTATGGAGCTGAGATATGGGGCTGGAAAGGACAAGAAGAACTGGAGAAGGTGCAAAGGAGATACATAAAATGGGTACTGAAGTTGGAGAGAACAACACCGGCATACCTAATACACTGGGAGACGAAACGCTTCAAACTGGAGACAAGATCGAGGAAAAGGGCAATAAAATTTGAAAGAAAACTGGGCAAAGCAAAGGAGAACACGATTTTAGAAGAGTGTTAGAGGTTGCTAAAAGCAGAAGGAGAAAGAGGAGAACGGAAGGGCAGAGGCAGAAATATAAGAAGACACGAACTGGAGAAATGCGGAATCTCAGTGGAGGACTACACAAGGAGATTGGAGGAGGGAGAAAAGATGGAGGAGGAGATAGAGNATGGAGGAGGAGAGACTTAGCGACACACAGATGGAGTTAATTAACAAGGATGAGCAATGGCAGGAATGGAGGGTAGAGTTGAGGGAATCGAGGTACGTTAGCGAGCTAAAGGAGATTCTGAAAGAGCAAGGAGAAATCCTAAAGTATCTACTGGATGGAGGAGAACACAGAAGAGGATCGTTAGGAATTACAACAAGATTCAGGCTAGGAAGTGAGATACAAGGAAATAAATATTGGAAAACAGAAGAGGAGAGAAAATGCAGGGGGTGCGGCAAAGAAGAGGAAACACTGAAGCACGTGATCGAAGAATGCGACATGACGAAAATACCAGGGAAAAGATGGCAAGATGTATGCGGAGGAAAGAAATTACAGGTGGGACACTTAAATAAAATTATATGGAAAAGAAAAAATAATGAAAACACAAGAACAGAAGGATGAGAGAGATAAGTAAATTCAAAAAAGCGCGCCAAAGCATAGGGGAATGGTGGAAGGAAAAATCCCCAGGACCAGATCAAGGAACAACGAAACTTCTAGGAAATGTCGGTAAGGCAGAGCGGAACGGAACGGGGAAGCAAAACCAGGAAAAGGAACAAGAAGAAGCACGTGGACGAGATCAAAACAGATTTACAGGTTAGAAAGTGAAAAGGAGAGAAAGAAAGCAGTCAAGAAAAAAGTGAGAAAACAGCAAAAGAGAAAGGAGCGAAAGGCAGAAAAGGGGAAAAAAAGGATGTCGCACGCGGAGAGAAGAATGGAGAGAGAGATGAGAGAGATGAGAGAGGAGATGAAGGAGTGGAAGGTGAAACTGCAGATAGAAAGGGGAAAAAGAGAAGCAGCGGAGAGGAAAATGACGGATCTAGAAGGGGATATAGAAATTCTGAAAGAAAAAATTAAAGAAGAAAGGAGAGAGAGAGAGAAGATAAACAGAATGGTAGGTGAGATAAGGGAGATAACAAAAAGAGCGGAAGAGAGACAGAGGAGGGAGAAGGAGAGACCGAGGAGAGAGGAGGAGAAGAAGGTCAAGAGTGTCGTTGGCTTGGTGAGCACAAGCAAGAGGAAGAGAGCGGAGGAGGAACGCACGAAGGTGCAGGAGAGAGGAATGGTGATTCACAAAGAAGCCAAATGGAGTGAGAAGGACGACCTAAATGAGTGGCTGGAAGGATTTCTGGAGGGTACAGAGTGGGAGATAGAGGAAACATCCAACAAGGAAACAAAAAAGATAATATTTAAAGAAAGAAGAGAGATGGAAAGAATATGGAAGAGAAGAAAAGGGGTGAATGGAGAAGGAAAGATAAGAATAGAGCAGTGGATGAACTGGGAGGAGAGGAAAGCTAGGAGAGAAGCAATGATAGAGAGAGAAAAAAGGATGGAAGAGGCAAAGAGAGGAGGCAAAGGATACAAAAGGGAGAATTTTAAGGTGAGAGTTGAAGGAAAGGAGTTCGAATAGAGAGAGGAGGAGGGAAGGATAAAGAAGCTGGAGGAGAAAGAGGACAGAGAGGACGAGGTGGAGAGAGAGGCAAGAAAGAAGATAGAAGAGTGTAATAGTAACCTAATAATCTTTTAGTGTTAACCATGGAAAGAAAAAGCGCGGTGTAAACGCGAATGGAACTATATAATTATGTTTTATACTTTTATATTGGAAATTATTGTAAAAAACTGATACGTTTAAGACAATAAATTATTATTATTATTATTATTATTATATATGCATTGAGAGAGAGAGAGAGAGAGAGAGAGAGAGAGAGAGAGAGAGAGAGGGGGAGAGATTTAGATTTAGATTTAGATATAAATAATTTTTATTATTGTACATTATGTTGTACATTTACATAATAATAGTTATATGTGACTAGATTAAGAAAAAGTAATAGTTGTGTAAGGGTGTATGTGAGAAAGTGAATGATGAGATGTAGTGAGATGAGGTGAAAGTGTGTGTATGAGATGAGAAGTTTGCGTCATGTTTGAGTGTTTTCTAATTTAAAGAAATGAATTTTAGCCGCCTGTTTGAAGTGTGAAATGGATGATATGTTACGCAGATCAGATGGAAGGCTATTCCAGAGATAGGACGCGCTGATGAAAAATGAGTTCTTCAGCGCCTCCGTCTTGAAGGGCGGAATGTCCAGGGGGGTCACCTCCCCCCTCACAGGCCTGAGCGCGACGTGGAAATCAAAATAGGCTAACAAGTAAGATGGTATTGAGGTGTTGAAAAGTTTTCTAAGGAAACATGCCATAAAGTACCTCCTACGTCCGGCGGTGGTAAGCCATTGCAACTCACGCCTATAAGGGGAGATGCGCTCGTCCCTCCTTACACCGTAGACGTAACGGATCCCCGTGTTGACAAGCCTCTGGAGCTTCAGGTCGAGCTCTTGCGTCAGGTCACAGTAAGCCAGTGCACAGTAGTCAATGATTGGAAACAGGAGTGCCTGCACCAAATGTTGGCGCAATCTGAGATTAGTGCTCTTCCGGAAAAAGTAGAGCCGATACATTAAAGAGTGAGCACGTTTACAAATTTGTGTAACGTGCTCTTTCCACGAGAGTTTGGAATCGAGCACCAACCCCAGATCGCGCACAGATGATTCGTAGTCGACCCGGGCTCCCCCTATAGTTATATAGGTGTTAGCAGTAGATGGAAGAGCATTGATATAGTAAGGGGAGCCCAGGACGATCGCCTTTGTCTTACCGACATTCAGCTTAAGACTATTTAGTGCTGCCCAGCCCGCTATCCTCTCGGCGTTAGCGCTCATCCTGACAGAACATGAATCGAGCTCCTCGAGGGGGCATTGACAGTAGATTTGCAGATCATCCGCGTAGATTAGATGGGATACATCTGAATCGAGGCAGAAGCCTATGTCATTGACGTACAACGCGAACAACAGGGGGCCCAATACTGACCCCTGTGGGACACCGGTGTTTAGTGGTAGGAATGTTGAGAGTTCGCTGTTGTCGCCAATGACGGCCTGCTCTCTTCCAGAAAGGTAAGATGCAAGCCAGCGGATAACCTGCTTGGAGAAGCCGAAAGAAGATAGCTTTCCGAGTAGCTTGACGTGACACACAGTGTCAAACGCCTTGCTAAAATCAAAAAGAAGTAGCAGCGTGACTTTCTTCCCGTCCATTCCAAGCCTGACATCGTCAGTTAGCTTAATCAAGCCAGACTGCGTGCTGTGGCCGGTGCGAAAGCCAGTTTGGAAGTTGTCAAGGTAAAGCCTTGTTTCGAGATATTCAGAGATTTGCTTGTGCACCAGCCACTCCAGCTCCTTGGACAGGAAACAGAGAAGAGAGATCGGACGGTAGTCAGTTACAGCTGTTGGAGAATTGACTTTATTTAGTGCTCTTACGAGTGATGATTTCCAGGCCGAGGGAAAGCGTGCCTCGCTCAGAGACAGGTTGAAGATTTTACAGAGTAAGGGGGCGAGTATTGGCAGTGCTTTATGAATTACAACCTGTGGGATGCCGTCACTTCCTCTGGCCTGGGTATTAAAGTGTGATACTGCAGCCGACACGTCCGATTCTGTGATTTCCCTGAAGATGAAGTGTTCAGGGAGGTCCAGGCTCTCCAGGGTTCGCAGATACTCCTCAACAGATGGAGCTTGAGGGTCATTAGAGATGGAGCTAAAGTATTCGTTGAGAGCACCTGGAGAGAATCGTGCTGGTGTAGGAGTTTTAGAAGTAGTGATACCGAGATTTCCAAGCTCTCTCCAGATCTCTGCAACGTCGGTCAAGGAGGACAGGCGTGAATAGTAGTAATTCAACCTGGCCTCCTCAATCCGTTTATGGGCGTCGTCCCGCGCGATTCTATAAAAATATAGATCCCATAGTAAGTGACTTCTGCGAAAACGTCTATAGAGCCTGTTCCTTTCAGTTAAAAGGTCACGAAGAGCCGCGGTGAACCACGGGTGACGCTTACGTCCACGTACGTGGACGGTACGTGGCGTGGAATCTGTACGTCGAGTGTGGCCGTGATCAGGTCATGTCCGTTAATGAAAGGGGTGTCAGTCTTCCAGTATGATAGCAGGCGATCCTGCTCATCAATCAAACATAGGTCGAGCCAGGTGTCAGAGTCCTGTCTGTGATGAGTTGCACCGTATGGTACAGAAGCAAGGGAGTTTTCATGGATGAGGGCCCTGATGAAATTTGCGTCCTCAGATGAGGAAAGCTGATCAGCATTGAAATCACCCATGATGACCTTCGTGGAGTAGTTGTGCATATGCGTCGTTAGTTGTTCGATAAAGTTAGATCCCTGGATAAAGGGTGAGTGAGGAGGGCGATACACAACCCCCACGAAGATGGGTGATATTCCCTTGGATGAGACTTCACAGAACAGATACTCCGGCTTACCCGGCTTGCCCGACCATTCGCCGTCGGATGACGAGATAACGCTAGCAGTCAGTGAATGATGAATGTAGAGGGCCACACCTCCACCGTTCCTGTTTCTGTCCCGTCTGTGTAGAGTGTAATCATCCAGTGAAGGGATGGATGATATCTTGTCACTCAACCAGGTCTCAGTCACAGCTATTGCGTGAAAGTGGGGACGAGTGGACAAGAATA
This sequence comes from Pteromalus puparum, assembly GCA_012977825.3. Classification (NCBI taxonomy): domain Eukaryota; kingdom Metazoa; phylum Arthropoda; class Insecta; order Hymenoptera; family Pteromalidae; genus Pteromalus; species Pteromalus puparum. The sequence continues at coordinate 16,789,111 of CM053172.1, read as the reverse complement.
GTCTAATCATCTCAATGTGACCCGTTAGGGAGTTCGCATTGAAGTAGACCCTTAGACAGAGACGCTTTAGAGACAGCTGTGAATGAGTCAGATGATTTAGATGGTGGTTTTGGTGGGATGATTGGTGTGTGTCTTAGCGCGTGATGTCCGTGCTGGTTGTTTTCGACGTTCGGGCTAAGAAAGCCTCAAGATCCGCATCAGTTGAAATGATAGTGGCCCGTTCGTTGTCCTCGCCAGTACGGATGTATATTCTGCCATCTCTCACGTAGGAACGGCAGCCCCTCCTCTTCTTCGCCTCAAGCCTGGTCTTGATACACAGCTTATGAACATCTGGAGGAAGCAGCTCGTTAATGTTGACGAGTCCCTGGTGATCTGGGTAGAGAGCTTTCGCTTCCTCCAGTAATGAACTATCGAGTTCGTTGGTGTGAAGCTTGCGCCTCCTGGCTTTGGCTACTATGATGGAGCGGGCCAGCGCACTGGAGGAGAGAGTGACAGCTAGTGGTGGAAGTCTGCTGTCTCCTTGCGCGTTGATGTTGTTTGCTTCAGGTCTCCCCATGGTTCTGACGGTTGCAATATCCCGCCTCAGGACCGTGGGGTCCAGTGCAGCCAGGACGGCGTAAGCCAGGAGATGTAGCGACGTCTCCTGGGTGTAGGCTAGGCCGGAGATTACCACCACATTGTTCGCAGAGCGCTCCTGCCTCCTCTTAACCTCGGCCAGTTCACTGCGTAGGTTCTTGATCTCATCAGAGGCAGGAGCAGTGCTGATGTTGTGCTGCTCTGCTGGGCTCCTTGACGACAGCTCTTGAAATTGTGTCTGAAGCTCAGAGATGGTTGACTCAGCTTTGCTCAGCCGAGTCTTGAGCTCAGGCAGGTCGTCTAGGGCTTTGAGGCTTTTTTCAAGCGGGCCAAGTCGCTTCTCGATCCGTGAGACCCGTTCAGACACGGTGTTTTGTGCTTGAAGGGCCTCATTTTGGATCCGCTTGATATCAGCCAATGCCGCGAAGATGTCCTTGAGGGACGACTCGATCGTTGTCGCCTGAGTTCGCACTGGCGACTGCGTTCTGGAGCCGGCAAGAGATGGAGGCGCAGACTTATTTTTCTTGGGCACTGTTGATGATGGAGTGCCCTTAGCGGATGTGCTTGCCGTTGCTGCTGTCGCTGCCGCTGTTTTCGCCCTCGTCTGCGCAGTCTTGGGCGTGCCGACATCGTAACCCGCCGCACAGGTTGCACAGGCGAGTGTTGCAACACTTCCCACCATTATAGACCGTAGAGCGACGCACATGGTGTGGAAGTGATCTTTGCACAACTCGCATGTCTTCATCTTCCCCCTGGTAACCTTGTTGCATTGTGCACACGTAACAGGCGTTTCGGCACTTTTTCCGCCAATTCCGCTCATTCTTGACGATATTAGGTCACTGTCGATAACTTACTGTGTTTGATGGTAGCGACGTTGAAGATGGTGATCCGTCCGTGCAACAGGTGGCTCCACGTGTATCACTTAGAAGGAAAGAGAGACGCCGTGCAGCGAGAAGAGAAGCCGTGCGTGTTTGCAGGTTATGTGTCAGGGGCAGATGTTGAAGCAGGAAAAAAGCGTTGTAGGAAGTTGCAGCCTCCAGTGAATATTATGTCACAGTGAAGGTTGCAGAAAAGCGCATGCAACAAACTACAAAAAAAAGGCCCGAGGGCAGCGTGCGGCAGTAAGAGTGCAGAAAAAAAAATGAGCAAAGCAGAGTAAGACTTGTTGTACTCACGTGAAGTTAGCAGAGAGAGAGAGAGAGAGAGAGCGTGCGGGAGAGAGAGAGAGCGTGCACGGGGACAGCGTGTGAGGACAGCGCGCGGGAGAGAGAGAGAGAGAGAGAGAGAGAGAGAGCAGGCGCGATGGAAGGAGAGAGCGCTACAGGAAGAGAGCGCGCGCGGAAAAGAGCAGGAGAGAGGAGAGAGAGATACCTCCTACCACCGCATGACGTCACTCCTCGCTGTGGCGCCAGGCATCTATACCGCCACCACCTCTGGGCAGGTGGTGGGGGTATTGTTTGTCTTGTCCATAGCGTGGGGTATACTACTTATTTATAAGAAGTTTATTTTTCAGAGTTTAAAGGTGGTGTGGCCCCTTAATAGAATAAAATAAAAAATAAAATAAAAGGGATATCCAGGTGTTCAAATTAGAAAAGCGCTTCGTTGTTTATGATGGGCGAATCCGAGTTTTATTCATAAATGATAGACACGTTACCAGAGACTTGTAGAAGATGTCCAGGTTTTCGGTGAAAAAATAGAATAACGGTAGCGAGCTTTGTGTCTTTTGATAGGTTTTCAATGTGCGGATATCAGTTTGGCTTGAAGATGAAAAGATACCTGGGACTTTCGTAAATGATGTCTAGGTGTCAGTTAATGTATCCATTATTTACGAGTAGAACTTGCACCTACTGACTGGGAACCTAGTAACGCGCGACTCAACTCAAATCTTTGCTATAATAAACCCCTGGATAAAATTTTTGAGTTCCCAGTGATCTGAACGTTTATTATAATATTTACAGCTTTTTCATGGCGAAATTTGTGATCTACGATTTTACATAAAAGTCAACAAGTTTCAACGAAAGTTTTTTTTGGAAACATCTATTCCTTTTTGTCTTTATTTTTTTATGAGCATCACACCATGTCGCGCTGTCCCTTTATGCCAAAAATGAGTAGCGCCTCTGTGATGTGGAGACTTTCTCCACGTATTCAAAATATCAAGTGGCGCGGGAGCGCCACGAAGGCGAGTTTGAGAAGCAGACGACACTTCGGCGCACGCGACACTATATACTTCTATATTGATGTTGCGATTTTTCATTGTAAAGAAAAATATGCTTATGTCTATTGTACCTCACTTATTTTATGTATATTAGTCGGATTTCCAAATGCTCGATTTCAGTATCTATTTTTTGTTCAGTGTAACCAGTGGTAGGACCGTGAAGTTGGCCGCAGCAAGTGTTTTAATTCATTATTTACAATTCATTATAATGTGGTTGTGGTTTTTTGACTTGGTCACATATTTATTTGATTCTTATGTTTGATTGTCAATAAAAATATTGACAAAAAACATGCTTTATTCGTGTTATGTTTCATATTTATATACAGTACGCTTGGTCTGACCAGCGGTTAGACCGTGAAGTTGGCCGCTGACAAGGTGTATTGGTTTGATGAGAAACATTGCTTTCGCACATTTTTCTTCATGCTGCCTGTAATATCAAGTGGCGCGGTAGAGGTTGCCGGTGCATACTCTGCATTCCGGAAACTGCTGAACTGCTGTTGTAATATGCCTCGTTTATTTCATCTATAAAAGCATCACATATAATGGAAGACATCGTATTGTTGGTTCCTACGAAGACTAGCACAACTTAAAAAAGGTCTATATTTATTCGCCATTTTTGGAGCATTTAAGTAAATTATTTCATCTAGTACCTGATAAACTTGACATATAATTCGTATATTTCAAGTTTATCAGGACCTGATAAACTTGACATATAATTCGTATATTTCAAGTTTATCAGGACCTGATAAACTTGACATATAATTCGTATACTTCAAGATTATCAGGTCCTGGATAAACTTATTGACAGTCCATAGAGGACAGTCCGTACCAAAGGGACCATCCAGTGAAATTTCTGGCGTCAGCCAAAAGCAGTTGACCACCTTTACTTATCTACAACAATTGTAAATCTATTATACTGATATGTAATCGTAAGATTAGAGTAGTACCCCGGCACCATGGATAAAGTAAACAAAGCTGACCTTGACCCCCCACCCGAGCCAGTGAGAGGTCAAGGTCAAGATTGTTTACTCTCCATGGTGCCATTTGCACTTTGGAGAAAGCCCCCCTTCCCCACTCTGTCTCTCCAAAGTGTCTTTAATTTTAGAGACACTTTGGAGAACATTCCCCACTTTACCCTCCTTCTATCCAAAGTGCCTCGGGGTTTACAGGGCACTTTGGAGAGCGACGAAGCGACTTTCTGCGATGCTACCGATCCGACGGCTGGTTGAGGACTGACGGATTTTTTTGTAGGGGTGCACGCATATAATACACACATAAACATACGCATACATACACGCATACATACACACACACATACACACGCGCACGCGCGATATTTATATTTATATAAGTGATTTTTCTTACCTTTTTTAAAATGTTTTATCTGCTGACTCTGCACACGTACACAAGTTTTTAATGTTTTTAAAACTAAACGTAAACACTAAAAAACTACTGTTTTTAAAAACTAAACTTATGCACTAAAAACTACTGTTTTTACAGTTCTACACCAACTGGTTACGTTCGCAGTGTAGTGGGTCCGTATTACAATCTGGACATAACCAGAGTCCGCACATTCCACAACGCCACCACCACCGCACACGCTGTGTCACGAATAACCGTCCACACCCGAAGCAAAAATCTCTATATTTGCGCGGAAGCTCTACTTGCGGTCCTGGCAGATTGCGTCGCTCAGCACGGGTTAATCTAGCCATATACCGTTTACGTCGCTCCCGCGCACGCCGGATTTTTCCCTCCATTCTGCTGACGTCTCGTCGACGCTTAAGCCGGAGCAGACGTTGGCGCACCTGCCACAGGTGTTTGCGGAACCCTAGCAGTCGATGCAGGCGGGCTTCCCGTTCCGGATCCCTTGCAGGATCATATGGCTCGTCTGCTTCGCTGTCGCTGCTGCTGCCGAAGGAACTACTGCTGCTGCTGTTGTCATCTTCTTCTATCGGCTCGGGATTGCTGTCGATGCTATCGACACCTGAGTCATCCTCCTCCTCCTCTTCTGCGTCGGTGGTCTCGTTTTCTTCAGCAGCTTCCTCACTCCCATCGCTACCCTCTTCAGCCTCTCTGAGAAGGCGCACCCTTGCAGCCTCCTCTTCCTCCTCCTGCGCCACAGCCCGAGCCTCGGCCTGTCTGGCAAAAATCCTTGCGGCATTCTCCTCTGCCTCCTGGACCTGCCATACCCGGTCAACCTCTTCGACGTCGTCACCGACGACACTCTCATTATCGACCGCGACCCCTAACTCCGGATATAGCAGTTGTGGTGACACATACGCAGCAAACATGACGAGTGGTGCTACGTCAATGGGGCTGATGCTCCCCATTATTGCAGCCACCTCTTCGTCAGCCGCTCTGTCCTCGTCATATTGAGACAGCATCGGGTCGTGCGATGGTGATAGTGGTGGTGGTGGTAGTGAACCGATACGACAAGTCGCGCGCATTAATTTCGGCAACACTTACAACCCGCATGTCGAAAAATATATTACCACGATTATCACTTGGTAAAAGCTAGCCAAGGACTGAAGAAGCTGCGCTGATTTTCGCCTCCCGCCACGAACTTTTTAGACCACTTTTTTACTCTGCAAAGCCCTTGCATGGACACTTTTGACAAAACTGTGAGACGAAAGTCGTCAGTTATCGTCTTCATATCTAATATTTCGGCTTCTGTGCATCTCAGATTTATTAAAAAGTGTTAAACGCATGGAAACTTGGTCTCTAGAATAATCAGAGATGGCCAAACCATCTCGAAGTTTACGTGGGAACGTATTTTTCATCCACAGCCACGACTCGCGGTGTGTATTTTTTACGCAAAGTGAAGTAAAGTCAGGTAATGATTCTCTCTCTCTCTCTCTCCTCTCTCTCTCTCTCTCTCTTCTACTCACTCATCTTTGATTTTGGCTCTGTGACTACACCGTACCCATACAGGTAACAGAAGCGATTAGCGATAATTACAATCGAAATTATATTTAAAGTTTGGCCGAAATCAAAGCGAAAACGCGAGATAGTATCAGTGAGAATAATGTGCTTCAAGAAGCGATGGCAGCTTTCTAAGACGCGAGAGAGAAAGAGACGAGAGAGAGTGAAACGATCACGACTTTTCTCGGATCCTGTAGTAATTAGATTTATGCAAAAATTAGGTAATTTAATGATTTTACTAGAGAAAAGCGGTGAATGTCTGCTAGTCTGTGTCGTCTTTCTGACAGCAGACTAAAATAGAATAATTTTATTTAATGTTTATATATTTTTTTGTCAGGTCCGGGATACGAGGTAGTGGAAATTAACACAATAATAAGACTATGATTTTAACAACATAAATATATTCAAATAGAATTGAGAATATTGCCTTGATTGTTGCATATATTCTATGTCACAAAATGAAATAAAATAGTAAATCCGCTTTTGATTTTTACAACCGAAAATATAAACAGATACGCTTAATTTGCGTTATCTGATGATTCGAAATTTTACAAATGTTTGATAGTTAGAGAAATTTGTGTACGTCTAGGACAGATACGCGTTAGTTGCGATATCGTGCCTGACTAGATAATTGTATAAGTCCTTCAAAAATGAGAAAATATTCTAAGTCTTTTATCTACCAAGGCTTAATGGTTGCTCTTGGTAGAGGCTAGTGCGCTGATAATTGCGCTGGAGCTAGTGACTGGCCATAGGCCGCGCAGGTCCTTATATAGGTAGCGCCGGAGAGCGGGACTCGAGCCGCCGAGAAAACTATCACATTCATACATCCATATCCCATTACAATACATTCATACTTAGGTGCGCGCGCCGCGCCGTCGCTACGCCACTGTTCGCTCGTTCACTTTCATATTCACACATGCATACTCGCTCGCGTCTCACTCACACTCATGTGCGCTCGCTGCGCCGCTCTGCTGTGTGTTCTTGCTCGCTGTGCCGGTCTACTGGTGCTGGTTGCTGTTCGGCGCAGGAGCAGGGGAACTGCTGAGATTTTCTAAAATTAAAGTCGAATGACTTTAGTTTCTTTTAATGTTAATGTTTTCCTTTTTTTATCAAAATCCTCGGAAACGTGTACGGGATATTACAAGAGAGAGAGAGAGAGAGAGAGAGAGAGAGAGAGAGAGAGAGAGAGAGAGAGAGAGAGAGAGAGAGAGAGAAGATGGGTGTGTTATCACTGCAGCTGCAGCGAGGCGGTCCTTATCATTGCTACTCTACACGCCCTAAGCGTTAAGTGGCTAGGTAATCTAATCTGATACATGTAAAAGACGCCTCCTGCTCAAGCGTTTTAATGGCTGTTTTACACTCACGGCGACATAATGGCTTTTTGAAGATCAAGCGTATTATTGGTTGTTTTACCCTCACAGCGACATAAAATGGTCTTTGAAAAAAAAAAAAAAAAAAAATTAGTACACCTCCTCGTACTCCTAGTATCCTAATACGTGTGGGGCCAAATCTCCAAAACTACTGGTCCAATATTTACGCGGCATAACAATTTTTTCATATAAATTCCACTAGCTACACAACACACCCGGTTACAGGTCAAAAACAGCAAATTTTGAAAATCGATCGATTGGTAATATCGATAAATCACCTTGAGCTATACACCGTTGGGTAGGCCCCCCAAAAGTAGAAACCCCCTTTAGGAAACCCCAAAAATTTTGTCCGTTTTTGCGTAGCTCTCACCGTTTCCGAGATATCGATGAAAAAAGATATTTGAACCAATCGATCCCTCATATCATTTTCATATCATATCATTTTCGTTTATCTTAAACGAAAAAACACGAGTACACATGATATACTGACGCAGGTATACGTTGCATAGAGTCCTGAATAAAGTGAGAAAAAGTTGATATATTCTTGGAGAATTTCTTGTAAATACTCATATTTTGCAGAGTTTATCGCTTCTACGCTATCTGATATGTAGCGTCGTCAAGAACTCTGCTTACCGTTGCCGGGTTTTATTTTGCTACACAAAAAGCACCCTCTACTGTCGAGTTTCGTAGCTTAAAGGCACTATAAAAGAGGCCTGAGTTGAGCAGCTAGCCATCAAACAGTATCCAGCAGTAGCCACGGAAACTTCAGAGAGAACTGTGCAATCCACGATGGACAAGCTTCAACTGTTGAGAATCGTGTTTACTGTCTTGAGTGTGGTTCTTGTACGTGAGCCGACAACGCGAATTTTTTGCAATGAAGCATGGCGTCGTTCTTTAAAACACTGCTCCGTCAGCTGTTTATTGAAGCGCTTAAAATATATTTTGGGTTTCTGCAGTCTTCGTACTACTATGTACTTATTTAATCGTGGTTTGTTGGAGAGTGAGGTGGATATTATCCGCGCTCTCGGCGAGTCTATCGTGAGTCGTGGAATGCAGAGTGCCTGGCAAGTTCAAACCATTATGCAGCAATATCATCTGATTCTTGGTAAGATTCTTTCTCTCTCTCTTAAAGCATGTGCAAAAGTTCATTGTAAGCGTATTTTTTCTTTTTTTATCGTGAAATTTGAATGCACAGATCTTGATAAAATGATGACCGACACTGAAGGAGATGCGCTGATTGAACTCGTACAACTAGATGATGAGGAGGGGGAGCAGAAACCCTCAGTCGTCGAAATGGAAACCAACGAAATGCCATTAGACCTTACAGCAGTAGCAGCAGCAGCAGCAGCAGACACGACCGGCGTTACGGTCACAGCTGTCAAGATGGAGGCTGACGAGACATCAACCAACGTAGCCTCAGCAGATACAGGTAGTTTCAATGACGCTGCTACTNGCCTCAGCAGATACAGGTAGTTTCAATGACTCTGCTACTACTACCGCTGCTACTGCTGCTGCTGCTGCTGCTACTGCTGCTGCTACTGCTGCTGCTGCTGAGACACTGGCAGAATCAATCGTCACGAATGCTGCTACCACAGCTATGAAAGTCGATACATCGCAGGCCGAGCCAGCGCCATCTGAGGTGCATTCGATAACGACGCTTGAACAAAACGATGACGAGGGAATTAACGAGGATTATAATGATGATGATGATGATGCAGAAGTCTATGATGCGTCGTCCTCATCTACTACTTATTTCTGCTCCTCCTCAGTCGGTTTATCCTCAGTCACCGAATCAGTAGTTGACGAAACGTCGGGGCACAGTAGCACAGACGATGTATCTGGTGGCGCTGATGATGAATGTAAGAGCACTCTCACATGCACATTACCACAAGAATAAAATGTATAAAATAATAAAACATATAAATTAGCATTATGGTTGCAGGAGGGCGCTGGCGTTGAACAACCGCCGAGACAGCACATCGTGATTCATCGGGAGTTTACGAGATATAATCCGTTTTTCCGCCTGAATAGTCGTGAGGCGCTGATCACCATCAGGCGGCCACCTCAGAATGCAGACGTCGTGGAGTGGCTAGGGCTCGCTATGCATGATCTGTACCGGTTGTACCGATGTGATTATTTTACGATTGATTATTCGCGACCACATTCGTCAATGCATATCCTCAAACTCCGACCTAAATTTGTATAAGGCGCCAGGTCGGTGATAAATTTATGCCACACTGCTCTGCTACACTCGCGTGTCCGGCTAATCTAGACTCTCGCACTCTGAGGAGATTCGGCCGAGGAAAAAGGCAAAAATAATTACATGCAACTCACTTAATTCACTCTTTAAAACTTTTAATAAGAAGGTACCGACTGTATTCCGACTGGAAAGATTAATAAGCTTCGTTGTCGCAACAATAAATATTATTCCCGGCAGTAATTTTCACTCCGCACACACACTTACTCTCAATGCACACTACCGTATGTCGAATTATGCCACGAGGCAACCTCTCCGTTTCGGTGTTTTCCCGGATTTAATCGCGCGCACACATGGCTGATAATTAATCACGACGCTTTACCTCTACTCTAATTACCAAGGACAGCAACCTTCCTCTCGTACTGATGCTGGCTCGTTCCCTCCGAAAACGTGCGAAAAACTATCAGAAACTCTACTCTTTTTCAAGAGACAAAAACCGGAGGGCTGTTGATCGGGCTGCTGCTCAGAACAAAGTGAACGAGTCTTCTCCTCGACTCGTGTCGCGTCGCCTCTCATAGATTCTCGCGCATGCGCACTACATACATTCATACTTTACATCGTGATTACGCGCTTTCTAACAGAACATTCTTCTTATAAATATCGATTACATTTTCTTTACTTCTTTATCGCATAGTTCGCATACTCTCATAATTTTTACGCTTTATTTTACAACGCCGAGTTCAATACTACAGACACACTCTGTCTCACACATACAATCTCGCGACATACACCAGCGCTCGCCGCTGCGAGGAGTTCTCCCCCTCCCAACTGCCTACTCTTCTCTCGGCTCGCGAGGAGAGTAGGCAGTTCGCGCGGCCCCGGTGATGCCTGCACTGCTCTGGCTTGATGTGTGTGTGTGTGCTACCGCTAGTAGTGGTGTGGCGGACTGCTACGTACTTCTCTCTCTCTCTCTATCTCCCGGCTGCTACTCGGCTGTTTCTCGGCTCTCTCTCTGTTCTACAATGCATATCACCCAATATAAGTATTTATTAATGGTGATGCAGTCCAGACAGAGCCATAGAGAGAGAGAGAGAGAGAGAGAGAGAGAGAGAGAGAGAGAGAGAGGACTATTTACCGTTTAGACGGTCACCCCGTCGCAAGGTATGTGTGTGAGACTACAACACCCGACGACTTTGTCGGTATAACAATAAACTCAGAGCAATATGTTCATAATGTCGGTAATACTGCTAGGTATACTCTTCGTATTATGTATTACGAGAGTAGCCGACATTATCAGCCTATTTTGAACTTGATTGCTGCGGCCGGCAGTAGGGGATATTGTATACCTTGCAATAAAAAAGTAACAAACGAAAAGAATCATAGGTGCCCAAACAAGTGTCGTAGTTGTCTGCAGAAACCGCCTTGTGAACGTGACCAAACTGACAGGCATGTAGTGTGTCCACACTGTAATAGAATCTTTTACAGTCAGATGTGTCTTTCGAATCATCTGAAACCAGGGTCATTTGATAAGAATCATACAGTATGCGCGAGTTTAAAAATTTGCACGAGGTGCTGTAGAACGATTAGAGCTACCACCAGTAATGATACAGCCCCTCATATTTACGATACAGCTTTTTGTAAAGTTTGTAAGCTGATGCAGCCAATCGGTCATCTTTGTTTTATGCGACCTATAGCTGAAACGCGTCAGCAGCCGACTACTAGTAACAGTACGAAAAAACAGACTTTATACTTATTTTACGATTTCGAGACACAACAGTCGGAAGCTGTATTGGGTGATGATAAGACACATATACATGTTGTCAATCTGTGTGTAGTACAGCAGGTATGTAGTGGCTGTCTAGATAACGAAAATATTTCTGAGTCATGTAATTTTTGTGGGGTACGAGAGCATGTGGCAAAAGAGTTAAAAGTTATGCATCCGGTAAAAGAGTTAGTAGACTTAGCCTTGAATCGTAGAAAAAATATTTCAGACGTGATCTGTATCGCACACAATGCTCAAGGATTTGACACGCAGTTCGTGCTGAAATATTTGGTGGGACGCAAAGATTTCCGTGAAATGCCTTCCGTAATTCTAAACGGGTCAAAAATAATTATGATGAAGTTTGCACACATAAAGTTTCTCGATAGTTTAAATTATTTACATATGGCTTTGAGTGCTTTACCGAAAGCTTACGGACTTGGCGGTGGTATTGAGAAGGGAACGTTTCCCCACTTATTCAACAGACCGGAGAATCAGAACTATGTAGGCCAGATGCCACCTGTAGAGAGCTACTCACTCTATTCGATGAGTGTCGAGGAGCGAAAAACATTCTTAGAGTGGTACGCCGGTAGAAAAGAACAAAATTACATTTTTGATTTTCAAAACGAGATCATCAAGTATTGCAAGCAGGATGTTAAGATATTGAGACTTGCATGTCTTGCCTTCAGAAAGACGTTTATCGAATGCGGCTCGACAGATCCGTTCGTAGAGTGTGCCACTATTGCGTCGTCGTGTATGCGTGTGTACCGTAAGAAATTTAAAAAAAAATATACTATTGGCATTATACCGTCGGGTGGCTATCGTCGAGCCAATAAACAATCGCTAAAAGCAGCACAATGGCTCACGTGGATGGAGCATGAGACAGGCTGGTCGATACAGCATTCTATAAATTCGCGNCTATCGCTAAAAGCAGCACAATAGCTCACGTGGATGGAGCATGAGACAGGCTGGTCGATACAGCATTCTATAAATTTGCGTGAAAAGAGACTGCCCGAAGGCCCCCTGGTGGATGGATTTTGCGTGTTAGAAAATAATGAGAAAGTCGTACTGCAGTTCCACGGGTGTTATTGGCATGGCTGTGTTCGCTGCTACACTAATGGTCATGATTTGGCAATCGTGAATGGCGAGTGTATAGACGAGCGGTATGAGAGAACGCTTAGAGTTTCGGGAAAAATTAAGAGTCACGGGCATTGTCTCATTGAAAAGTGGGAGTGTGATTTTGATCGCGAGTACAGCGGAAACGAGCAGATGATGACGTATATAAAAGAGGTCACAAAAGACTGACATACACCACTTAATCCGCGAGATGCATTTTTCGGTGGTCGCACGGGTAACACGGTAAAATCATACGACATTGATTACTAAGGTATTAGAAATATGGTCGTATAAAATTACACAATTCGACAAACGGTCGCTTAAAGGTGGTCTCTTTCACGAGTACATCGATAAATTCTTCGCGGAAAAGACCTATGCATCGGGATACCCACCAGAGTGTAGAAATGATGATAAGCAAGCAATAGATCGGTATATTCAGAACTTTGAGCAAGAGGAGGGCATAAAGCTTGACAAAAGTCGGATAAAATTCAATGCTGGTCTACGCTCCGTGGCAAAGCTATGTCTCAACTCGTTGTGGGGCAAGTTTGGGCAACGCGAAAACATGACAAAAACCGAGATAGTAAGAGACCCACAGAGATTGTTCGAGCTACTAACGAGCCCCGATAAAGATGTAAATTCTATACTGCCGGCCAGCGATGAAGTCCTCTACGTTAGTTGGGCAAATAATGATGAGGATGCCGAAATTGAACCGTCACCACTGTGCAACGTGGTTATCGCTGCCTACACTACTGCTCTGGCGCGACTCAAACTTTTCTCCGAGCTTGAGCCACTGGGAGAACGCGTGCTGTACTATGACACAGATTCCATAGTGTATGTGAGCCGAGAGTGGATGCGAGTATGAGTCGTCAACGGGGTCATTTTTAGGACAAATCACTGACGAGTTGGCGGGTTATGGGTTAGGCACATACATAACATCCTTTGTCTCCGGCGGACCAAAATTTTATGCTTATAAGTATCTAACACCTGACGGCTGTGAATCGTGTGTATGTAAGATCAAAGGCATCCGATTGAATGCATCAGCATCCGAAAAGATTAATTTTGAATGTGTGCGTAAACTTGTGAGTGGTGAAATACCACCGACATTTGTTTGCTTTGACGCTATTAGACGTACAGCGTTGCATGATGTGGTCACACGCTCGGAATTTAAAGTCTGTGAACCTGTCTACTCTAAACGTCGCTTTGTTGCCAACGATAAAAGTTATCCGTACGGCTATGTAACTCTAAAATGACTAATAAAAAGTTTAAACTTAATACACTCTTTCTATATTTAATAATAACTTACCCAACTCTCTCTCTCTCTCTCTCCCTCTCTCTCTCTCTCTCTCTCTCTCTCTCGCATACATCCTGTCGCGACGAGTACCCATACAAAACTGTCTTGCGCGTACAGATGCTAATCCTCGTCATCCATTTTTCACTCCCCACCCCTTCATCTTTCCCCCCTCTACTATGAATAACCTAGGTGTGTGTGTGTGTGTGTGTGTGTGTGTGTATATGTGTGTGTTCTGACTGAACTAGCCTTCAAAACCGCTCGCGCGTTACAAGCCTCCCGGAGGGGGCGAGCCATATGGCTAACCTTCAGAATCTCGCACCGCGCGCACAAATGAGCTCCCTGGAGGGGGATCCTGATGACTTGCCTTCGGCAAGCTCGACAACCGCTCGCGCATGCGCGCGAGGAGGGGGCCCCGCGCCGCGCGTTAGTGGTTCTCCCCCGCCAGGGGGCGTTACAGAGTCTCGCACGTTATAAAGCTTGCGTGTTGTCCGGTCTAGCGAGTATTTCGTGTACCATCACCAGCACCGCCATTCGCGTCATGATGGATGTGCGCTGGAGACATCCTTGGACATGCATGAGTTGCGGTCCAACCTCGTGCGGCAAGACCGTGTTTGTCGGTAATTTTCTCAAATACATCGCACAGATGAGCGATACAAAATTTGAGCGTATATTACTCTACTACACGGAATGGCAGCCTGCTTATAAGGAATTTGCTGACGGTAGTATTAGTATTGAATTTCACGAGGGATTGCCAAAGACCGAGGACTACAGTAGAGATCCCGAGCGACCAAAACTCTTGATTCTCGACGATCTCATGCGCGAGTCGTCCAGTGCGAGTGTAGTTAATCTATTTGTCAAGGGCAGCCATCATTGTAATTTGAGTATTTTCTTTCTCTCGCAAAATCTCTTTCATCGTGGTCAGCGAGAAATATCGTTGAACTCGAATTACATAGTTATTTTTAAGAATCCGCGCGATCGCTCCCAGATACAGCATCTGGCCCGACAGCTACATCCCGAGGATACGAAATTTTTACAAGAAGCCTATAGCGATGCTGTCTCTCGGCCATTTCACTATTTACTGCTGAACTTGAAGCAGGATACACCGGAAAATTGTCGGTATCGCACATGTATATTTCCGTTCGATCGGCATCAGTATGTGTATGTGCCACGCAAACAGATTAAAAGCAACTCCGTCACCGACAATGTGCCAGTCGTTCGCGTGTGATGGAGCGAGCAACATCAGCAGCAGCAGCAGCAGCAGCAGCAGCAGCAGCAGTAGAGCGTCATCGCTATCCCATTAGACGAAAGTATCTGGATATATTGAAAGTGCTGTGCTGTCATCTTGACGCGGTGCAACGCACAGCTCTACTGCGTCACGCCTGCCCAAAACTTGTGATAAGTCTGGTCGAGTGTGTGCTGAATATTCTGCGTGAAAACGTACCACTGAGCAGGCGTTATAAGAGCAAGTTACGTAAACACGCGCCATTACTGCGCAAAATCATAGCTCCGGGACAGACGATAGAGACTCGCAAGAGACTTTTAATTAAAGCTCAAAACCTTGTGCCGGTAATAGTGAAACCTGCTTTATCAGCATAGAACATGCTAGGAAAATGATTTTAGTGTCTCAAGAGTGTATCGAGAGTGTGAGACAGCAGCAGCAGCAACAACGTCAATGTTTACCAATAACAGTAGCACCACCATCACCAACACCACCACCACCACCACTGTCAAAGACGGCTATCACAGATGAGTGTGGGGTTGGTAGTGGCAGTAATGGCAACTACCTCAACACAGTTCAGACACCGGGCTCCGAGGTATTACGACTGGACGACGAGATGAGCCAGATTTTGAACTCGTGTGGATTGGATGATCGGCAAAAGTACTCCATGTACCAACAGGTGTTGCAACGCTTCTTACACTACAAAAAACAAAGTAGCGAGGGCGATGAAGCCGGTAATGAGTTGTTGTTGCCGACAGTCGATAAAACATTACCAGCAACGCACTCTATTACTACAAATAGTGATGGTGAAGTAATATCTGATCTGCATATTATCAATAGTGTACCGCCAAGTCTTCGTGAAAACGCACGAAATCTAATGAATAGTCTACGTCGATCTGGTAGCATTGCCTGGAATAAACTCGGTATGATTACGGTAGATGGCGTGCGTGCACGAGGCGTTAATATTGTAGACTTAGTGAACGAAACTGTAAGACGTAGAAAAAGGCCGCCTTCTCGTGGTTTCGATCAGTTTGTTCGCGTACTCCGTAAGGCACACGTACCTCTAGAATTTATAGGGAATAACCAGCTTCATATTGCTGTAGCGGCTGCTGCAGCAGAAGAATCTAACAGTAGTGGTAATAACAACTCTCTGCTGACTGCTTACGACACGTCATTATTATCTGTACCGGAACGACAACAACAACAACAACAAAAACTCGTATCCAGTGGAAGCGGTAGTGACGAGGACGACGACGAGGAGGAGGAGGAGGAGCAGGCGGACTACGACGGAGAGAAAACACTAGATCCAAATAATGTGGTGGTGGGGGACATACTCAAGCTGATCGCCGACTTGCTGAGCGTGCTTTTTCACGTATGCTATCTAAGTCGTCGGGTAGTGAGGAGAAAAGCGTTGCTTTATTAACTGTTTTGTGTATGGTCGGTAAAATCACTTTTGATAGAGTTTATCGACAATTCAGACAGGCTATAAAACGTACAAGGAGAAAGAGATGGAGATTAGTCGGTGGGAGACAGTCAACGAATGGAGAGCAAGCTTGAAAAACTGTACTATGGCTTGCCAGCTCCATCAGCATACGCTGGTGGAGACAGACTTGTACGAGCCATGCGCAAAAAATTTCGCTCGAACGAGGTGCGGGAGTGGCTCGAGAGGCAAGATGCGCACACAATGCATAAAATGGTGCGATATCGTTTTCCTCGTCGCTCTTACCAGGTTTTCAGTCCGTACGAGTTGTGGGAGGCTGATATAGCAGACCTTCGCTCTCTAAAAACGTATAATGATCAATACAGTTACTTACTGGTGGTAATTGATGTGCTTTCAAAGTATGCGTGGGTTGAGCCACTTCGTGATAAAATGACTAAAAGTGTGGTCAGTGGTCTGGAGCAGATTTTACAGCGAAACGATGGTAGACAACCTATATACTTTCAAACGGACAAGGGCAAGGAATTCATTGGACGCGAAGTGCAGAATTTGCTGAAAAAAAGAAACATTNAGTGCAGAATTTGCTGATAAAAAGAAACATTATTTATCGTGCTGTGCGAGACCCCGACTTTAAGGCAGCAGTCGCCGAGCGTTTTATCAGAACTCTTAAAGAGCGAATATGGCGCTACTTCACACATCTCAACACAAGACGCTACATTGACGTGCTGGACGGTATTGTACAGTCGTACAATAATTCGTGGCATAGTGCAATAAGAATGACGCCATCTAGTGTGAATATGTATAATGCAGCTAAAGCTCGTGAAAATTTACGCGGCGCTACTGTGTCAAACGACAGTCACGCTATACCCATAAATACTATGTTCAAGACTTGGTTCGAGTTAGTCGTGCTCGGACAGCCTTTCGAAAAGCATACGAGGGTGGCTGGACTCTAGAATTATTTAGGATTACAAAGGTCGATACGACGAGACAGCCGCCCGTCTACACGCTCGAGGATCTGGAGGGAGAAAAAATTGACGGGTATTTTTACGAACAACAGTTGAGAAGAGTGCGCAAAGATTTGTCTGCTGACGTTTTTCATATTGACCAGGTATTACGCAGTAGGGGTAAAAGAAAGAGAAAGGAGTATTTTGTGAGTTGGAAATGTTACCCTGGAAAATGTAATTCTTGGGTGTCTGCTGAAGATCTCGTGAATCTACAAAACAATGATGATGATGATGACGGATGAATTTTACATGGTTCTGTCCAGTAGTAGTAGTAGATATGTTTTCCCCGAGAACACTACAAATCACTTTACCACACAACTCCCCCAAAATTTTTGTCTACACGGCAATTGGTGTGTCGGTCTCACTGAAATTCAGATACCTCTCACCTTTCAACACATATCAATGAAGGAGAAAGGAGAGGGGGTTGTTTGTGTGAGAAAAAAATCTACGCGCGCCGCTTACATCAGCAATAGGTTACGCGATAGTGTTGATGATGATGGTGATAATTATGAGGAGACTTTTAGTCAAATAAAATGTGGCGTTTATGACGACCTTCTTACTCTTTTGGAGGAGATTAATAGCCTCGACAATGTGAAAGATCATCTTAAATTTGAGATTCAGTGTGGTGGCTATATTCAAGTCAGATGCGTTTGCACTGAGGATGAGTGCGCCAATTATACTCACTCATTCTCTTTGTCCAAAAAGTTGTGTGAAATATTGGGTTTTTAAAGCGGCGAATTATTAACTTGTGATGGTAAAAAAGACTACTTCATTATCGGTAATAGACTAGAAAACCTTGTAAATGGTTTACCGAGTATTCTGATGGTTTATAGTAGTATTTGCCAACCTTACGTGACAGGCGATGTTTGCTCACGATTACTACGTGCTGTGCCTCTTCAGTTATATGACTATACTTACGGTCGAACACAAATTCAGAACTTTGCCCCTCCAATGTATTTACCTCTGCTATCATCGTCTTTTCAGTCCATCGAGGTAGATATAAGGGGCGAGCATGGTCATTCTGTCCCATTTGATTACGGAACGTTGACGGTGACACTTCATTTTAAACGCACAAATTAAAAAATGCCTGACTATAGTATTTTTTTCACTCACCAAATTGGCTGTGGCGATGGTGGTGGTGGTGGTGGTGGTGGTGGTAATTACGTTGCAATTGGTCGTAGACGTTATCAGACTGGTGCGGGTATTGGTAGCTATTTGAAAGGCTTATTTCGCGGTGCTTTACCTCTTGTAAGACGTGGCGTTAAGTCTGTCGGTAAGGAAGCTGCTCGTGCTAGTGCAAAGATCATGGATGATGTGGTTAACGAGAATAGACCTTTCAGAGAGGTTTTAAGTAGCCGCATGCGCGAGAGTGGGGGTAATCTCAAGCGCAAAGCTGAACAAGTACTGAATAAAATGATGGCACCAGATGAGCAGGAGGCAGAGGTGGGGGGTGGTGGTAGTGGTGGAAAGAAGAAAGCTAAATATAAGAAGACGCAGATGAGGAAAAAAACACAGTCAGGTTTTAGTCGTGGAGCTGGTAGGAGCGTGCGAAATACTTAGAAAAAGAAGAAAAAGAGGAAGAAATCTACAACTAAAACAGCATCGTCGGCAGTAGCTAAGGATATCTTTGTCAGCTAAAAAGTCTCTCTCTTCAAACAATATACCTACTTACTCTATACCAGGCAAAAACATGGCTTTTTTACACACTGACTCTTGTGACTCGTTGAAGTCGGAGTTGCCACTCTTTGAATTACCACCAACACAGACGGTCATTGAGGGCTCTCATTGAGTGCAGTATAAACCAATCTCGTCACTCACTGATCAAGCGTGTAAATATAACACCAATGATACCGCTAGAGAAGGATGCGACAGCACCACCCGTCGGCCCTGTAAATAATTTTATGCATTCACTGTTCAATCAAGTGGGTGTATTTTTTAATCAGAAACCTGTATCACCACCAAATAATGCCTACGCATACAGAATACAAAATTCGCACTTGAGCAGTGTCTTTTGGTATGACGACACAGCCGGTAAAAAGGATAACGCTGATGCCGGTAATGTGGGTTTCGTTAGACGACAAGCAGTTATGATTGACAATAAAATTGATTTATTGGGTTACTTACACGTAGACGTGTTAAATATGGATAGATTGATACTTGGTGGTGTTGAGGTACGTGTACGTCTTGTGCGCTCTCGTGACAGCCTTTGTCTAATGGATCCCAATTCTGCATATACAGTACACATATCCGAGGCAACACTGTTTGTTCGTCGCGTAAAGGTTAACCCAGGCATTGCATTGGCTCATGAAAAAATGCTTTCTAAAACCACAGCAAAATATCCGCTCACGCGTGTAGAGGTGAAAAATGTAACCCTAAACAGCGGTGTGCATGGCTAGTCGATAGATAATGTCATACTAGGTCAATTACTGAAACGAATAATCATTGGATTTATTGAGAATAAGGCTTACAACGGCGATACAAAGCTCAATCCGTTCAATTTTAAAAATTTAAATATTAATTTTTTGTGTTTGTTTCTGGACGGTGTACAAGTCCCCTCGAAACCACTACAGCCTGACTTCAAAAAAACAAAGATGTATGTGGATGCGTATCACACACTCTTCTCGGGTACGGGTGTACATTTTTCAAATGCCGGCAATTCGATATCACGCGATGCATACCCAAATGGATACTGCATTCTTTCTGTCTTTCTGCATTCGATTTGACGCCTGACTTATCAGACAACAACGATACCCATTGGAATTTAATTAGAAGAGGTAGTGTGAGGATTGATGTGAGATTTGATGACGCATTAGACAGTGTTGTGAATTGCATAATTTATGCTGAGTACGACAATCTGTTGGAAATTGACTCGTCTCGACAAGTTTTGGTCGACTACAGTGGTTGAGGTTAGATGGCGCTCCTTGAAAAACCAAATAAAACCGCTCACCAACGCGGTGGCTCGTGTCAGTCGATACTTGTTTCTTGAGGTGTGCAGACAAGCGAAAATGGATCTAGTTATTGATTTGCAGTTTTTCAAGGACAACAAAGGCCGTGTTGTACCGAAAGAAGCGGGCTTGGTAGTGTTAGATAAAGATATTACAGCACATTGGATTATCGCACCTACTTGTAATACGAGATTCTTAAAGAAAGATATTTTAAGAGAGAATAATTGGCTGACTCTGCATCATCATGGTCTGGATTGGTATGATGGGGATGTATCGCTGAAAAAATTTTATAAAAGTTTACACGATATTTGCAAGAGAGCGAATAAAATTTACGTGCGAGGAGAGGAGAAGGCAGAACTGCTGAATAAGATCACCACACGAGAAATCATCAATTTGGAGCGTGAGCACGAGTGTCCGACTTTTCATAGATTACCTTACAGTGAGAGGTATTGTATGCAGCACTCTATTAAACACTGCTCACTCAAGTATACCTGTGCACTCAACAACGCCTATAAGTTAAAACTTTGGTTAAACACCCGTGGTAGTGGAAGTGATATTGTTACATCAGCAGAACGCCCCTTCTCACCACCCTTCTACCTCTGTAAAAATGAATTCGCTGGATATTCTTCAGAAGTTGCGAAAAATGAGCTTTCATGCGGTTGGAGTGTATCCGGCAGATCGAATTCCGATAACGTGGGTAAAACCAAGTGGCTTTGTGTTTAATACGGAGAGTCACAAGAGGCGTGGTTCGCATTGGGTGGCAATATATGTGTCGGAGAGTGGCGTTGGATGGTATTTTGATAGTTTTGGCAGATCGCCATACATTCCCGATCACATAAGTCGAATCCAGAGAAATTGTAAGAGTATACGGTGGAATAATATTCGATTACAAAGCAGTTTTTCTGATACTTGTGGTAAATATTGCATCATGTTTCTGTATTATATGATTAATGGCTTGGGTATGCAACGATTCCTCCAAAATTTCTCATCAAACTTGAGAAAAAATGATCAGATAGCTGAAAAATTTGCTGACAGGTTGTAATGTAATATTGTGAAAATGTTATGTGAAACGACGGTGTAACAAGATATTTTAGTTAGCATTGGTTTTCAAAAATGTCACCACAGCAGATTTCTATTGGCTCCCCACTACAGAATCAGTGATTCTATTGGTCCCCCACCACCAGATAGGCTGGTTTCAACTGGCCTCACTAACCCCACCAAAACCACCAATTTTGAACATAAGCTGAATACGTTGCAGCACAGAGACCACAGTTCTCTCTCGCCCGCAAAAAACTAGTAAGGAAGTTTGCTCTCAGAGGAAGAAGAAAAAGATGGCTGGACAGAAGAGACAGCACGCTGATAGTCAGGCCCAGGAGACTCAGGTCAGCAAGTATCGCTGCCACCAAATCCTACCAATGGTGTTTGGCTTGAACAACTCCTACGGGAAAATTATTCACGTAGGACTTGAAAATACCTCCGTCGGCTCTGGCGACTTTAACCCTGTTGTCCGACTGAGTAATCAGGAGTTTTACGGTCTATTTTTGCCGCTCGCCACCTGAATATAGTTCCGGGAGCAGTTTGACGAGATTGACCGATACTTCCAGGCATACAGTGAGGAAGAAATGCTGGATCAACGAATCACCATTACT
>CM053172.1:16749777-16766863 GCA_012977825.3 Pteromalus puparum | reverse complement strand
CACACACACACACACACACACACACACACACACACACACACACACACACAAAGTGCGTTAAGGACTGGAGAAGGGAAGGGAGGCCTCTACCCGAAATGGAAAGGGTAATATGCTGAGTATGTGCGAAGGAGGGATAGCAGTAACGGAAACCACCCCTCCCACATCGTACACCAGTCGTGAGTCAACCGTCGGACGCTCTCCAAAGTGTCTTCAAAACTCCGAGACACTTTGGATAAAAACAGGGTAAGGTGGGGGAGTCTCTCCAAAGTGCCTTGAACCATCAGAGGCACTTTGGATAGACAGAGAGAGTGGGGGTTCTCTCTCTCCAAAGTACAAATGGCACCATGGAGAGTAAACAATGTTGACCTTGACCTCTCACTGGCTCGGGTGGGGGGTCAAGGTCAGTTTTGTTTACTCTCCATGGTGCCGGGTTACTACTGATTAGGATAAAATCGAACAAAAATAAATGAACATCGTACCAAGTAATAAGAACTTGAAACATCGGTCTATCTAGTTTGCTATGGAAAAATACAAAACACGCTCTAATACCATAATTTACGAGGTTGAATAAGGCGGTAATTTTGAAGTAACTGAGATGTGATTCATTCATTAGTCATCTACATTCGTCGTATGCACTGAGCAACTGCTTAAACTCAAGACAAAGATGCTATGGTGTAGCACAGTCCCGACACCTCTTATAGTCATGTGACTCAAGCGCATACCGTGAGAGGGGATGCTTACATGTGTGCGTCGTCTTACACACTCATTAGTGCGCTTACTCATTCCAGCGCGCTATACTGTATTCTACACTACCTTTACTGTGAATTTTCCATACAGGTCACTCTGTATTTTAACCATATCGTAATATACTACCATTAATATTCAACACAAAAAGTTACAAAATTAAAAAATGGTTATCTATTTTATTAATTTAGGTATAGAAGCTGGTGATTTAACATCGACCACAACAGGACTAGATTTAGATTCTATGTTAGATAGAAGCGATTCTGATTTAAGTATAAATGATGCAAAAACAATAAAAAAACAACTTGATGGGCTTGAGCATATGTATTCTGAGGTATGTTGAATTATTTACATGAAAATTTTAGATATTTATAAAAAATTAAGCGTTGAATGAATTGTAAAGAATGTCAGCGTCCGCCTTGAGTCATTGATTTGGCTAAAACTATAGAAAACGATTTGTTGGCAAGAAAAATGAAAAAGAAGAATAAAAAGGTAGTGAACGCACTCAGACACACAGCCAGCACTTGTCTGTCATGTCGTCAAATAGCTTTTTGGACTTAGACTGATTGTCAAAATCGCGATAATTGTGGGCGTCTGTCTGTGTCCTGGGTAAAGAGGTAAGGGAGGAATGGGTATTATATGTGACGGTTCGCGCCGAGCAGCATCGTCGCCAGCGGAAGCTAACGCTGCGGCCCAGACCCGACTTCGTATAGTGCGGTCCTTCCAACATCGACCGTTCTAGCGCCATGAGCGCCACCAGGCTGACGCCACGCCGTGGCGAGCGGGAAGCGCGCACCCGATCGCCATTATGTGCTTGGCCGCCGACTTGTACAGTCGTTCTTACTCAACAGTTTTAATACGAATAAGGGCAGCGAGATTTCCTTTATTAATCAAGTGTTCTTCAATCGATCCTGTGTTCCCCCTCGTCCTATTCTAACATAGAAATTGGAGTCAGATCAAATACCGGGATAGCAATAAATTCTAAAGCGGTGACCTACGAAGAAGACGCTTCGCATCGAAAGAAGAACGGCGTCGTCACCCTAACCTACACGGCTCAATGCAACGGAAATTTACTAGCTCTCTTCGACGGCGACTAGCCGCTCAATCTCGTTCGAGACTTTTACCACCACAACTTCACCGCCTCGTCGAAGCCCGTTTACAGCCGACGACGGCGGCCATTTTCCAGCGGCAGTTCTGAGCCGCTCACCTGACACGAAAGCGGCCCCAGGAACAGTGCTAGTGCTCTAGCAACAGCTCCGGGCGGACCCTTGCCTGCTGCTTCATCACCGACAGGGAGTCTGCCTCCGGACACTTTAGAACCAGAAGTGCGCGCAACGCGGTCCCGTCGACCGTCTCCCTGCTGGCACGGACAGCACGCACCACCAGCAGCGGATCATCGCAGACTTGATACCATCACCGCAGCGGCTTCCTATCTCGCCAGCTCCGATGTCTTCAGCGCCCGGCGGATCACCACAAACATCAGGTTTTTCTAAACCTCGTAACAGGTACGTCACTTTCGCGGCCTTAAGTCGCTTTTTCCTTCAAGTGCCGCGATATACCTGTTGCGCTCCGCTGGCGCCGACGCCATGCATCAAGCGGTCGGCCATCTGCCGAAGTGCATATCCTGCGCTTTTGCTACGCTGCCCTCCCAGGCAAGCGGACATTTTTGTAGCGTCGCATCCGCCGTGTAAAGTCAGCGCGTCAATAACCGCGCGTGCAGCCCGCTGGCTCCGCTTCTCACGCGATCGCCACGCCATGGCGCCAGCCGTCACTCTTCGACGGCACACCCAGTGATCAGCGCGTCGCATTTAGCTTCCTGCTTCTATTAGCGCTCAGCTGCATGCCACGCTCTCGATTTCTCGAGCAGAGTGAACTCAGCGATCAGCGAGAAGAAAATTAACAACAGCCTGGACTAGGCAATCAGAACTTCGTGCCACAGTCATCGCCGGCGCTACCTGGCGGGCTTCCGCCGCAACCACAGCCACCGGTCGAGGCTATCGCGCGTTGTACGCTCCCAGCTTACTGGCATTTCAATTCCGATTGAAATGCCAATCTCCATTGTGGTTCGCGCAGGTTGTTTACGAGTTAGAGATGCCTAACATGTATGCGTAAGATCTTTCTTTTGTGAGTGTAACTCTCTGAGCAATTCATTAGTCATCTAAGATTATTTAAACATTTGGGGGGTTATTTTCTTGATTATTTAATCGTTAAGTGTATCCAACCTAGGGCCGTAAAGATTATTCTTTTCTGTAAGTTACTTTCCGTGATATTGCATTTAACATGTTCTATTGTTTAAATAATGGGCCACCCTATTTGTTTATTAGGTGTCCTGGGGTGCTCCATACGTACCTCTAAAAATTTTCTTCGGTTTTCTTCGGTTGTGTACTTCACTGTACTTGCATTTAGCGGGTTGAAACTGCACCTTGCCTTCGCTGGTCGTGCAGTATCCGGTGCCAACACGTGCTCTTCTCGTACTTGCTCTTTTTTCTCGATTTCGTTGTGGTTTCTTGCGGTTTGTTTTGATGTGAGTAATTCATTCAATTTCCTCGCTTCTTTTTTCCTATATTTATATGTATAGTGCTTTTTTTTCACAGGCTCGTATCAGTACAATCTGCCTCGTGGTGTCCGTCAATCGTTTGTGCACGAGTTTGACAGAGTGCCGTATGCTAGAGTGCTAAGGGTGATGCAGACTGGAATCCCGAGGGATTCTACTCATTGCGTCCATGTGGTAAGTTTCTTTTATGGTTGTTCATGTGCTTTTAAATGTCTTAGTGTCTATCTATATTGTGCCCGCGCGCGCGTGTGCCTTAGGGTTTTCTGCACTCCTAATTTGCTTATTACTCTTTCGCGTGCATTGTTCGTTTTTTGTTTGCTTTTAGTGTTTACGTGTCCTGTGTATATGACACTTGCCTTGTATGTGTTTGCGCTTGATGGTCTTTCTTGTTACTAGTGCGTAAGGCTTGTAGAAGGCTATTCTTGTACGGACATCCTACTATATCCTTCTTTCTTCTCGGATCGATTGCAAACGATAGGTTCTACGTTTAGCTTGCGAGATATGTGTCTGTCGGGATTATATGTATATTTATGCTGCTTTGAATTCTTTCAGCCTCCAATTTGTCCCGACTTGTGGTACAATAATCCTCGAGGGAACTATGCTTACCCCGATAATCCAAATGTGTACATATATCTTTCCTAGTTTTCCCCCCTGGGTTCATTCATGTTGTCATGTGCGTCTCCGGCGCAGCTCTGACATGGTTTGCACAGTTTCATTTTATCATTGCCTGTCATTACTATTGTGTTAACAAGTGTTTCCTCTTCTTATTTAGTATCGCCGGACCTTCGATCCAAGCGAACCCCGGCTGACTTGGGCGGTTATCTCGCGCCGATGCTGGAAAAAGGAGCTGCCTTCGAGCGTCTCCGATTGCGCCCCGCGCCTGGCGGATCCGGCTTATATCTAAGCTCTAAGGTCCCTGCTTGTTACGATGCAGCATCGAGTCCGGCTCTGGCTTCCGCTCTTCAGGTAGGTCATGTGCTTTCCTTATTATTTTTATTCTATGTGTTTTCTCTTCTTTTTCCAGGGGTTAATCCTCCTCTTATATGTTTCTTATTTGTTTCAGACGCGGTCGGTTACTCTTGCTTCGCTTGATGCTCTAGTGGACCTGAATGGCTACGTGAACTCAGTGTTGTCGCATCATGGCGGTTAATTTGCCGATTCGAAGGCTGGTCCCTTGTATGAGATGAACATGGAGACCGTGGCCGAGCTTACGCCCCACTTAGCTGACGTGTCGTGGAACATCAGCCCTAACCGCAACTCTGGCGTGAATCCGAAAATGACTGGTATTAACATATCGGCTCTTCGGGAAGCTGGGTCTAAGTTGGCGGCCGTGGGTAAGGGGTGTTCTCTGCCACTTACCATAAGGTCTGGGCCCTGTCCACGGATCTCTTGAACTGGTATAAGATCCGCTACCAGTGCGTCAGACAGGAGCCCGGGGATCTGGTCTTCGTGGGCCACGGTGTTTACCACCAGGTGGTGAACTTTGGGGTCACCCTAGCTGAGGCCGTAAACGTGGGCAGTGCCGCCTGGAACCTCGGCACCCACCTCTTTTGCTTGACATGCATATTCTGTGCAGTGGCTAGTAGGCCTAATAACGTATGCTTCATTCGGCCTAACAAGGCATTGAGCGTGGCCCTTAAGGAGCGGACAGTGCGCCTTTTTGTGTGTCTGAAAGAAAGGTGCCCTTACTCTTGCTCTACCGCAAGGGTACTCGATGCGCACGTCCGGACTCATCAAGCTCCTGAAACGTCTGTCGAGGTGTTTGCTTGTGCTATATGCGGGCATCCGTCTTTTGTGACGCGCATCAACTTCAATAGGCATATGACCAGACTTCATTCTGAGGCGCCTCCGACAGCCCTTCGGGTTCAGTGCCCCTTGTGCGGGCGTGAGTTGACTGCACCCAAGCTCAACAGACATCTCGCTGAGAGCTGCAAGGGCACTCTTTAGTAATGTAGTCGTGTGTGTGCGTGTCTAGTTATTAAATTTGTGTAATGTGCCGGTAGTATTGAGTATTAATTATTGTATATCGTCTATGGATAGTAGTATTGTAACGGTTCGACTCTCCCCGTGTGTTGAGTAGTCAGCCGCACGCCAGGATTTGGTTAGGGGAAAGGTTAATTGTAGAGACTTGTTTATGCAATTAATAATAATAAAGATATATTCTAATAATTATGTTAACAAGGTAATAATTCAAATATGAGTCTCCGTCTGTAACAGAAATCGAAATCGCGGTGGTTTAGAATATTTCGCCTTCACAATCGGTTTAGCTTAATCTATAGCGGTTTACGGTACATTAACACGACGTTGCCGGAGTTACGTGGTTTCGGTGCGGTTATTGGTTTTACGGACGCGGTATCGGAGTTTCGGACGGTGAAACGGGTTCGGGTTAACAACGGGTTTTCGGAGGTTAGGTTTCTCTCGAGTCCATGGAATCGTGAGCGCACGGCTCTACGGATCGAGGTCGCTCGTTTCGTTCTTCTCCTGGTCCTGTGTGCTCACAGTGACCAGGCGAATCTCGAGAGGTCGGCGGGTGGTCGGTTTCGCACGGGCAGGAGTTGGCCGGTGTTTCACCAGGACGTGTGCGCACGGCCTGGGGAATCGTCGGCGGGGCTTTAGTTATTTTCTCAGCTCCGTGTGCTCACGGTGGCCGGGAAAACAACCAGTTCCTTGGGACGGGTGTTCAGGAGCAGGTGGCAACGTCGAGTATCGGCTACGTGTGCTCACGTAAACGAGACTCGGTGCTGTTCGGCTACTCCTGGTTGTCTCGTGTGCGCACGACGGAAACCCGGAGTTTCGGATTCGCGCAACAATGTCGTCACGTGTGCTCACGAGCCGACGTTGTTGGCGTCGGTCTAGTTCTAGCTGTTCCTCTCGGTAACGTGTGCGCACGATGCAGCTAGGAGTTCAGCTTGAGTAGAACTGTCTCGCTATGCCGCGCGGCCCGCCTTATATAGGTGTGTTCGCGGCGCGCCGCTCGCGCCGCCTGGCGCGTCGCCGCTGAGTTACTAGTAGAATCTCGCGCTCGTGCGGACTGGCCTTTCGGTTGGTGCGCGCGCGCGCTCACCTCGCTTCCTGCGGACTCGCCTTTGTTCGCTGCGCGCGCGCGCTCGCTGGCGTCAGCTGATTTACTCGGCGCCGTGTTTGTTGATCTCGTGTGCCAGACTTATTTCTTGTCACATCATTATACTTTTATAATTATTGTATATAATCTACGAATAGTTATTCAGTTTGTGTATTTTACCGGCAGCATTAAGTATTAATTATTGTATATCGTCTACAGATAGTTTCAATGTTAATTTAAGTTTTGTACTATTCTATTATATGTTCCTTTTTTTTCTAAAAAAAAATACGCATCTCTACTTGAGGTTTTGAGTAAAGCCTCAAACCTACGTTTGTGTAGCCATCAATTTCCTGCCTATCCCTCCTTGTCGTGTCTAATTTTCCTAGCTCCTGGTTTATGCCTGTAAGGTCTGTTACGTCCATATCAGCGCAACCCACCAATATACTTACGTTGTGTAGAGTTCCTATCTTAAGTTACTATTAGTCTTGAAGGAAATCCCTTTTAGCTACCGCAGACGCGGTCACTGCCTTCCGGGAAAGGGAGCCGGATAACGAAATCACTTTACACATGGTTAGAATTTTATAATACTTCTACGTTTATTAACTTGAATAAAAATAGAGAAAATTACCTTTAAATATGTAAGTGTGTGTGGGTGTGAATTTGAAGATGCGCGCCAGCAGGAGGTTGCAGCTGTAGGTCCTTGGCGCCTTGGAGCATTGCGTTGGTGGTTCAGTGCTGTCGATGGGCCGTCAGCTCTCAGCTTCTCTCCTCAATGGCAAGCAGGTGCAGACAGATGGGCGACCTGGTGCGTCTGTTTTCTTTCCGAGATGAGAGGATAATCGTGATGAGAGGATGTCTTGATAACGTGAGCACATGTGTAACTGTTCACTATGTACACTGGCGATTTGGGCTAAGTCCCTCGATCGTCTGGTATATGGGAACTTCACTTGCTCGAAGCTCACTAGTATAACTTGTTCATTACTGGACTGTTTGGTGTTGGTCTGGCGACTGGCAGCAGTCCGATATCGACTCGAGTTTAGATGCAGACTGGAGATGCTCACCCTTTTCTCCCGGGCTTTATATACTAGCTTCTTGTATTTTTCCTCATTCCCTTTTTTGATGAAGCGGTAATAGTCCTGAACTTGCTGGTCCTGGTGTTATAGTAATATTTTTAATATAAATCAAAAAATTAAATATTTAACAAGCCCAGTTCATTATCTAAACTGGATCACAAGTGTGAATCCAGATAAAATAAAAATAAAAAGATTTTATTTAATTATATGTTCATAAATTTAACCGAAAAGTGATTCTAAATTATTTTTATTTAATGATATTAATTGTAATTTAAATAATAATAGAATGAATAATAATAGTGGTAGATCCGGGATGATAGGTAATGGATGTTTAACACAAAAAATGAGAATTCTTATTTATCATAAAAATAATGAGTGTATTGAATAGAACAAGTGTTGAAATGTTACTTCGCATATACGAACTATTATGTGTTGATAATTTTTAAGATTACGCTTTTATATAATGATATTTATGATTATCATTCTGAAATGTAACAAATATAATTCGTACGTGTTTTCTGTTTTATCTGTATCGCAAGTGTTATGTAAGAATTTAATAGTGTATTAACCAATACGCATGAATTGCAGTGACTAATTAACGTGAGTGTGTTGTTTATCCAAGCGTTAATTGTTATGGAGTGAGAAGTGACTAGTGCGCTGGAAATTGCGACAACTAATGATCAGATACGGGCTTCGCATTGCCTTTTATAGCCGAGTTACAAAGCGCTCACTTAAGCCGCCGAAATTATTCACGGTTCCACATATGATACTCTCATTCCTACATATATATAATCCACACTCATACTAACATACTTGGTTGCGTGCGCTTCTCCGCCGCTGCGTCATCGCTCGCTGCTCACATACACATACACTTTACGCTAGTACGCTACTGCGTAGTTCTATACTTGATGCTGGTTGTCGCTTGAAGAGAGGAGGGGAGCTGATGCTGATTCCTACGTCGTCGCTCGCTGTGCCGATAAAGCAGGGAACAAAAGTTTTCTCTAAAAATTTCAGGTGACTTTAGTTTTTTAAAATGATGATATAATATTTCTTTGAACGCGACAGTAGTGTAAAGGGTGTACGGGGTATTACAAGGCTAATATGAAGTATTCTTACGACTCTCGTTCTAATGGAGCTGTGACAGGTCAACTTATAAAAACTTATTTTTATTTATAACGTAGGTTTTTGTTACGTACGCCGACTTATCCGAGACTACGTTACAAAGCCTTGCATCCACGAAATCTCGCTCACGATACCCGGGGCGTCAGGCACTCACCGCTGAGTACCAGAGTCTCGCGACTCCTTCACTGGAGACTTCAAGGAAACGAGGGGATGCTCGGCTTGCACAGGAGAGAGGGCGGATTCGGGGATAGTAATTCTACACGTTGGCGATAAACGACCTTTATTCTCACAAACTCTCTACCTTTCTTGATAAACCAATGACTTTCACAATGTACCGCGATTTCCGTTACAATTCTCCGCGGATACTCCTAACCAGATAGCCGTAATATACCTAGATAGCCAACTTACGCAAGGTAGCCGGGAGCAAAAGGTAGCCGCGGGATAAAGCCCAAAATACCACGCAAAACACCGAACGCGACTCTCGCGCGTCCCAAGGTCTGGCCGTAACCTGTACTCACACACTCACTTCCACGTATTTCCCTAACCAAATTATCCGCCACGAAATCACTCAGACACACTACTTATTAACTAACCAAGCACGAATACTACAGACGCTACTCGATGTCTAATCTCCTGATTATGCGACGACAAATTCGCGCGACACAATCCCCTTAAATGCTAACTTACAATCTCTCTGATATCCGACATTAACAATATAGAGAACTAACCGGTAGCCACGAGGTAACCGCGCAAAAGACAGCCTTGCTCGAACAAAGATAACGTGTTCGCGAACCGAAACACGGAGCTGCCCGCCCGTAAGAGGAGCCTTAGGAATAATTCGAAAGATCCACCAACCTTTGTATCCACGGAGACTCGTAGACAACCGGACCAATCCGAGAACACTATTCACACTGGGTGCACACTAAGGGAACTTCCACGGAGAGCTGCTGCAGACGCATCCGTTCCGGTTCAGCCAGGGCAGGAGAGTGACGGTGTCGGCACTCAGAGTGAGCCGCCGAGGCCCAACTCTCCCGAGCCGCCGCGGCGGCGCACAGTGGGGCCATTTGAAAGAGTTTGGACAAAAATCTTGATTCATCTGGGGTTACAGAGGAATGAGCTAAAACTTGGTGAAAATCTTCGTTTTTTAGTGTACTTTCCGAATCCGAATCCCTCGGAAAGATTCATTCAAAGAGTTCAAAATGGCGGTCGGGTATAACTCTAACAGTCACAAATATCATTACGGGAAAGCAGTTATATGTCCTTAAGACTCGCTGGAGAAGAGAAATAATAAGCAAAAAGCTTATTCTTATGTATTTTTACCCGCTGAACACGAATCCACCATTGTTTTTGGCCTATGTAGCCCCCGTTCTTCTATAACCTCAAAAAATACTCCAGAAAACAGTATTACGCGGTCAAAACTTAGAAAAATGAGGAAAACATTAGGCAAAAAAATTATAAAAAGGCTTATGCTCATGTATTTTCACCCACGGAACACGAATTTACCATTGCTTTTGGCCTATGTAGCCCAGGTTCTTCCATAACCTCAAAAATTACTCCCAAAATCAGTATTACGCAGTTAAGACTCGCAAATATAAGCAAAAAATTAAAGAAAAAGCTTATTTTAAAACGTTTGCCTCCAACTTTAAATAACACCTCATTAATGCAGATAAACGTGATTCAAAATTGCAGGGGTGGTTACAAAGCTTTGAATGAGCTTAATGACTATGCATTTTACCTTGCTAATCTTAAATTTAATTATTGTTTTGACTCATATTTTTTGTCTCGGACATCCCCTTAAATAGTTATATTATTAATTCGGTTGTATTTACAATTTTTATCAAAATTTGTCAAGTTTTGATAAATTTTGTACATGCAAACGAATTAAAATATATGCTATGTATATATTATTAAAAATATTAAAATATAAAAATTTATTTTTTAAATAAATAAATAATAAAATCTCTAATGTAATAATTAATGTATAAAGAAATTTTTTTTTACAAAAGTATGTTACGTTATATAGTTTACTTAATACATTCGTTTAGCAGAATACATTTTAATACTTGCAAAAGACGATTTTGCTTAAGCTACGTTTCCAGCGTATTGTGTGCTGTATCGTTATTTTGTTGTCAGTGATTCTAAGTATTTACCAAATTATTTTTAATACAAAATTTATACATTTATATATTCATTCATATATGTAATATATAAAATCATCAAAACTTCACAAAAGTAAATATTAGGTTTAACGCCGATTTATCCGTTGCGGTTAGTTTGAAGCCGACTTATTTAGAGTTTAGTTAGTGAGAAAAGTTATTCTAAGCAACTTAAATATGAGTTGTTATACCATGAAGGTAAAGGATTTGGTAGAAGTGTTAAAAAATAATCAGAATTTAGATTTTATAACACAAAAAGATTCTGTAGTGCTGTATGTTTTGGAAGTTTCATTTAGACATCAAAGTTGATATTAAAGAAAAACTCAGAAGATCTTTTTTATAATTATACAAAAAAATTGAATGAATTGCCCAAAAACAGAAGAAATATTACAGAGTTTCAAAAAGAGTATGTTAGTTGGTTGGGGACTGATATTTCGTTTAATTTAGGTTGTTATAAACCTATTCAAACAGGTAATTGTTTTTGTTTATTAATTAAAATTTTGTGTTATTGTGCACAATACGTTTTATACATATATAATTTTATAATCTGTATAAGATAAGATTTTATAGAAAAGCCTAACACATTAAAATTTTTTAATGACGCAAATTAATAATTATTAGTATGGGAAAGTGCAGTATAATTGGACAGACGTAAAATTTTTACTTTGAATATCCTTTAAAACGTAAAAAGTGCACAATCTTTTGTCCTTTAGTAACTATCCCTGGCGAAAAAAGCACTTGATTAATCGCGTGATAAATCGCTCAATTTATCACGTAATGTATCGCGTGATTTATTACGTGACTATTTGGCGTGATTTATCACGTGATAAATCACGTCAGAAATCACTCGTAAAATTTGTTTATATTGAAATAAATTGTTTCTTTTCCATCTAAATAATTATAGTTATATATCAAAATAAATATAGTTAATGATATTGATAATTTGAATAAATAAATCGCAAAAAAAAAGAAAAAAAGTTCCTCGACCAAGACTTTAACCCCTGTCCTACACTTGACAATCCAATGTCTTACTACCTGAGCTATTTGTGCTGTTACAAGTTTCAAACACTTAATCTAATCATACATAAAAATATAATTATATTTATCACTTTATTTAGTTTATATGGATACTGTAAGATAAATAATGGAAATTTCAAAAGTAGTTTTATAGCACTGCATGACCTAAACCCGCACTTAAATCACGCTTATCCGTGACTTAAATAGCCCGTTATTTCACCGTGAAATAATGAATTTGCTTAAGTTACAGACCCGTAAAGGCTGTAATAAAGACTAAAAATACTCGTAATTAATGTTTTTAATGATGAGAATAAAAGAAAGAAGTGGAAAATCACTGGTAATATCCTCAAAAAGCACGCGAAATTAAGAAAATTGGTTGTAATCGTTTTGACATTTCGAGGTTAGTCTTAACGTTTTCAAGTTGTCATCCCTGCATGCCGAGATGCATATAAGACATTTTTTTGGGCGGGAAATTCAAATGTTATAGTTTACAATAATAGTACGTTTCGATACGGGTGTGGAAGGTGATTATGTACCTCATGGGACGGTTTCGCGCAAAGTCACATGAGGTAAAAATTACCTTGCACACCTGTATCAAACCGTATTTTATACTACGAGCGCCAAAATTGTCAATGGCGTGGACTGGTATCGTTTCTATATTATTACCAAAGGGAATGACAAGTCATAGAACTTTTAGATTACCTTTAGATTTGGATAAGATAGATACTGCTTTTTTAAAATTAGAATCAGATAAAAGAAAATTAAGATTGGCTCATTTAATTATTTGGGATGAAGCATCTATGATTCCGAAAAAGGCTTTAGAAATCATAGATCGAACCTTGCAAGATGTATGCTGTAATAAAATACCTTTTGGAGGAAAATTAATCATATTAGGAGTTGATTTTAGACAAATTCTTTCAGTAATAAGACATGGTTATAGAAATTCTATCGTTGAGGAAACAATTAAATATTCCAAATTATGGCCTCTTTTCAAAGTTTTAAAATTAAAGAAAAATATTCGTTCTAATGATAGAGAATTCTCAACATTATTATTAGATTTAGGAGAAGGTAAAATTAATCATTTCAAAATATCTCAATTTTGGAAAACTGATAATGTTTGTGAAAAAATTTATAGCCATATTAATCAAAATATATCTATGAATTCTGTAATTTTAGCTCCTCCTAATGAAGATATTAAAATCATTAATAATAAAGTATTAAAAATGTTATATGGTGATACATGGACATATTACAGCATAGATCACGCAACACATATAGGTGTAGATCAAACTGACGAAAATATTCATCTAAATTATCCAATTGAAATGTTAAATGAAATTAGAGAAGGTCTTCCACCTCATAAATTCGATTTGAAAATCATGCAAACCGCTAATGTGAATCGAAATTGAGTATAATAGATGGACTATGCAATGGGACTCGTTTGAAAATGCATAAAATTAATATCAATACAACTAATTTTTTTTGAAGGCGAACTAATCTACAGGAAAATATTGGAAATAAGAAATTGGCGCTGAGCGCATTGGAATTTCTGTGGCGACACCCCCCCCCCCCCCCCCATCGCTATGCTGAAGGCCGAGAAGGTTTATCGTGGGCGGCGGTGTATGAATGTGCGACGTGTGTATAAATTAAGACGCGGGTGTTATGTCTTTAACAGCCGCTGCTGTCTTACAAATTACGGCGGAGCTTCTGAATACAAAAATATTAACTTATTGTAAACATGTAATCATAATTAATTCCATAGCTATATTATCTATATAAAAAAAAGCAATACATGGCAGCATGTTAACGCTGTCTAAAATGCGCTACATGCGCTTGGCTTATGATATGAAATAAGAGAAAAAGAAAAAAAAATAGATGCTTGATACTATGAGTCATCGGGCTAAGTGCCCGGACTCAGTCTCTCTCACCGAGAGTAGCTTGGCGAAGGATGGTGATAAGCGGTTGCGCTCGCGACGGCCTTCCGCGAAAAATCTTTATCGATGCGCATAGTTTGCGACTGGAGTGCTTATGTGGTTCAAAATTTACGCGCGCGGCGCGGGCGCTTGTTGTCGGCAGCATTCGGTGCAGAGTCGCGGCTTTCCGCGCGGTTGAATAGAGCAGTCTGGCCTTCGCGATACGTAAATTGGAAGCTCGTAGGAGGCGTTTTTTTTCCGGCGCGTCCCGTCCGGGGACGCGCAAAAAAAAACAGTAAAGAAAAACAAATACTCTTCGGGGTTCTCCGAAGAATCGGCTTCTCTGGCCACTTCGCTCGGTCTTTTTAATTTGTCTACGTGGACTGTTTTCGTCATCTCATCGTTTTGAATGATGGACGTTGTGCTTTTCGCGGTTAACGGCGATAATTTCGAACGGGCCACGGTACTCTTTCGCGAATTTGCCCTTTTTTGGCTCTTTTAGCAGGAACACGATTTCGCCTTCGCGGAAATGCACCAAGTTTAATTTGCGGTCGTAATAGTACTTGGATTAGTACTTGGATTGCACCAAATTCATTGCTGCCGTAGTCTGCAGGACCGTGAGATTTCTGGTCGCGTTCTTGACGTACTCATTGTAAGTCACGTCCTCGGAGCTTTTCGTGAAGCTCGACGGTGCTCTCGGCTTAGTACCGAAAAGCAGCTCGTGCGGCGAGTACTTGGTGCTTTCATGTTCGGTACAATTGTAGGCGTGCTGGCATATGGGCGTCTAGTCGTCACACCTCTCGATGCGTTTTACGTACTTCCGCAGGTATTCTGTCAGAGTATGGTGCATCCGCTCGATTGACCTGTTAGACTGAGGATGGTATGCCGTCGTGCAGAATTTCTTGATTCCGAAGATTTCTGCCAGTTCCTCGAGCACACGGTTCTGGAAGTGCGTACCTTGGTCCGTCACGATTGCCGCTGGGGTGCCAAAAACGCAAATTATTTTTTCAGTGAGCACGCGCGCGACTTCTTGACGTCGGGGCGCATGTTACACCAGTAAAAGTCGTTGGCCATTTTGCTATACGTTTTAGCTGCGCCCCGATGGCCTCCCATGGCGGCCTCGTGATATTCCTTAATCACCTTGAAGCGTGAGGTCACTGGGGGTGCAGGCAGGTTATTTTTGAGCAGCACTGCGACGATTGTACTGCCGGTGAAAATGCTGTCAAATAACTCCGTGAAGGTGCTCCATTCGGTAAGCATCAGCATTGCCAAGTCGCGGAGTATGGCCAGGCTCCGAATTTCTTCTTTCGGGAGAGCGCGCTTCAGCTTCTTGAGGCACTTACGCAGGTCCGATTTTAGCGGGCGGTTGTCGAACGACGACTTTATGTAGAGACCGATCATTTTTATACCTACACAGGCTGTGACATTCACCTCCCCAATCTTGAATTGGTTGTCGGTCAAGTCGAGCGGGTTGAGATATCCGCGCTCGATTAGTGCTTCTTGTATCTCGGTCGAGATAAAGCCGTCGGCCGAAATTAGGTACAAGAGGTTCTCCTTGAACCGAAAGGGGTGCTCGTTGTACGCTCGGAGATGCATGAAGGTTGGGGGCTCTTGGCCTTCCGGTGTCGCCCATGCCACGTGGTTTCTCAACGGGGGATGATCTGGCCCTTGCTACTGACGTAGCGCATTACATTTGTCGTCTCTCGTAATGCAGCTGCGACTGCGGCTGGCTGCGGCTTCGTTATCGGCTGTGGCAAAGTGAGGTTTTCGCGTCATTGGCTGTGGCTTGCTGCATCAAGCTGAGTCGGGCTGCGTGTATGCCGGCGTGACCTTGGTTGCGACTCGGGTCATTGCGAGTCAGCACAGCTTGACATGGCTGGTCGGGTCGCTTCTGTGTTCCCTGCCCTTCGGGGTTTGGTGCGCGGGCTCAAGATCGGACGGCCCGGAATCGGGCGAGTTTGCCGTGACGATGGGGACTGCCATACTGTCGCTACATTGAGCTGTCGATAGTTAGACTTCGGATGCTGTGCTCGCGTCTTCATTGGGCTTGTCCTTGTTCGGCGAGCTTCAGGTCGGTCGTTTCGGTAGTGGTGGTTCTTCGGTGGCGCTTGTTGCGACAAAACTGCAGAGGTGGGCGCTCGCGATCTTTGTCGCTGGGAGAAGTGAGCCGGTCCGCGAGTCACGTGCCGGCGCCAGATCTGGCACTGCTTGGGCACATTTTATTCACCGCAAATATGGGCGTGAAGTGTTGCTCCGAGTCAGAGGCGGTCGCCCGTGTATTTCGGCAGTGAACAAGGTCACTGGGGCGATTTCTGTCCTGAGTGCTGTTCTAATTGAATAAAAGTTATTGGATGTTTTAGTTATAAAAGTCTGTGCACATTTATCGCTCTGGCGTCGTAGACGGCAGGCAAATAATGATTGTTATTAGTGATTTAAATACTCATAGAATTAATAATAGTAAGAATAATGCAGTATATTAGACAAAAAAAAAAAAAACAACCGACCACCGAGGGACAAAGCGAGGGGGGCGCGGCAGAGGGCGGGGAGCAGAGCGGTAGCGGAGAGGTCGCGGGATACGAGGGTGTGGAGTGTATTCACAAATAAACTAAACACCTTTTAGTGTCAATGGTTACGAAAAATAAGATAGAGGATATAAGCGCGAATATTGCGTGCTATATTGTTGCATATTATTTCTTCTATCAAAAATTAAGTAAATATGTCTCTTTATGATTTACAAGTCGTATATATAGTTAATATTTTATATTGGTGATCGAAATCTTGAATTGTGAAACGAGTAGCGGTAGTTTACAGCAGAGTACCTTAACTTTGCGTATCTGTTTATTTGAAGTTACGAATGTAATGAACAATAAAATCTTTTATTAGAGTCTAATAAGCAGATACGCGTTAAATTCGCCGTTATGCTTGCGGTGGATAGATAACTTTTTTTATAATGTATAAGAATAAATTCGAAAATGTCTCTAATGGGATCTTTGTGAGAGAGGAGAACTGAAATTTGTTCTACAGATCTACAGACGAGTATGCGCTTTATTAGGGACTATCTTGCTGGTGACTAGAAAATTTATAAGGTCTTCAAAGTGAGAAAATATTCTGAAAGTTATCTACGCCCAAGGAGTAAGATACGTTGCTCTTGGTAGGGACTATCTGCGCTTGAAGTTGCCGCTGGGAGTGAATGATGGTCGTGTATAGAGCTGGCGAGAGAGCGGGATCGCAGCCGCGAAAAAAGCTTACGTAAAAAATGCACACTCTCACGTTCACATGAGCTATGTAGCAAAACCTAGTCACACAAGCGTACGAGCTGCAGCCTGCCGGCGCCGCGTGCTGCGCTCGTAGCTCCTACTCGTGCAACTTGCACCCGCGCTACTGATCGCGGTACGCGTCTGTATATATAGGAATATATCGTGCTCGCTGCTGCCGCTGAGTAATGA
>CM053172.1:16678747-16749752 GCA_012977825.3 Pteromalus puparum | reverse complement strand
ACGAAGCCGCAGCAGCCGCAGTCGCAGCTGCATTAGAGGACGACAAATTTAAGCGCTACGTAAGTAGCAAGGGCCAGACCACCCCGTGAGAAACCACCGAAGAGAGATTTATGATTATTAAAAATCATAATAAAATCACTATTATTTGGCGCTGCCGTCACAATTACGTACGCGAGAGCAGGTAAAGGGGCAACGACTTTATAAATAAATAATCAATAACTTATATTCTCAATAGAAGCACTCGCAGGACCAAGGAAAAGTCCGTGACCGGTTTC
This sequence comes from Pteromalus puparum, assembly GCA_012977825.3. Taxonomy (NCBI): domain Eukaryota; kingdom Metazoa; phylum Arthropoda; class Insecta; order Hymenoptera; family Pteromalidae; genus Pteromalus; species Pteromalus puparum. The sequence continues at coordinate 16,749,477 of CM053172.1, read as the reverse complement.
ACCGCAAAAACACGGTGGACCGCATCTGATCGAGCCAACACTTTTAACCCAGTATTAGCGTATAAATCGTGCCCAAAGCAAGCGCCGAGATCTGCGGCAGCCGACTCGTCAGACGGCGTACATCCTCTAGCGATCGAAGATCGGAGCAGCCCCACCATCGGCCAAGTTTTTGGTCGGCAACAGAACGCGACCCGGAGAGAAGCCAGCACACACCGAAAGCCGACCGACTCCCGAACAAGGACAAGCCACAATGAAGACCGCGAGCAATAAGCGAATCCGGAAGTGCTAACTTCACAGACAGTCATGTCAGCGAGCAGTATTGCAGCGCCACCGATGCTCGGCGAGACTACGCACGATTCGGGCTCCGATCTTGAGCCGTCGCAACCAAACGCCAAGGGCAGGGAACACAAGAAGCAGCACGAAGTCAGCAGCTGTCTGACTCCGCAGAGTGACGTCGCCAACACAAAGGTTAAACGCCGGCCATGGGGACAACGCAGGCACGACTTCAAGCGTGATGGCAAGCAAAGGGCACAGCCAAGTCAGGACGCCGAAAACCACGTGTCGCACAGACGAGTAAACGAAGCCGGACAGCAGCCGCCAGTCAGCAGCTGCATAGAGACAGACAAAATTTAACGGCTACTAAGAGGCAAGGGTCCAGACACGCCCCGGAGACCACCACCGTTAAAAATATCACACTCACATTCACACCTATGTACAAAACCTATTCACACAAGCGTACGGAGCTGCACGCGCCGCGCCGCTGCTGCGTCGTAGCTCCTACTCTCACACTGTGCACGCCGCTACTGCTCGCTACGCTGTATATATAGATATACGTGCTCGCTGCTGCCGCTGAGTATATCTATATCGTGTTTGCTGCTGCTGCCGCGTGGTAACTTCCGCTGCCGCCGCTACTGCCTGATGGCGCTGCTGTTGTTGTTGGCTGGCTGCTCAGCTGTGGCCCGTAGCTCTTGCAAGAGTGGGAGCGTACGCTTATTTTTGCGTGCTTTTTCTAAAAAACAAGTCGCGAGACTTTAGTTTTTTGTAGTGTTTTTTTATTGATGACTCTGGGGAGCGGTGTGGGGTGTTACAGGCGCCTGGCACGATGATGTGACAGTATATACGCTTTGAACCCGGGAGGTCGTAGTGGATGCATACGTTCACGCTGAATTCGTGCGCGAAAATAAACGCGCAGTCCACCGTGCCATACTCTGTGCTAGATTCTAAAATGCGTCTAGCTTCCTCCGGCTCTCCGCAGGACTCTAGCATAGGGGATGCTAGTAGCCTGCGCCTCAGGTCGGAAGCTGAGGTGTGGAGCTTAAGCATTTTCATAAATGAGTAGAACAGACAGTTTCCTGGTGGTGCTGCCGGAATATCGTCGGATCGTCGAAGTTTTGCGTGCGGCTCTGCGCATTGATTTTTTCTGATGAATACGTGCGTGCAAACGTTGCCGGAGCTTACTGAAGCTTCGTCGTTGGAGGACATGCGTGGCCTGTCATAGTTTAACTTTACTCCGGCGAAGTCTTCGTATGGCCCGCTTATCTCGGGAGGGGAGAGCGGCGGTGCTGAGCTAGCGTCGCGAGCTCTGCTGTCCTTTCCCGGTAAGCTAGGGGGTGTGAGGTTACCTGCACCCGTGGGTTGCTCGTCTTCAGATTTTTGCGAACCGGCTTTTCCAGCGGCAGGTTTCTTCTTACGTCTGGCAGTTTCGCTTTCGGAGCAGACGGGGCTTGTCACCTTAAACCGCTCGTCTCCGCTGATGGCTATCTGTGACTCCGCGCGTGCAGGTTGCTGCGTAGTTCCCCGTTCTTTGTCCGACACGTGCCCCTTTGACCTAGCGGACGAGCTCATCTCCCAAAGGTCGATTCGCATGCCGCCTTTGCCTTGGTGCGCTTTCTCTTGGATGTTCACCCTTAGCTTCTTTTTGGCCAAATTTCCAGACCATGGCCAGGGTGACAGCGCTGGGTCTTTTGGAGCCGCTGGCGGTTCGCTTGAGGTCTTCGGGCGAGTGTTTGGTACTGTGACTTTACCCGAGGGAGTAACAGGCCTGCTGCTCCTTCCCGCGTTTTGTACGCTTGGGCTCTGTGAGACGCCAGCTCGCGGAAAACTGAATACCTGCACGGGCTCGACCACGTTCGCGACTCTGCCCGACGGCGGGTCTCGTGGATCTTCTTCGTTGCTGCTAGGGTCAGGAGTTTCGGGAATAATCTGTTTCTGCGTGCCCAGCTGCTTCGCGGAGCTGCGTGTCTTGCGATCGGAGCCGGTCACATAGTTGAAATATTGGCGGTATTGCTGCGGAACGTCGGAGTTGCTTGCCGAGTTGGATATGGCTGATTTCACGGTAGCCATAGATTCGTCAGAATCTGGAGACCCGGCGCGCTCTCGTGACGGGCTCGATGGGTGTGCTGCAGGGGCGTCCTTGCAGAACTCGATCGATTCACGTAAAATCTCATGTATACGCGAACGCTCGTTACCGTCGAGGAAAAATCGGTCTTTTTCGAGCCTTTTTAGCGTTACGTTGGTTAAAATAGTATTAAACCAGATGTGATCGCGATAGTCCGGGCCGTAGATGAAATCTGNACCGCGGTCAGCCATTCTATACGCAATTTTCCGTCACCCTCGTGCGCGTCTTGTAGCAATTTGCACAAGTAAAAGTCGTCAAATTCGTTGCGGACTGCAACGATTTCTCCTTTGGCGAAGCGTAGCGCAGCTATGCCGCAGCGCCTTTTAGCGGTGGTGCGCACCTCGGAGCTCTCGGAGCTAGAGTGTAGCTGGGCCTTCCCGTTGTTCGCTTGATACCGGTGCCGTACCGCGCGCGCACGAAAAATTCTTCCCGGTGGGGCACCAGCGTCCTCGTCGGGGTTTTCGCGGATCTGCTTTTCGGCGAGCTCGTAGAGCTCGAGGCGCGGCAGTTCCGAAATTCACTTCTCCGTCGGCTAGCACCGGATTGCGAGACAGCGCGTCTGCGTTATCGTTTTTAATCCCGGGGCGGTAAACAATTTCAAAATCGTAGCCGGTCAATGCGGCCTTGAGGCGGTTGAAACGCAGATCCGGCTTTTTCGTCGTGTGGAAGTGCTTCAGCGCTTCGTGGTCGGTGCACACAACAAATTTTCTGCCGAAAAGGTAGCAACGAAATTGTTCCTNCGTTCCTTGGCGAAAACTATCGCCAGCAGCTCCTTATCGTAAGTTAGATACTTTAGCTCGCTGTCCTTTAAGCACCGGGATGCGAACGCGCACGGCTGGTCTGCTCCAATTTTTCCTTGGCTTAAAATAGCGCCAAGGGTGAAATCGCTTGCGTCAATTGTGACTATGAAGGGCTGGTCCAAATCGGGGGCCTTTAAAACTGGCTCCTCCGACATCAGCTTGCGTAACGTTTCGAACGCCGATTTTTCTGCTTCGCCCCAGACGAATTCTACGTCTTTTTGGAGGAGGCGAAACAGTGGGTAAGCGATTTTTGAGAACCCATTAATGAATCGGCGGTAGTAGCTGAATAAGCCCAAAGCTTGCTTAAGCTTTCTAGCATCGGTCGGCGTCGGATAGTTAGCCATTGCGTGAATCTTGGCTGGATCCGTCTTAATGTAGCCGCCGCCGACTATGTGCCCGAGCACTTGTGCCTCTCTCTTCAAAAATTGGCACTTTTTTGGCTCAACAGTCATGTTGGCCTCGAGAAGTCTTTGTAATACACGGCGCAGGCGGCCTTGATGCTCTTCTAGCGTTTCGCTGAAGACCATGAGGTCGTCGAGATAGATTTCGACTTCCTCGCCTTGTAGTCCCGCCATTGCTAGAGACATCGCGCGTGTAAATGTGATGGTTGCCTCTTTAAGCCCCATAGCCATCCTATTGAACTGCAACAGCTGATTGCCGTATTTACCGTCGGGCGCGTAAAATGCCGTCAGGTGAGCCGAGTCGGGGTGCATCTCAACTTGGTGGTACCCCGACTTGAGTTCCATTACTGTAATGTAATTGGCAGCGGCGAGGTGCTCCAAGATGTCGCTGGTGAACGGTAGGGGGTGACAGCTCCCCTCCGTCTCTTCGTTCAGCGCACGAAAATCGGTGACCAGCCGAAATTTCTTGTTGCCCTGTGCGTCGGGCTTCTTGGGCACTATCCATAGGGACGAAGAATAGTTTGAGTTGGATGGAACCACGATTTTTTGCCCGCGCAGCTTGGCGAGCTCCCTTATCATGTGTTCCTTGATGGCGGGAGGAAACCGGAACCGGTGGTTCCGAATTACTTTATCCGATTTGAGGATAATCTTGTGCTGGAGCAAGTGCGTCACCAGCAGCGGTTCTCCTTCGAGGCCGAAAACGCCGGCGAACTCGTCCACGATATCCTGGATATAGGCTTTTTCCTCCTCGTTGCAACCATCGAGGTCGGCCAATTCCATAATCTTGTCCACTCTCGCACGCCTGCGGACTTCGTCGGCTTGCAGTTGGCTGTTTAGCGTGGCGACTTCTCTGTAGTTCGATTGGCCCTTGTTTGAGTCGAACATTCTGCGTAAATTCGCGGAAAATTCAGCAATCTTTTCGGTGGAGCCGTCCTCATCGGCCCGAAACAGCGGGTTGTCCCCGGTGGTCGTACATTCGAAAAGCTCGACCGTAGGGGTGTCGAATGATACCTCCGATTCGCTCGTGTTAATGCATTCTGCATATACACGTCCGTCCCGATTTTCGGCAATGAAGTTTCCGAATAGTAAATCGGGGTGTAGGTTCACTAGCGGAACCCACCCGACGCTGACGTCGTCGTTGCTTACCCGAGCACTTATAATCATCTTGACCCGGGGTGGGATCGTGATTTGCTCGTCAGTGTCGAAAGGCAGGGATATCTCCCCGAGCCTAAGGGTTTTGCTGGCTGCGTCGACACAACCTTTGTACGCGTCAATAATGTCCCAACCGATAATTCCCTCATTATCTATGGGGAAATCGTTGGAGACGACGTGAATGTCGCACAATAACCCTTGCAGCTGAACAGCTGCTTGACCGAGCGTTCGTGTGGTGGTAACTCCTTGCACCTTGATTATCCTGTGCTTATTAATCGGGTAGCCAGGGGCGAGCGCCCTGAGCTTGACGATGGATATGTCTGCGCCGGAGTCGGCGTACAATTTGCCGGAGCGTTTCAGTAACTGTGAGCATTCCACAGAGACGATCGGAGGTAATCTACCCGCGGTAAGGAATCTTATGTCCGCCGAGATTGTTGATTGCTGGTGTTCCTGATCGCTAGTTTCACGCTCGTCGCTTGAGGAGTGCGACGAACGTGACTCTAGTTTAAATCTTCGTTGCTGTGACCGGAATCGTTGCGGCGTGCATCGTTGTCGCTGTTGGACCCTGAGCGATCGCCGTCACGATTATTTCTGTTGCGGTAGATTCTCTTTTTATTGGAATTACCGTCTTTATTGTTGTGCCTGGCATTTCTATTGTTGTTGCCGTTGGCGTTTTGGCTGTTGGAATTTTGGCCATTGGAATTTTGGCGGTCGCCATTAGATTGGCCGTTAGAATTTCGGCGGTTGCCGTTGTTCCTGCTATTGCCATTATTCCTGCTATTGTTGTTGTTTCTGCTGTTGCCATTGCCGTTGACATTGCCGTTGCCGTTACCCTTGCCATTGCCGTTGCCGCTGCCCTTGCCATTGTTGTTCTTTTTAAGCGTCGGGTTGGAGATCAACTGCTGGGATGCGTGGCGCACTAACTCCATGCATTCGACGACGGAATGGCCGTGCCTCTTGCAGTAGGTGCAGTAAGCACGAGGGTTGGCGTTTTGATCGTTGTCATCGGCGTTGCCCGTTGTGTTTCGACTCACGCCGCTTTCTCCACCGCTGCTGGGGTTGACTTTTTCCGCCGTGGCTCTATGCACTTGTACCGGCGGTACCGCTGGCACTAGCGCCGAGCTGCCGGCCTCGCGGCCGCTTTGCATGCCCTCGAATTCGATGGCGGTGGTAATGGCTTCGCTCAAGTCCCGCGGGTGTTGCGAACGGACCTGGTGGTCCAAGGGCGCCTTGAGTCCGAAGAGGAATTGTGCCAAAACGTTGGCCCTGGCCTGTCGTCTCCTGGACTCCCTGTCTTCTTCTCTTAGACCGGGGGCGGTTTCTATCATTGTTATGAACCTATTAAACAGTTTCTCGACACGTAGGCCGTAGTCTCCCACTGCCTCGTCCAGATTTTGCTTGATGGACCGCAGCTGCATGTAGATCGAGTCGGCCAAACCGATGTTCGCGTAATGCAATGTCAAGTCATGCAGCAACTTTTCCACGGACGAGTAATTCGCAATGCGCGCCCTGTAGTTCTCCGTGGCTTTACCCTTGAGTTTGCCCGCTATGTGCAGGAGCAAATAGCGTTCGTACGCCGGGCCGTGCGAGGCCAATACTTCGTGTACTGCCTTGGTGAATAGGCCTAAAGTGTCCGGATCGCCATTGAATTCGGGGATGCAGGCGGCTGCCTGGTGAAATGACATTTTAGGAATTTCGAACGTGCTACGCCCGTAGCCCTCGGCGCCCTCGCCAGCCGTGGGCCTCCGTCGCGGGGGTGGCGGTGCTCTATTATGCCAACCATCGTTGTCCGACGGATCGTTGTCTGGGTCGTCGTCTGGCGGGAAACGATCGCCACCGCCCGACGGCTGCCGTCGGGGCGGCTCCCACCGCGGCGGTTCTCGCCATGGTGCCGCGCTCGTGCACATATCGCAAGCGTTTACGCAGTTATTTTTGCGAGGAACTAGCTGGGTGTGGTCGTGTGCTGGGCGCGGTGGCGAGTCCTCACGGCGAACGACTCTGTCCTCGCGTCTGTCTCCTTTACGCGGCGGATCGCGGCGCGGCGCACCTGAGCCGTAGCCGAATTTGTTGCCATCTCGGTAGACTCTATCTTGTCCGGGCTCTATTGCGGCACCCGATTCGGCCTCAGAATCCGTTTCTGACACGCTGCCGGTGCTGTACGCCATTCGCGGTACTGCCGGTGCGTTTGTGGCCCTATGGTGGCTACAGGTACGACGCGGGGGTTCGTGGGTTCTAATGCGCTCTTCGGCGCACGACGAATGTCGAGAGCTTACCGATGGCGGAGCCGGAGATGACCGTGAGCATGGGCGCGTTTGTTTTTTGGCGATTGCTTGCATTGTTGATATTACTGCGCCGAACATTGCGTTATGATTGTTTAACGCGGCCGCGACTCCGGATATCGCTTCGCCGTGCAGTCTCATATTCTTGGACATTTGCAAAAGCGCGGTGCTGTTAATGGTGCAGCTAGTCTTTTTGCTTATGGATGTCCCGACGNAAATGTCCCGACGGAATAGTTCTCGGAGCCACTCGAATGGACGGGGGTGCGCTCGATTCTTGTTTGAGGCTGCTGTGCATTCGGGTGTACGCGGTCCGCGCCGTTGATTCGAGATTTCCGCGTACTTGGTTGTCTCTCTTGGCCGGGCGCGTCGCTACTCGAGGCTGCTGCGTGTTCGGCCACTCATTGGGGTTGAAGTCGAGCGCGTTCCCGGGGATGCGCTCTTTGAATACGACGCGGTTGTTCTGCATGGGAACGCTAATGTCGGAGAAGGAGTCGGAGTTGGAGTCGCGATGCTCCTGGTGTCTGGCTTTCACGATCCGAGCTTCGGCTTTTTCGCGCAGCTCGCGGACTGCGTGTCGACCTTGTTTTGATCGCGGGCGCGTTGTATCGTGCGGTGGCTGCATAATGTCTGAACGCGTATTCGTCTGGGTGTTGCGCGCGAGTGGGTTCGGCACCAGAACCGCCGGGGTAAGCGCGCGTTGCTGGGCCCGGGCCGTGGCCCTTTCATGGGCTAAGCGCGCGTCCGTGATATCCAGCTGCGCCACGTTTTTTATATCGTGGAGATTTAGAATGCCTTCGTTGCATTTCTGGGCTAGTTTTTTTCTGTTTTTTGTTTTATTAAATCGTTAAAAACAATACTTTCAGTTACCCATTAATTATGTAATATAATTATTTTGAAATAATTTTATCCATCAAACGAAAAAGCATAAAAACTTTATAGAATTATATATGAAGAAAAAACAATTTAGATATTAAAGCGATACATAAGGTTGAAGGAAGCTAAGTGCCAAAGAATTGGCAGCGGTTTTTATCTTTGAAACCTTTTATTAGAAACCGAATCATGTCACTGGCACTATTGTTTAATCTAACTTTCTTTTCAAGTTTCCATTCTGAAACAATGATATTTGGCTTTTGCCTTATAACGGTGTTTTAGACCGGGGTATTAATGAATGACGGGGTCCGCATCCGTATATAAACGATCAGTGGCGCATCCACTGATCGGTGAACCAGCGAGAGGAAAAGTATGTAGCAGCTAGTTGCAGGCTTCTTGAAGGCTGTACGAAGCCTGGCCCATTGCGCAGTTTGCTGTACGTGCACGTCCTCGTGCACGTGAGCCCGCGGAGGCGTCGTGAGTGATTTGGCTACGTAGCTAGTTCGCGAGATAAATTAAGAGTGAATCGCATGGGAATGGACAGAGTCAGGAACAAAGTGACCCAAGCCAAGTAATAGCAAAGTTTCTCTTTATGTAAAGACTCAAAAATCAGTAGAAATGCAGCGCGGAGTAAGAGAGACGGAGCAGAGCGAATACTGCCGAGAGAGAGAGAGAGTATTGCGATCGGGCAGGTACTTACAGATGTGCTTCGTGGAGCTCGACAAATGCCTCGTGGCTTGGACCGGAGCGGCGCAGGACGGATGACCAGGGCCCGACGCTGGACAGCAGGACGGACGCCTCAAAGCCTCGTGTGTGGCCGGGGTGCAGCTAGAAGTCGAGCGGCAAACCAATGGACACGCGGTGCTGAACAGCAGCAGGTTGATTCCAGCGACACACGAAGTTCCTGGTCAAGGATGCATCTCAGTAATGCCGTTATTTTCAGGTATATATCAGGGATGGTGATCTTTAATTTAATTTTAAACTCATTAATACATCCGACATATAGCTAAACCGAAAGTAACACATTATTCGAGCTTCTGACAATGCCAATTTTAATCAAATTTTGCAAGGAACGCTTTCTTTTCTATTGTCCAGCTACTTTTATCATATACTGCCTGAAAAGGGCGCATGACTTCGACGCATGTTATGTCTCTTCAATCTAAGAACTCTTTCATCTATAAACTCTGTATTTTCTTTGAATGTATTACTGAACAAACATTGTTAAATGTATCTACAATACAAACTAAAAATCATCAATTCAATAATAATTATTGAAAATAAAATCTTTCAAGATTATCATGATTATTTGAATGTACTAAATTTTCTGACTTGACCAAAATAATTTCATCAATTCACAATCTGTGCTTTAAAAGACATTAACTCATTCGAACTAATCATTCCAAATCTCAATAAATGATCAAAGTTTAAATAGCTAGAGCATAGCTCATTGCTTTATCTAATCCAGCATTCAAAGTAATTTGTATACATTTATTAGACTTATTGCTTTTATGAACCCCATAAAACTTTATTTATTTTCCAGCTTGGAGATTTTCTCTTTAGTTTCAAGCTTATGTTGTCGATTGTTCACTTGCTTATTATATGTTGGATCTATAATCGAGCTTAATAGCTTCGCTAACTTCGAGCATATTTTTCTTATTAGAGTTTATACTTTTGTCAAAGATGTACATCACACTGAGATAAACTATGCAACAGTTTCATTTCTTTCAAGCTTTTTTTCCCTCCATTTCAACTGTTTGTTTTATACTCCATCATCCAGTGTAGTTATTTGTACATTCTAGATATTAAAGTTCTTACAGACGACAATTTTCCAGATAATGACTTGACAGAATATGTTGTTCAGACTCAATTGAACAATCATCAGTAGCGTAACTCGGACCGTTACTTACTCCCTCCGAATTTATAATCACTGAAATATACGAATTCGCACATTAAATATCAAGCCTTTCAGTATCATCATTGATTTGAAAATCAATTTTGAGTTGATACTTGCACCACACAACTTCTTAATTTTTCCAACGAGCCTACTGGAAATCAGGTTTGGATTTTAAAATAGAAATACTATCAGTTTTAGGGTATTTCAATTCCTTTGTCGTTATTGGCCTCGGCCTTGACTTCCATCAAACTTAGACTTCTCAATCGTATTACAGCCTGATGCGCTATCAATTTTACATTTCTTATTCCGAATACAATGATCATGCCGACAATAACATACGAGAAATCGAGCTTTTTCTGACCTTCATATTCTTGAACAAACTTTTTTTAGGCATAAACAATGTCATCTAGAGAGATGTCCAGCTCATACTTTCAAATTCTCTCGAAGTATTTCTTGTTCAATATTGTAATATTTGAGAATTCATTGTTAACGATTTCTAGTAGCTATTTCATTAAGAATCTGTGTTTCTACAACAAATCGTGGATTTTTGACAGTGATTTCAAGGAATGTAATTATTTATCAAACAAATGGATATACTCAGAAATTAATTATATAATCGAGCTCTATATTATCAAGCTTATCTTCTAAAGACTGAGTTCCTTTTATACTTCTTTGCTCGAACTACACATAATGCCATATAACCATTTTCTCAGGAGGACTGTATTTGAATTTCAACAATGTCACTTTGTTTTGTTAGTTTGAGTTTATCAAGCACATGAGACAAATCACGAATGTCTACCAACTTAAAGTAGCATGACATCAATTCTATTTATAATAAATTTTTCGAACATAATCCAACTTAATTCAGTGGAACTTTCGAGCACATACGATTGACGGATAAATTGCATAGAATCAATTACAAATAGTCAGTTTTAATATTAAACAATTCAAGAAAGAAAGAGAAACACGTCCAACTTAACTGTTGATTTTTACTCTTTACATTCCCATGAACTGTTTCTTATTTAATTTTCCTTCCTATTTTTAAACTATATAATTTCTACTCACGTTATCAAATCTCGTTAAACTCGTTAAATCAAACAACATCTATTACACCCTACTTTTACTGCTCTACCGCCTGGACTATCGGAAAATTGAAGGAAGACAAGTTAAGCGAGGAATAAATCTAAAATAAATCTAAAATCTATACTTACGGTATTTTTATGGCGTTCTAATATATAAAAAGAAAATTTTAGTTGTTCATCAATAAACAAAATGAAACACGTTATCCAATTTCGTTACCAGTTCAATCCGTTGTGCTCTTATTTTTGTTGCAGTTGTCCTCTTGACAGGCCATTTTGTTCCACCAAAATGCCAGCAATCGACAGTCACTCAAGGAAGTTATTTTGGGCTGAATGTATTCGTACGCTGACCTATTCCTTGAAATCAGCAGTCTCTTCCTCATTGAGCTTGTTCATTATATCTAAAAATTGAACAATATTATTAAAATGTGAAAAATTGAATTTTCAATATCAGTATCATTCCTATTTGATACATAATCGAGCTTTTAATTTCGAACTTATCTTGAACAAAATTGTTAAAAACAAAATTTGCTCAATCCAAATGATTGCTATCATTTTGTTCTTTGTCCACACATTCCACTTTATACTTTCAAGCTATTTTTCAACAAATATTATCATCATGTTCTTCTCTAACTAAATGTTCAGCCTTAGACGGATTTTTAATTTAACAGATCCAAATCCAGTTTTTGCAATTACAATACAAGTTTTCCAACATTTCAAACTTATTGTTTTTAACAATATCGAACTGATTGCCGATACGCCGTCAGGCTCAATCATATTTCAAGCAAGTTTCTTTATACTGACTTAAAAAAAACTCCTTAGCTGAAGCCACCTCTTCGGCTTTTTTCTGTAGATTTCGTTTCACACTTACTCCAGCTTTAACTCCCTTAAAGAAAAATCATACTTAAGCAATTTCAATTTTATGAGCAATTGTTCAGTTAACGACCAACAATTAAAAGAACAATGCTGATTGCTTAGAATTTCCACGATTAAATGCCTACTCCTCTGACGAACGATAATTAAAAGAATAGCATTTTATCACAGGAGGCAATATTGTATAGCGCAAATGTTCTGTTGACGAACGAAAATCAAAAGAACAATGCTAATTGCCTAACTCATCGCGTGACCTGTGATTTCACAGCACACATAATGTAGCAGCAACAACATACACTACACTACAAGTACTGACCAGCACAATAATTTGGATATGTTGTACACACGTTTACGCATATACATGTACGCAAGTACACATACACACGCACGTATGCACATAAAGCATGCTATTTGAATTTCGATATGTATTTAGAGATGAATGAGGATTCTCTATCTTCTGCACTCCTATAGAGTTAAAGGCAGGAAAGGGATCAGACTAAGTTAAGTCAATGATAAGACACTCAGTATAAATTAAGACTAATATTATATTGTAAGACTAAGAGTTAACAAGAGACCGAAAGGTCTGTCCCGATCGGCGGCCAGGCCGTAACTAATCCTGCAAGCTCGTCTTGCACCTGCCACGGCGTGGTGGTCCGCCAGGCGGTGCGTCGGTCCAATGGTGGTGTCGGAGGGGACCGCCACAGCTACTCCCCCACCAGTGATGAGGGCGGATTGCCCGAGGAACGACGAAAAATGATGCCTGTTGAGGGTGAAGTTCTGGCTGGGTGAGGGCGGCTGCGGATGACGAGATGACGATGGGTCGGAAGAAGGCCAAAAGAAGCCAGATCCCATATAGGCTGGTTTGAGGTAGACCCAGGAGTCCGTCAGCAGAAAACCTGTAAGACCGGTGTCAAAAAAAAGAAATGATGTCTGCCTGGACAGCGTCCAAGGAAAGTCTGCGAAGTCAATGAGGTTGTCGATGAAGTGGCCGGCGACCCGGAGCCCAGGGTCGGTGGCGTTAAAGAGCGTCCTTCGCTGAACATCCTCGGGTGCCGGAATGCACCAGGACATCGGTGCCAAGGATGCGGATGAAGCCGGACGGTGCGCTATGAGTAGCCTAGCTGCGTCTGTCCGAGGGTACCAGCGACGACTGCGATGGAAGGAAGACCGGAGCGGGCGTCGCCGAGCGTCCTCGACGGTGCTGGCCCCTGCGCATAGTCGAGCGCATGTCCTAGTGTCGCTGGTGGCCCTCGAGAAGCGATGTAGCGGCGGCCTCGAGCGCGATGATGTGTTGCTGCCAGGACGACGATCAGAGCCATGCTCGGTCGTCGGGAGGATGAGTCCGGTGTTGGCAGGGGCGGCTCGCTGACTGAAGCGATGCCGCTTGACGAGATGTTGCTGGGCCAGCGATGGGCTGGGCTTCGAAGCGTCTCTGGCTGCCTGCGCGGAGTTTTGGAGCCACGACGTGCGGTCGTTCGCTGCGCGGAGCGAGACGTGTTGAGGTGCGCGTAGCGTTTGAAACGCCGCGATGCGGAGAAAAGCGCCCCTGGTCTTGCAAGCGGTGGAGATCGGAGCTCGCGGGATGCGCGTGACGTGGCGCGCGCGAAATGGCGCATTGCTGGGACGGCGTAAAATGGCCGTAAAATGGATAAGCGTGCCACGAGAGAGAAAGTGAGAGACCGAGATGATGGTTTCGACCAGTGGAACTCGCGACGGCGAGGCTGTGCCACGCACCAGGACTCTGCGAGCGCGGATGATTAAAAGAGCGAGACCTCGTGACTCGCGCGCGCGGAGCGAAGAGAAAAGCGACTCGCGTCTCGCGCGCGGGTGATGACTGCTAGGCGAGAGCCTGGTGGGGCTGAGGCTCGCGGAGCTGCTGGCGCGTCGCTGCAGAGGGCGCCGGCAGGCCACGCCGATGATGCTGACGTCGGCGGCCGCGAGGTTGCTGATGATGCTGGTGTTGCTGCATGGCCGAAGTTGGATCTCGAGGAGCCTCTCCGCGACGATGGCTGATAAAGAGGCCGGAGCGGGACTTTCTCGAAGACTGCTGAGCGGCCCTGCAGAGCTGGTGTTGGCTGCGTTGCACCTGGGGCGATGATGGCTGGCGGGGCGTCGTCGTCGGCGCGCAGATGATGATGGCCGGGCGCTGCCGACGGTGTCGTTGCTGGTGTTGATGACGCCGTTAGGTGCGGGAACGCGCGGTGCGAGGCTCAGCGCGCGGCTGAAAATGGCCGACTGGGCGCGTGAGCGAGAGAGACCGCGAGACGTGCGAGGACGGAGCGCGACGTGGCGCACGAAATGGCGGCTTTGCGCGACGCGAGGGCGTTCCCGGCGCCGAGTGACAGGTTTCGCGAGGTCGCGACGAGAAGAGCGACTCGGGCCTCGCGAAAGGATCCACCTGTCCTGGAGCTGATGGTGATGTTGAGAGCGAGGCGCCGGGGACGGCGATGATGATGTACGTGGCGTCGGTAGCTCGGTGCGCTGGCGAATGTTGGATGTGCGGAGCCGCCGGAGATGATGCCGTAGATGATGCGCTGCTGGTGTCCGATGGTTTCGTGGTCGTCAATGAGCCGTCGTTCGCTGGTCTCTCGATTGCGTCGAGAGCTGCAGGTCTTGGACTGCAGCGAGTTGAAAGCGTTGGCGTGCGGCTACAAATGGCCGACGCGAGACGAATAAAAAAAAATCGGTGCGAAGGATAAAAGCGTCTGCGTGGTGTAAATGGCCAACGCGAGACGTGAAGATGTCGATGTCGACGGAAAAGATAACATTTTTCGTCTCGTGGCTGTAAGAGGCCGACGCGAGACGATGTAAAAGTCGGTGTAAAGGCCGACGAAAAGCTAAAAGCTCGAATTGAGCGAAAGGCTGCTGGCCGCCGAGAGAAAGCCAAGACGAGCTACGAAGAGAGCGAGCTCGCTGTAGAGGCTGCACAAAATGTCGCGTGGCGTAGAAAATGGCGCACACGCGATGACTCGACGAAAATTCTAGGACGGGGTCACCACTTTAGAGATGAATGAGGATTCTCTATCTTCTGCACACCTATAGAGTTAAAGGCAGGAAAGGGATCAGACTAGGTTAAGTCAATGATAAGACACTCGGTATAAATTAAGACTAATATTATATTGTAAGACTAAGAGTTAACAAGAGACAGAAAGGTCTGTCCCGATCGGCGGCCAGGCCGTAACTAATCCTGCAAGCTCGCCTTGCACCTGCCACGGCGTGGTGGTCCGCCAGGCGGCGCGTCGGTCCAATGGTGGTGTCGGAGGGGACCGCCACATGTACATATTTATTTGGAAACGTTTCAATTTTTCAAACTGTCAAATTAATTTTCTTCGAGCTTTGATCGATTTCATTCTTGTCCTTCTGGACATCACAAAACTTTCTTATAATTCATCTGTGAAGATAATTATATCGTTTTCTCTGAATGTCTTTCAGAAATTCCCAATTTAATATCCTGAATTGGCAGTTATAACTGTTCTTTATTTAATTCATTAAATCAAGCATAAGAGTCATTATTATTAAAATAATTTTAAATCGAACTAATTTTCATTTCAATTTCGCCAATCTATTGACTTTGACAATTTTGTGATTTTTCAACTGATTTAAACTTTAGTCAAGGTATCGCTTGTTTCAATATCACAAATTTCCCATAAACCATCAGTGCGGCGCGACACGATTCGAACAGCGTGCATGCCTATATCGTGCATGTATACTAGTAAATTGTAACGTCAAGCTGTCACAATTTTACTTAGTTCTACACCAGCACATCATCAGCGTAAGCGCAGTTGCGATCAAGCTATGGTCTGGGAGCAACGCTCACGCTCCATCCATCATGCTTATAGGAACGCCGTGGACACATATACCAGCATCGAGTTCGCTCCGCATCTCTCTCGCTCAGCCTGTCCCAGACCGAAGCGAGCGCCCGCGAGCGTCTATATCATGCTGTCTTTCTCACTCAGGGAAAGCAACATGGCGTCCCCGCGCACTCGCATACGGCCATCTTGATGACGTCGAAAAACAACCGACGCCACATGCCGATATGCACGTCCGAACCTGCTGCTCAACCGCGCGCAATTTCTTTGAACTTGGCAACGCATATGCCCCTGTTCTGAAGAAAATTTCGACGAGACGATTGCATAAGAAAACGAACACAATTTTCCTGCAACACTCGCGATCGCGCACTTTTCAGAAATCTTGATTATTTGAGCTTTTACCTGACTAAAATATCACAAAACCTTTCTACTCGAGCTGTTGGCCATTTTTAACATCATCGAACTCAGAATTGAGCTGGGTTGAACGAGATCTCGAACTAGAGAAAATGTCGCACCGGCGATCTTCACAACTCCTTTCTCGTCAAGACGTCGTCCGCGTCGAGGTTCAAACTTAAAATCGGGCTGCATTGACCGAGATCTCGAACAAAGAAAATGCCGCGTCGGTACTCTTCACATCAAACTCTATCCTCGTCGAGACGCTGTCCACGTATTAGTCCACGTTGAACGTAGTACTTTGAACTGAGAAACCGGCTAGCACTTACAACACTTTTCACTCGCGAGTTATTTCAACCAAGCATACAAAAGTCCAGCAAAGTCTCAGCGCTCAGTGGAAGCCTGCTAGGCCCATAATCTGTTGAGACTCTAACGTACTCGGACCATGAATGCTTGGGGAGAAATAATGTGTACACAGGATTTCACAATAAATCACTATTTATTGATAACACCTCAAGCGAATCATCTATTGATGATACAACGTAGTCAAGCTATTATATGAGAATATAATTAGTATAACAAAAGTAATCGAACAGACAAGCTAAAACGCGTATTGACCGCTCGAGTTTACAAGGCGAAGTGAGCGCTGCCGTCGCACAGCGACGTCGGCGGTGGCCGTCTCGCGGCATAGAGAGGGGAGAATCGAGTCGCGTAGCTCTGCGTTGGGCTTGCCGTCTCTAGCAAGCAGATATCTGCTCATTCAAATCATTGAATGTTAGTTAATGCATAATGACTAGACATAGAAATTGCAGTCAAATTGTGTATAAACAATAATATTATGTATTTTACAATTTTTATAAAGTATAACTTTCCTTTTTTTATTGAGTGTTATTTTTTATTCTAAATCTGTGTGCAATATAAATATAAAATATAAATTTATTGAATTTACGTATTTTATAAGTTTTATTAAATTTATTATTTTTTATATCAAACTGTGCTATATAAATGTGCAATCAAAATGTGTTTTTTTTTAATTTTCGGCTTTGTTTAAACCAGTAATCTATATGCATTTTTTTTTTTTTTTGTATACACTCTATCATTGACAAAATTTTATCAGAAAGGAAAATTTATTTTTAATTTTATTTTGATTTTTATTTGTGCTTTTATTACATTACATAGCATACAAACAAGATGTTAATTTTATTTTAACACTAGTTTTTTGTTTCTAATCTTCGCTATTTTCTTGCTCTTTCATCATTCGCTTTTCTGCATGTTTTTGAGCTACTTCCTTAGCTGTATTTAATGCCATCTTTACCATATAGGAAGCAACGTTGTCCAAAGCTTGGTTGTATGGGTTATTTTTTTGGCGATAATACTCTCTTTTGGCTTGGTTACTACCTCTATTACCTCTTGGTCGTACTGAAAACGTAATAAGGTATAAGTATTTAATATATTGAGAATATTTAGATTTAAAAAAGTTTATCAGACAAATAAAATAAATAAAAATATATAAGACAAAATACGGAAATGTATGGATTACCATTATTGCCTGCTGGGACATTTCTATCGTAAGGTTGTGCACGATTTTCTGGAGCTTGAGTTCCTCGAATTGGACCAAGACCATTGTTTCCCAGCTGATTTCCTGAAGGATGGTTTCCTCGAGGCTGGTTTTTCAGAGGACGGTTTCCTTGCAGCTGGTTTCCTCGAGGTTGATTTCCTCGAGCCTGGTTTCCTGGGGGCAGGTGTCTTAGAGGCTGATTTCTCAGAAGCTGGTTTCTTGCCGGTAGCTGATTTCCTGCTTGCGGCTGGTCATTTTTCAGTGGCAGATTATTCGCAGGATGCTCCATATGTCTTTGAAGCTGTTGGATCAATGGAAATTGATTCACTCTCAGGCCATTATTATTGACTTGTTGGAGAAAGTTAACTTGCTGGTTATCCAGCAGGGGTTCGTTGTCGAGTGGTGGTTCATTTTCTGAAAAATTTTTATTTATAGTTCTAAAGTATTATAAGGCTGTGATTATAAAGCTGTGATTGTTTGAAGTATTCAAAGACTAATAAAAAGTTATATTTATTGATTTATTACCATTGTTAACATTGTTGTTGATACCTAAGTGTGCTATTTCGTTCGCAACCTCCTCGTCATCCATGGGATGGTCCTGGTCATCACCAAACTGAAGTCCTTCCATCGGTAAATTATAAAAAATAAAAATAATTTATACAATTAAAATATTACTAAAAATTGTATTGAATTTGAATCTCAATACAAAATATTTTCGTTGCAAGTATTTTATTTTTAAATTAAAACTTAGTAATTTTAAAATAATATTATAAATTAAATGTTAATATTCTATTTTTCCCATGATTCTTATTTTTTTACTTACGTTTAATAATACAATTTAACGATAAATATTATAGTCACGGAGCTCTGATAAACGCTCGTGTTCAAACTTGATGGAGAAAGAAAAAGAAAGTAGAATAGGTGTACCTACTAACTGTACTGATTTTGTAAGTACATGAAGTTGTATACAATACAAAATCCCTGTTAGCTCTAAAAGACTTAAAGTCGCGGTCATCATACAAAATTATGTGTCCATGACTTAAGAATGTTGGAAAGAGGACAACGTAAGCACCTTGACAGATTCTTGAACTGTCGCCATTTTCAGGATGTACAATTCGAATGAGCTAACAATGGCGGACATTGATGGTACTTCGAAGGAACGTGGACTGTCTCCCTATAACATAAACGCGATGGTTCTTATACATTTGATTCCAAAAGTTTATGTAGCTGTTTATGTAACTATTCCTCTAGCTATTACAAATATATGTGGATTCAAATATCAAATGCGAGTTATGTATAAATATTAATATAAATATATATATATATGTACATATATTATTTATATTATTTGAAATTTGTAAATAATCTCTCGACGTTTTCAATAAAATTAGATTTACAGAGATTATTGTGAGAAAAAAAATTATAAATTATAATGGTGAGATATATTTTTGACGTGTTTATTTAAGTTATAAATCGTGAAATTGAAATTTAATTGTTTAAATTATAGTAGTGTCATAAAACCTCCAAACTCTCATTTATTTCTAATTAGCAATAATGATCTAATGCTTTAATTATTGTTACAAATATTCTTTTAATATAGGTACACGAATTTATTTAAAAGTTTTTTTATAAGTAATTTTTTCATTATTTAAGTTGTGTATTAAGGTAGTTCACTCAGCTTAGTGGTGTTTAATTGGAGGTTGTATTATAAAATTAATTTTCATAAAAACCATGCAGTGTTATCAAGTGTGACAATTCTCACAGTTTTATTTAGTATTATATATCAGAATATTAGATAGAAAGTGTTTATAGAGTTTAAAATATTCTCAAAACTTGAAAAAGTGAGAAACACTGCGCACATACATATAGATATACCAATCATACGATTAAAACGTTTAATTGTTTTAACTTTGAAAAAATACCAATCACCCTATCAAATATTTATCTCCTTGATTCGTATTATGATTTTACATCATAACGTACTTTTTGACATAGATGTGATATATTTTCTTCATAATTAAACAACATGTGCACTAAATTTAGACTTAGCATATGCTTTTCATATGAAAATACACAACTTTAAGACCCGATATCTTTAATCATGATACTGTTTGGGCAGTAAAAAGGTATACCACGTTATAGAGGACATTTAATAGAACATATTTATAAAATTTCAGCAATATTAGAAATTGTTTCTTGCTCTTGTTATGTTTAGTGATTTTATCAATAATAGTATATTACGATACGTGTGACTTAAATGGCCCGTTATCTCGCTGCGCTCGGGCGCTAACTACACGCCGTGAAACGGGCCATTCAAGTCACGAGTATCATATACTAATTTTTATCACGTGTGACATAAACCCGCCACCCACAGAGGGGAAGGTGGTGGGGGGGGTTAAGAAAAAAAAGTTAAAAAAAACTATGAAAATTAAATTTTATACCACTCTAACCTCAAAATCAAAACTTTACTTTGATTATTTGGCACTCATAGTATAAAATACGGTTTGATACTGGTGTGTAAGGTAATTTTCACCTCATGTGACTTTGCGCAGTCGCTTTGCTCGTGCGAAAACCGTCCCATGAGGTGCAGAATCACCTTCCACACCCGTATCGAAATGTACTATTATTGTAAACTATAAAATTTGAATTTCCCGCCCAAAAAAATGTCTTATATGCATCTCGGCATGCAGGGATGACAACTTGCAAACGTTAAGACTAACCTCGAAATGCCAAAACGATTATAACCAATTTTCTTAATTTCGCGTGCTTTTTGAGAATATTATTAGTGATTTTCCACTTCTTTCTTATATTCTCATCATTAAAAACATTAATTACGAGTATTTTTAGTCTTTATTACAGCCTATACGGGTCTGTAACTTGAGCAAATTCATTATTTCACGGTGAAATAAAGGGCTATTTAAGTCACGGATAAGCGTGACTTAAGTGCGGGTTTAGGTCACGCAGTGCTATAAAATATATATTTGTATAGACTCCGTCTTCTAGGTTGAATATTATGATTATTTTTATTAACTAGTTTGGAGCAGTGTTATGCGCACATAGTGACTATAACCTTTTTCGGCTGATGCTTAAACACAATTCATTGACGTAACAATACTAATCACTGTCTGAAATTAAAAATCCACTTGTTTCAATTATTGATTCTGAGATTATAAAATACAGCATACATACAAATAATCAAAATAGTCATGAACTTAAAAGACGGAGTTAATGTATTTTCGGTTACTCTCTTTTTGTGTTCTTATTTGGCTAACCTGAGAAATTGATGTGAAATTATATTAGTAAAAAAACTCTGCTAACTATTTTTGAGCTCTGTTCCTTATAATTTCCGTATACATTTCCTTAATAGTGAGTGATAGTAACATTATCATGATAGCATTATATATTAAATACAAAATTGTGGTGAAACTAAACTTATGCAATTACTTTTATAAATAGTTATGACGCTGATTATGATTCTAAATTTCTTTTAGTTTACATATTAGAATAGTATAGGTATGTTTATTATTATATTTCTTAACATATCTAGTAACATATCTAGTATTTCAATACGCAAATAATATAATAAAAACCCATTATTTTGAGTTTGAATTTGCGTATTTTTATATTTCACAAAAATGATTTGGAAATGTTATTATTATGTTGCGAATAAATATACCTATTCTAATTCTAAATGTGTGTTGATTGATCATGAATATCATGAATGAATCTTTCATGGATTCTCTTCTTAGATTTCAAAATCATATTATATCAAGGTCAAGAGGTTGTTGGAGCTATGCTCATTGGTTCAAATGTTTTAGCTGGCCTAACCTAAAAAATTTTTAACATCTTGAATGATAATTAAATACACTTGCTTAAAGCATCATAATATGTATTGTTCCGCAGTCACTACTTAACTAATATAATAATGCATATTAGTTAAGTCTTATATTAGTGTAATTTTGCATAACTTTTGCAAACAATGATAACTGATGCAAGGTGAGGGTGATGATTGAAACTGACAATCAGTCAGATTAGAAAGTCACTTGTGTACACAATATTGAATAAAATAAAATTTTTTTATTATTTTGAGAAAATTAATATTTTTTTGACACTGTGTGCGGAATTAGATTTCTCCTAGCTGTATAGCGTGCACAAAATGCCTGATTTTCACACTAGTGCGCGAAATTCAGAATTTCACGCACAGCGTGTGCGAAACTTTGTATTTCGCGCACGCTCATCTGCTAAGAACGTAAATTCGCATACTCGTGTCAAAAAATAGTATACGATACTTATGCGCGTAGATGATCATCACACTCGCTTTTTTGTCACCCTCGCTACGCTTGGGCGACAAAATGCGCTCGTGCGTAAATCATCTACTTCGTGCACTCGTATCATAGTATACTATTCTTTAACAGACACATTTTTTATATACATTTTTACCATGTATTCTCTTACCCGTATGAGCATATCGTTGTTTCCCATAAAGAATAGCACATTACAAAGATCAACACATTTCAATCGTACATCGTCCTGTCTTTGTGGCAGAAAAGGTTTATTTTATAATCTGAAATATGTTAGTGTTTGTCGGTAATTTGATATGTGCTAATTTTTGTTGAGAATGACAATAGATGTATCCCTATATAACACATCCCTGCTAAAAATGATCAATAAAATCGATTAAAAGCTTGATTGGTTTCAATACGGAATTGTGATCTGGAGTTATAGAATTAAAACCGATTGATCCGATTTCAACCGATAATTAATGTTAATGAGTTTTAATTGTTTGTAATCGATTGAGTTCAGGCGTTTTTATTATCAAAATCTAAACAATACAATCTAATTAAAACCGATTCACTTTTATAATTGATTTTAATCAAATCAATCGATTTTAATTTAATAATTCTGGATCGCAAATCCGTATATTAACCAATAAAGCTTTTAATCGTTTTTGATCTGTCATTTTTAATAGGGCATCCACTTTTCTCCTGTCCCATAGCTTACATATGTTTTTTTTTATTATTAATACAGAATGTGGCCTGGCTAATTGATCAGGAAAAAGTTAGTTACAAGTAAGTATATTTTTGTAAATATTCTTCTACATTTGTATTTTTTTTTAAATACCATCTTCTAATGCCTTTGGCATACGCTACTAACTTTAACAAGGGAGCATCTGTTACAAAGACTAAGCTACTTAAAACATATTCTACTGGGCTGCTTTGAGCGCCGGCAGCTTAGAGCGCCATAAGCTGCATTCAGCGCTTGTATTGGGCTGCTTTGAGCGCCCTGGCAGCTTTGAGCGCCTTAAAAAAGTAGCAATTCTGAGATCTTATTCCAATAATGTCCAAGCAGAACCGAAGATACGATGAGGGTAAACTTAGAATTATCGACGGTTCTAAGCTACTTGATAGTCATATTGACAAGTTTCACAGTCTTTTAAGTGAAAATCCCTCTTTTAAACCATGCTCAACTTTATATCTGCAAAACATTCTTCATAATCGTTATCCTACACACATTGAACCAATGCCTTGACATACTCGGCATTTACAACTATTACATAGTTGTGAAGATTTGTGCAATGAATGTGTTTGTGGTCATTGGGTGTGTCGCTATTAGGATACAAAAGCAATTTTCATTTATGATTCTTTAAATCAAAAACGTCTGCATAAGCATCATGAACTATTTATAAAGGAATTATTCCCTTATCTCAATGAAATTCATATTTATTTTCCAAATGTGCAATATCAACCAAATACAAATGAGGGTGCAATTTTTGCTATGGCATTTGCAACAAGTATTTATTTTAACAAAAACGCAACTAAAATCAAGTATCAATGTAACATGCTACGTAAACATACTTATCAAATTTTTAAATGCAATAAGTTAATGGAATTTCCTGTCATTTCTGATAAAACTCGTTTGAATTACGATGCAGCCCATCAAAATATATATGCTATAAATCAGGTTTCGCTATTGAAGAGTCATTATTTATGTAAGACAATTCGAATACCCAATGCTTTTCAAACAAATCCACAACTAAAAGTCAGGAATTAACAAATGTACAAATATTTAATTTTCCAAAATCACTTCCAAACATTGTTGGATTGTCTAATAAAGATAATGTGTCGTGTTATGTAAATGTGTTAAGTGGTTTTCTTAACATGAATATGAAAATGCTTTTTATTGGGATTCGTCTCAAACACCTCTACAGGTGTTGTTACCGGGCTGGTTCAGGCCGTTGGGTAACCCACGTTTTGAACTTTTCACGACAATTATTTTGAGAAATTTGAATATGTTAATTTAAAAGTCTTACCCTTTTGTCGTTGAGCTGGTCCACAGAGACAATCCCCAGAAATGGTCCAACGGAATTGATTATTTGTTGATGTATAACGAGAGAAAGGAATATTACTCAAGAAATTCACCACTGGTAGATAAGTTCAGTTGCGAGGTTTAATTTATTCAGAAACACTCTATTTCAGGAAATTGCTACAAAATGATTCGACACATTCGATTGAAAACCTCTTAGCAAAATAAAATTTATGAAAAGTGAAAACCGACTTTTACAAAACAATGATTACTAATTATAACACTTCAAAAAAATCTAAGACGATTTGTAGAGAACCGGTCTCGTAGGCAACTGTACGGAGAGTGACGTGCTCGGTGAAGCCAAGCCACGCCGATCTTGAAGAGAGGGAGAGGGAGAGGGAGAGAGGAAGCTTTATACTTCCTCCCACACACCGTCCCGTTGTTTACCCCTACAGCGGCGTTGCAGTTTTCTCGGCTTGGCTCATTACCGAGGCCATATGGGCCTGGCAACGCCGCAAGCTTCGAGAACTGCCGCGTTAACGGAGGGGTGGAATTGTTATGAATTCCTACTCAGTGAGTTAAGTGTCGAAGCTTCCAGAGTTTTATATGCGATTTGATTTTGTATTAAATTTTATTATTCTCTAGGAGCTTCGTCACTTAACAAAATGCATCTTTTCAAAGCATAGTATTATGTGAAATGATAAGAAAACAGTTTGCTAAAACGAAAAAGTCAAATGCTCTTCATGATGCAATAAATGCGTACGTTCATCAAAAGAAAGTTAATATAAATGCATTAAGAGCTTATGCTAATAAACGATGTTGCTAAAGAGCATCAAGATGCCGGTAAATTTATAACGCATCTTTGCAATCAATCAAACAATATAAGCTCTGCTTTACAGCACACATTAATTACCAACAAGCGTTGTTTAATTTGTTATGAAAGAAGTATTGTTGAATCTCAAGTTAATCACATTTATCTTCTCGCTTTGCCAAAAAACAAAGACATTTTTAGTTTACAAAAAATTATTGATTATAATTTTATCACATCAAATCGTACGGATATTATTTGTAATAATAATGGGTGCCCATATTATTTATTGGAAAATACTGAATTATTTACAAAAAATAATATCATAGTGTTGCAGTTAAATTTATTCCAAATAAATAATAATCTGACTGTATAACGAGTTGCCTTGGATGCACTCGTTACGTCCCTCTCTCCCCTATATTATATGATCCTACTACAATAAACATCATATCTGTAAATATTCTTGTGTATAACATGCTTCTTGCAGCAGCAGGTAAGTGAGAGGAGCAGACAGCCATAACACAGAGAGAGAGAGAGAGAGAGAGAGAGAGAGAGAGCCGCGCGTTGTATGTATGTGTGTGTGGCGCCGTCTGTGAGAGCGAGAGAGAGAGGGAGAGAGATTACACTGTTCTCGCGGTCGCGTCCCGCGCCGCGACACTTAGGAGTTTACTGCCGTACAGGACAGTCGTGCCGATACTGCCTCCTTGTTTCCGCGTTTACGCTGACTTCTAGATAGATAGATCCGTGCGTGCGTGCGTTCGTCTACGAGAGGACTGTTGCAGCGTCCTTGACCAGGAGTTTCGTGCGTCGCTGGAATCATCCTTGCTGTTCAGCACAGCGTGTCTATTGGTTTGCCGCCCAACTTCTAGCTGCACCCCGGCCACACACGAGGCTTTGAGGCATCCGTCCTGCTGTCCACCGTCGGGCCCTGGTCATCCGTCCTGCGCCGCTCCGGTCCAAGCCACGAGGCATTTGTCGAGCTCCACGAAGCACATCTGTAAGTACCTGCCCGATCGCAATACTCTCTCTCTCTCTCTCTCTCGGCATTATTCGCTCTGCTCCGTCTCTCTTACTCCGCGCTGCGTTTGTACTGATTTTTGAGTCTTTACATAAAGAGAAAGTTTACTACGACTCGGCTTGTGTCACTTTGCTCCTGACTCTGTCCATTCCCATGCGATTCACTCTTAATCTATCTCGCGAACTAGCTACGTAGCCAAATTACTCACGACGCCTCCGCGGGCTCACGTGCACGAGGACGTGCACGTACAGCAAACTGCGCTACGGGCCAGGCTTCGTACAGCCTTCAAGAAGCCTGCAACTAGCTGCAACATATTTCTCCTCTCGCTTATACACGGATCAGTGGATGCGCCACTGACCATTTATATACGGATGCGGACCCCGTCATTCTCTGATATCCCGGTCTAAAAACACCGTTATATATGGCGCCCTAACGTTACGGGTTAATTATTAAACTGTAAAACAATTTATTCGGCTATAAATTGCTGCGTAGTTTTCGTGAGCGCGAGAGGAATTTTCCGAGCGAACACGTGTGTTTAGCAGGTCCGAATTCCAAGCGCTCGCAGTAGTATATACGTGTGCGCGTGACCTACCGTATTCACCCTTGGAAGAGTCAGGCAGCGGCGAAACGTAAACAAAGTGCACACTTTCTAGCGCTCTAAAATTTTATCATTGAGACGATTTACACGTTCGAATACTAGAATATTTCGACTCGAATTTTCGACGCTGATTACGTCACGGAATATTCTGCGAGAGACTATATACGATATTGCCGTCGTATGCGATATACTTCTAAGTCAATCGAAGCGTGCTACAGAGCATACTAGTTCTGTTATTATAATATTTTTTTCTCGCACATTTAATTGATCGTAATAATTTATTTCGCATATTTATTCGATTATAATTTTATTTCTTCTCGAATTTTGAATTTTTTTTTGTGTGTGCGTTTCGTTCTTGAATACGTAAGTGTACGTTCGACAAATAAATTCAGTCTTGTTTTTTTTATATTCTATTATAAAAATAATTAAAACTATTTAAAAATGGCAACCAATTGGTCTGTAGTCGATCTTACAATTTTTAAGAAAGGCGTTAATGCTAGATTAAGAAGCTGGATTAAAAATTTTCCGAGCGTAGAAGTCAACGATGCGCTAAACCATTTAGAAATACAAACGAATGGTACTCTATTCGAGCGAGCGAACAGATTACTACGAAGATTACATGGCAACTATACAGCCGAAGACTTCGTACAGGATAGTAATACGGAGGAAGATATCGAAAGGCGAGACGAATTATGCTTGACTTTCGTGCATCCACCTGCTTTTCCAGCAGATTTGAAAAAAGACGTTCTCACAGTAATGGAGGCAGAAGAAGCGCTTGAAGACGATATGCACGCTAACGTGAAGCTACCGTCCAGCTCGCCACACGATCATGATAGATGGGAAGATATGTCTCTCACAATGCCAGTGGACTCGAGACAAGAAATAATAGACTCTCACAATGGCGTAAGTTTTAACGCACCACGACAACCGTCGCTCCTTACAACGAGTGCAAACAGCCTCGCGGCACCGCTTGTTGCTACTGTAGTAGTAACGACTACAACAGTCTCACCACCAACTTGCGCACACCTCAGCAGGTCATTGAGCGCGCAAGTTACAGTGACACCAGCAACGCTGCAAAGCATACCAGCAATAAATCCAAGGTTGAGTATACCTATGGTACGCACGGATCTGCCAAGTGGAGAAGTAGAGTTTGTCCCGACATCAGTAGCTACAGAATTAGAAAAAGGCTGGATAGCACAGCGTGACTTACATAAAATGGAAGCTGAAGTAAATGGATACATCGCAGGAAAAAAGGAAGAATCCAGAATCTATCGTCAAAAATCGCCGAATTAGAAAATTTAAATCGAGACCTCCGAGTACAACTGCGCAATGTAGTATCATACTCGCTAAAGCTAGTCAGCCGAACATTTTAACAAGAACACCGGCTACTGTGCCGAGTTCTTTGCGTGCAGACGCCCCGCAGCATCCTAACCTCTGCTGGCCGGCCGTAACCGTCTACAATCAGCCCGTATGCTCGAGCTGCGACGAGGGGATTTGGCCTCAAACAGCTATGAGTTCGCTCTCGCAACCGAGTCCTCAAGTGACAAATCAAATCACAGGTGTTGCGCCAAGCAGCACCTGGAACACTCTGGACAACTCCCGTCCGAGAACAAAGAATCTCGGGAGAACAGTTAGAGAGTGGAAATTAAAATTCTCTGGCGATAAAGGTATTAGCATTGAGGAATTCCTAGCGTAAGTCGAGGCAAACTAGCGATTGGAAAATATATCTGACGAGGAACTCCTAGACTTCTTGTTCCCCATGCTAGAGACACCTGCGCTGTTTTGGTATCGTGCCTTGAGGCCCTCGTGGCAAACGTACCAAGACTTCAAGAGGGCAGATCTCAATAATTATAGCAAATCTAGAAGGAATAAGCGGAGTCTGATAGTCGAGGCTCATCTACGCACGCAAGGAGCTGTCAGCACGTCAGCACGTCAGCACCTGGAGGGACGCCTCCAGACCCGAGTACGAGTGGCCCGGAATCCCGTGGAGTGCCGTAAGGGACGCGAAAGCGAGTTAGCTAACGGCGAACCGGCGACCGAGTAAGTTGCGTTTTATACTATCTTCCACATGAAGCTGCCGCAGGTCTGGACTCGCTGCCACCGAGTCCTCGACCCGGCTTCGTGTGTGACATTGCGCGCGATCCTCTCGCCATCGCGCGTGCGAACTTTGTATACCAATTTGTATCACCATTAGAGCCACAATACATTTCTTTTACCGTTAACCCCAGTGTATTCATTTGTGTTCTCCCGAGTGTCCTCCCGCTGGTAGACTCACGGTCACGCGGATAAGCGTGGTACCCCGGGCGTACCACGCATTTAACGGAAGTTGGCAGGCAATGCACCGGTGATAGTGATTGCACTACGCGGCTAACGTCCGCGCACTATCATCACGCCGATCACCGAGGGATCAGCCAAACGCTATACGACGTTCACTGTGTTTTGACGTGCGGCACTTCCGCGGCCGCACGGCGTTGTCGAGTCCACCCCGTTACAAAATCTAACAGAAATAAGATTCTAGAAAAAAACAAATCTCAACAAATCAATTGAATATTGCAAAGACTAAAATTTTACTGGCAAGTAAAATTAAAAAAACCGCTGCCAAGTCTTTGGCACGTAGCTTCCTCCTTTTCTGATTTTGGATATTGTTTTAAATGTAATATTACGCACGCACGCGCACACACACACACACAGACAAAACCATCTGCACGGACATTTTATAAAACCATGAAAGCTCTCAAAATATACTAAGCTTTAATTATTAAATTATATGGTTTAACAAAAATAATAATGTTCAGTCACACAGAGTATACAGGGTGAGAGTTGAAGTATTTGAATCTTAATATCTTTTAAACTAAAAGGTTTCATAAGCTACAAAAAGAACCTAGCCGAAGTGATCAAAAGATCAATCTTTTCCTAAAATTTCAACTCAATTTAAACCTTTTTACTCCCGTAATCGTACGACATAAAAAAACCATTTTTTTTAGTTTTTGATTTTTATCTCATAAACTAGTCGCCAAAATTGCTTAAAATTTTTACAACTAGGAGATATCGTTGTTTTTTATTGTCATGAATTTTTTCAAAACATTTAACTATTTATTTTTTGAGTTATATATGTTTATCGAAAAATTACCTTTTATATCATAAAAAATGAACAGATCAGTCAATCTAGAAAATCTTGCGGGAAAAAGTAGACAAATTTATGTTCTTTGGATACACTATTGTTAAATATATTGTATAAATCATATCATTATAAAAAAAGCAAAAATATTTTTTCAAAAATAGAAAAATGGCTATAATATGGCCATAAATGGTCAGAATCATAAAACAAAAAATGACCTAAATTCAGAATTAGAAAAAATATATGCATGTCAAATTTTATTACGATCCGTCGCATGGTTCCAAAATTATGGCGGTATACGTACATACACACACACACACACACACACACACACACACACAGCCATCCGCACGGACATTTTCTAAAAACGTATGATTCGTACTCCAAACACCTCCAAATGCGTTTCCACGAAGTATTAGCAAAACTGAAAATTTTACTATTACAAAGCTTCCTCTTGAGGAGGAAGCAAAAAGTATCGAAATTTGAATATAGAATTAAGTACAATCAATTTATTAAATACTAAAGAACAATGTAAATTGATTGTACTTAATTTTAATAATAAGTATATACTAAGCGTTATGGAAAATTTAAATTTACCTTCTTTCTCAGAATGTAGGATAGAAGCTGAAAATTTAGTTTCTGCATCAATTTATTCTCGAGAAAATTTTATTTCTTTATTAAAAAAGATATTGCAAAAATGCAAACTTAAAATTGAATCATCTTTAACTAAATTAGGTACTATACCTATTCATGGAAATGAGGAATTCGCCCTTACAACTTTATGTGGCAATCATAAACACGTTTCTACTTCAGAGGCATACTTTGTAGAAGTAGCATACAATTTTAATATTTCAAGGACTACTGAATTTGACAAAAAAATTATCATTATGAACGAAAAAGGGCAATCAACCAATATTATACCAATAATCGAGTCCTCAGATGTAAAAAAGAAAATTTGGCAATGTAGTGAATATTGCATAACTGTAGATCCTGATATATTACAAGAATTGAAAAACTTTTTCGAAAATATATTATATTTTACTTATGTAGATGCTTTCCAATTTCTTAAAAATATTGATAACTGTTCAGAACAATCTCGAGATCCAGAAAAACAGGGTCATCCAATTGTGACAAGACATAAGTCTCGCACACGAGATCAACAAACACGGCGCCGGGTAAATCAGCTGACGCCAGCGAGGTGAGCGCGCGCGCGCACCAACCGAAAGGCCAGTCCGCACGAGCGCGAGATTCTACTAGTAACTCAGCGGCGACGCGCCAGGCGGCGCGAGCGGTGCGCCGCGAACACACCTATATAAGGCGGGCCACGCGGCATAGCGAGGCAGTTCTACTCGAGCTGAACTCCTAGCGGCATCGTGCGCACACGTTACCGAGAGGAACAGCTAGAACTAGACCGACGCCAACAACGTCGGCTCGTGAGCACACGTGACGACACTGTTGGCGAACCCGAAACGCCGAGTTGCCGTCGTGCGCACACGAGACAACCAGGAGTAGCCGAACAGCGCCGAGTCTCGTTTACGTGAGCACACGTAGCCGATACTCGACGTTGCCACCTGCTCCTGAACATCCGTCCCAAGGGACTGGTTGTTTTCCCGGCCACCGTGAGCACACGGGGCTGAGAAAATAACTAAAGCCCCGCCGACGATTCCCCAGGTCGTGCGCACACGTCCTGGTGAAGCACCGGCCAACTCCTGCCTGTACAAAACCGACCACCCGCCGACCGCTCGGGATTCGCCTGGTCACTGTGAGCACACAGGACCAGGGGAAGAACGAGACGAGCGACCTCGATCCGTAGGGCCGTGCGCTCACGACTCCATGGACTCGAGGGAAACCTAACCTCCGAAAACCCGTCATTAACCCGAACCCGCTTCACCGTCCGAAACTCCGATACCGCGTCCGTAAAGCCGATAACCGCACCTAAACCACGTAACTCCGGTAAAGGCGTGTTAATGTACCGTAAACCGCTATAGATTAAGCTAAACTGATTGTGAAGGCGAAATATTCTAAACCACCGCGATTTCGATTTCTGTTACAGATGGAGACTCATATTTGAATTATCACCTTGTTAACATAATTATTAGAATATATCTTTATTATTATTAATTGCATAAACAAGTCTCTTCAATTAACCTTTCCCCTAACCAAATCCTGGCGTCCGGCCGACTACTCAACACACGGGGAAAGTCGAACCGTTACACAATAATTTGTTATACTCAGCCACTATCATGTAAATCTATATTTTTAAAACTTGTTGTTCTGTCCTTACATTATCCCAAATTGCGTACCATAAGAAGATTCATTTATATGATTAAAAATGTATACACGAATATTGCAAATATAAAAAAGGCTTTAAATTTATCTGATATTGTAGAGCTAAGGAAAATTGCTCAAAATGCAGAAAACTTTGCTTTACCTTTTAGATCTAGCAATAAGGAAATATATTTGAATGAAAAACAAATTAAGAAAACATATCATAAGGGAATTAAAGAATATACAAAAATAGATATGGATCCTCCAGCAATTCCTTGTGTATCTTGTGAAAGGCTTTGTTGTAAACGTAATCTTGTATCTGTTCAGAAATATGTAAATAATGTGGATTTAGTTGCACAATTACTTGATGTAAGTATGGATGAAAGTCTTAATTACTGGAAAAAGTTAAAGGATCTGTACGACCCTGATGAGTTTAATGATAGTTTGATTTGTCAATACTGCATGAATAAACTGAAAAATCACGTTTTGCCGTCTACTTGCATTTTGAATAATCTCTTTGTTGAAAATGTTCCAGATGAAATAAAATCTTTATATATGTAAAAAATTCTCATTCAGCGTGCTAAAGCTTCTCAAACTGTTGTCAAGATGGGTAAAGTCATGAAAAACCGCTGCCAATTCTTTGGCACGTAGCTTCCTTCAACCTTATGTATCGCTTTAATATCTAAATTGTTTTTGTTTCATATATAATTCTATAAAGTTTTTATGCTTTTTCGTCTGATGGATAAAATTATTTCGAAATAATTATATTACATAATCAATGCATAGCTGAAAATATTGTTTGTACAATTTGGTTGCGTTAAAATTTATAATGATCAGGGCGGCAATTATTGGCATAAAATAGTATATTGTATATTGCAACTAGGGGGGAAAATTGGCTTTTTCTAGCGAAGGTGATATTTTGAGCACAAGTGGCAGTCGAGGGCGCCGTAGGCGATTATATCACCCGAGTCTGAAAAAGCCACTCCCCCCCTTGTTGAACACCGTACTTTTTATGATACGTGCATGAATAGACCCTTTTTTAAGCATGCAAAAGGAGTAGGAAATTGAGAACTCTTTGACGCATAGCATATTTTCAAAAATTTTGAAAATTTTGAAAATTTTGAAAATTTTGAAAATTTTGAAAATTTTGAAAGAGTATACAGGGTAAGAAAACAAAATTTTGAAGCTTAATATCTTTAAAACTAACTGGTATCATAAACAACCCAAAGAAAGAGATAAAGGTGCTATATAATGCTAACTAAATCCAAAATTTTAAATTCATTATTGCCTTTTTACTCCAGTTATCGCGTCACGTAGAAAAACGATTTTTTTCAGTTTTTGATGTTTTTCTCAGGATCTGCCCCATGAAATGACTTAAAATTTAAGTGATATATAGTTCTAATTACCTGCAATAATCATATATTTTGTTAGAATGATTCGCTATTGAGTTTTTGAGTTATAACGATTTAAAAAATTGCACTGTATGGTGTATAATAAAAGAACGACGTACGATAATATAAATTTTTTACGGTAAAAACATAGGCAATTCTATTCTCTTTCAGGTACATATTATGCAATTTACTTTTATTAACTTTTCCGATAACTTTGTTGTCAAAAACTGAAATCTCAAAACTAAAAAATCACTATAAAAAGAACGCGTATATAAATTGTAAAAACGGGCTTTCGTCCCACTATCTTCTGGTAAAAACAAAGAAAATGAGACTTGGTGGGTTAAAATCCACCAAGTAGAAGCTGAGAAACAGGCGTATACATACGCACACACACACACACACACACACACACACACACATACACACACACACACACACACACATACACACAGACACACACACACACATCCGTACGGACATTTTCTAAAAACACCATTTTTCGACTAAAAATTCATCAAAACACTCTTCCCACATGTTTTTACACAAACTCCAAAAATTACTATTACAAGGCTTCCTTAGGAAGGAAGCAATATTTACCTCATCATGTTCAAATAGATAAAGTAAAAGGGCGAGCTTTTCATTTACCTTTGCCATTAGAAGAATCATTAAAAAAAAATATGCCCAGATACAGACCCTTTAAACACAAATCATGAAATTTTCATTTTGGTTAGAAGTAATCCAACAAAAGCTAAAACTATTTGGCAAGATTTGGTTGATAACAAAAAAGTGTGGTCTGCACTACATTGGCTAAAATTAAACAACTCCCTTTACTCATAAATAATCATTCCAAGTCCGCAACAATTACTAAGTAAGCTCAATAAATTTGAATTACAATATGAAGATAAATCTGAAGTTATAACTAAAGATAAAGATAATAATGATGACAGTGACAATAATGATGATAATAATAATGACAATGGCAATAATGATAATAATAATGCTAACAATAATGATGATATTAATAATAACAATAATGCTAACAATAATGATGATGTCAATAATAACAATGATGATGATAATAATGATAACAATAATGGTGATAGTAAGCATAATGATGATGGTGGTGATGACAAAAATGATAGTAATGTTTTATCTAACGGTGAACAAAATCTTGCTTTATTGACACAAAAATCTAAAACTGATGATTATTATGAAGAATATACTATTTACCCCCTACATGGTAAGAAATGTAATGAAACTGATGCAAAATTATATCAAATGTTACAAGTATATGCTACTGCTTTGGATGTTCGTCGTAAAGATTTGGATATAAAATGTTTTCCTGACCTTTACCCTATTGGAAAATATGGTCAGCATGATGATAGCCTTACTAAATTAAGAGAATATAACTTTATTAGATCAAGGCTAACTTCAAAGCATCCTCGATTCAGATTAAATATACAATACCTCTTTTACTTATTGTTTAATAGTAATATTAGGCAAATAAGTGCTGGAATTTTCCATAAATTAAATGTTGTTAATCCACGTTTCAAATATACAGCTGGAGAACTTTTGCAACAATTAAAGAAAGATCAGCTTGATTCTAATCTGGAAACTATTTTTTCTCGCTTGAGAGGAACGGAAGCTTATTGGAAAATACCAAGAAATGATCTAGACTGTATGATGAACGAGTATGGACCTGCTACATTTTTTATCATGTTTAGTCCTGGAGAGTGGATGTGGTCAGCAATGGCTGATTACATTCGAAAAGTAAACGGATGGGAAAATGATAAAAGATCAATAAGTGAGTTAATTGCTGCTGATCCAGTATCCGCTTTAAGATATATTCGTAATCGATTTCAAGCAATACTCGCTTACCTTTTATCATCGGCTGAACCTATAGGGAAAATAATTCATTACTACTACTATGCTTGTGAATATCAAGGAAGAGGTTTGCCACATTATCATTGTTTATTTTAGATTAAAGATGAACCAATATACGGTAAAGCATCCAACGAAGAAATACAAGAATTTATTTTAAATCATATTACATGTCGAATACCTGACAAACATGTATCTCCAGAATTATACCGCCGAGTTATGTCATATCAGCAACATAAACGCAACAGTTATTGCATGCGTAAAAAAAAAAACTAAATCCGGGTTTAAGAGTGCTTGTCGTTTTGGATTCCCTCGTCCAATAAGTAACCGATTAATATTAAGATCTGTTTCGACAGCTATTTCTAATCGTAGAAAGTTGTAAAATGAAAGTAGGTTTTATGATCTCTAAAAAAAATTAACTTCACAAAAAAGTAAAAGGTTATAGGCGAGTTTGATATATTCCGCAACGAAATAACAGATAAAAAAGAACTGAGATCAATCAAACAAAGTCAAGTTTATTATATTTAATCATAATGAAGCAACAAAATTATTGTTGGTCAATAAAGGGTTTACTTAAGTTAAAGTTAAGTTATATAATAATCAATTAGGAAAACTCTCAAGATACTTACTCACTAGGTTAGGCCATCATACTTCGTAACTTGCCATAATTGTTTCATTTTGTTTATTGGTAAACAACTAAAATTTTCTTTTTATGTATTAGAACGTCATAAAAACACCAAAAGTATGTATGTACAATGAAACGGACATGAAACGGACGGACGAACAACAGTTCGAGTAGAAAGGTTTTGTGATATTTTAGTCAAGGTAAAAGCTCGAATAATCAAGATTTCTGAAAAGTGCGCGATCGCGAGTATTGCAGCAAAATTGTGTTCGTTTTCTTATGCAATCGTCTCGTCGAAAATTTCTTCAGAACAGGGGCATATGCGTTGCCAAGTTTCAAGAAATCGCGCGCGGTCGAGCAGCAGGTTCGGACGTGCATATCGGCATGGGGCGTCGGTTGTGTTTCGACGTCATCAAGATGGCGATATGCAAGTGCGCGGGGACGCACGTGAAGAAGGAGCCGTTAACACAAGCGGGCGCCATGTTGCTTTTCCTGAATGAGAAAGACAGCATGATATAGACGCTCGCGCGCGCTCGCGTCGGTCTGGGACAGGCTGAGCGCGAGAGATGCGGAGCGAACTCGATGCTGGTATATGTGTCCACGGCGTTCCTATAAGCTTGATGAGCCTCCGCTGCAGCGAGTGGTAACACTGGCTTACTTAACTCAGTAACAGTAACCCAAGAGGTCGCCCGCAGATATCCTGCCGCCAAATCTCACATCTCACTATCTATCGGAGATAGCGAGCCGTTAGATGTAGAGGGCACTCGTAGAGGTTATGTTCGATTCACTATCTCGATCTTTGAGGTTAGGCCATCCTACCTCTGCATACTCGAGCAATCGAGTGAGCTCACTAGTGTGAGGGTTTGTTTTATATCCCCACCACAGGAGCGCCATCTATCGTCATGTTTACATATTGCAAACTAATCGATATCTTGAACTTTTTGAGGTTAGAAGATTTTTTACATCTTCGAGTAATCGTTTACTTTATACTCCCCGCACCTCAAAAGGGCTATTTGTGGTTGAGCGCTATATTCTTAAAGGTTAATTCTATACATATAACCGATTGAGCTCGTAAAAAAAATTCATTGCTATGCGGGGGATTTAAACCGGGAACCTTACGGTCGCCAGCCGGGAGTCTTACTAACTTACCCATTAGGGGATATATAGTAGGATTAGTATACCTAGTATAGCGATGGGAGCTCCAACCATCACTCCCACCTATGAAGTTCATACATCTAACTTAACCTTCCCATGATGTTACTATAAAGATTTGAACAAATTTATACAAAGTTTGAACGAGTTTAAACAAAGTATGAACGAGTCTAAACAAAGTTTAAACGAGTTTAAGGGGGCACACCACCTTTAAACTCTGAAAAATAAACTTCTTATAAATAATAACAAAAATAAATTATAATTGTTATATAATTTTTATACTAATATGAGGTTATATTACCTGTATTTTCACTATGGTAAATCCATATTAGCACCTATTTACCCATAGTGACTCTCCGTATACTGTTTTGAGCATTTTGGCACTTTCCGTAGGATTCCATGTGACTACATGGTTTAATTGGGCTAAAGTTTTAGGAGAATGCTTTGTACACTTGTACTTTTGGTATAAATGAAGGGATTATGATTTGAATGTTTAGAAAATCTTTTATGAAAAAAAATGTGGCATAAATAGGTTAAAAATGGCCAAAAATTAAGTATTTTTATTGTTGAACATTTTCTAAGCATTCAAATCAAAATCCCTTTATTCATACCAAAAGTACAAGTGTACAAAGCATTCTCCTAAAATTTCAGCCCAATCAAACTATGTGGTCACATGGAATCCTACGGACAGTGCCAAAAAACAGTATACGGAGAGTCCCCATGGTAGGTAGGTGCTAATATGGATTTACCATGGTAACAATACAGGTAATATAACCTAATATTAGTATAAAAATTGTATAACAATTATAATTTATTTTTTTTATTATTAATAAGAAGTTTATTTTTCAGAGTTTAAAGGTGGTGTGCCCCCTTAAATAAAGTTTGAACGAGTTTAAACAAAGTTTGAAATATGTTTGAATAAGTTTAAACAAAGTTTGAACAAGTTTAATAACAAAGTTCGAACAAGCACTCGAGCCGTGGCGTTCTCTACTACTCCGTCGGCTACTGCGCAACTTCAGTGGCCGCCTTCTGTGCATCACTCGAGCCGCCGCTCTGAGACTTCACTGGTGGGGATAAAACCTCTCTAGTACAATGCTCGTAGAAGGCTAGTATACAATCATCAAATATGTTCGAACCGGGAACACTGTTTCTAGCGATGGGGCTCGACAGGTTCGAACCTGCACACCTATCTGAGGGGTATAAAGGGAGCTGCGCCCGCCTCCCAAAATTATTCTCACCAGTTAATCGACGAGTTAACCTAGTGAAACCTCGAAGATTACCTAGTGAACACCTATCACAAAGTACTTCTAGAAGAAGACGATTAAAGTATACCTAGTGCAAACCTCGAGCAGAGAGGAAAAGCAAAAGTGTCAAACGATCTTGAGAATTTGCATACCATTCAGGATAAGCACCTTGATCTGGCGAAGAAAGGTGGTGATCTACGCGTTGATCGATTAGCTAATCCTCCCAAAGTTAAATGGAATAATTTTCAATCAGCTTTCGAGACACGTATTAGATCGGGTGTAATAACCAACCTAGGCAATCTTGACATCGTTGACGAATGAAACGATGTTCTTCCTCTCTTCGAGGAAAAGATCAAGGTAGCACTCTCTGTGTACAACGCTGTCAAGGTCAATACGGAGCTTGCAGCTGAGTACGCCATTTTGAAAAATGATTCGGAGAGCCTTGAAGTGAAGTACTTCAATATGAAGAACGCTCCCATTCATCAGACGACGGACTTGAAAGAGTGGTTCGATGAAAACGTGCAGCGACCCAGCCAGACTGGAATGGAGGAATTCCAGGAGAAAGATTCCGGTTGGACTCTCCGCCAAATCCTAAGCTTGACAGTAAACGTAAACAAGTTTAAACCCATGAAGGAAAGCTCATTCATCGAATTACCGGAATTCATCAAGCAAAAGAAAGCTTGTGTGAATGTGCAAAACCAGGATAATCAGTGCTTTAAGTGGGCCATCTTGTTCGCATTTCATCCCCAAACTAATCATCCACATCGTATATCTAAGTATGAGGATTTCAAGGATAAACTGCATTTTAAAGGTATTGAGTTCCCAATGCAACCCAAGGACATTTCCAAATTCGAGAGACAAAACAACATCTCTGTAAACTTCTACATTCTGAAGAAGAGGGGTGAGCGCTACGAGGTATCACCATGCCATGTGACCGCGGAGAAGAAGGAGAAGCATGTGAACCTGCTTTTAATCCAGGACTACTATGTGGATGAGGGGGAGGAGGAGGTAGAAGAAGAAGAGGAGCGCCCTCTACCCAAGTTCTACTACGTCTGGATCAAGAATTTCTCTCGTTTCGTGTATAGTTAATTGTCTAAACATAAAGATGAAAAGTATATTTGTGATCGCTGTTTACACTATTTCCACTCAGAGGATAAGTTGAAGGAGCATGAAGTTTACTGTGCTCAAGTCAACAAGTGTAAGGTTATGTTACCACCTGAGAAGGAAAGAATTCTTAAATTTGAGAATTTCAAGCATGGTGAACGCGTTCCCTACATCATCTATGCTGATTTTGAGTGTCTCTTGAAGCCTACACAAGATATGTATGCCTACCAAGAGTATCAAGCTTACAGAATAGGCTACTATGTGAAAAATAGCTTCAACGATGATCACTCTGGATATCGA
Organism: Pteromalus puparum; assembly: GCA_012977825.3. Classification (NCBI taxonomy): domain Eukaryota; kingdom Metazoa; phylum Arthropoda; class Insecta; order Hymenoptera; family Pteromalidae; genus Pteromalus; species Pteromalus puparum. Next base: position 16,710,164 of record CM053172.1, on the reverse strand, counting down.
AGCTATAGACAAGAGTAGGAGGATGGACAAACCCCTTCTCAGTGGTTTGTGGGCGAACTTAAAGCTCTGAGATTTAAGATGGAAGAGGTTTACGGTAAGCCTAAACCGTTGGCGCTCACAGAGGCTGAAGAACGTCAGTTCCAACAGGCTACCGCTTTCCATATCTGCAAGAAGCCATTCTCCGAGCAGCAGACGAAAGATCGCGACCACTGCCACCTAACTGGACGTTACCGTGGAGCTGGCCACCAAGGATGCAACATCAACTTCAAGGACTCGCGCTTCATCCCGGTCATTTCCCATAACCTCACCAGATACGACTCACACTTCATCATCAAGGAGATCGCCACCGCTGTAAACTTCAAGGGACGCGTAAACCTCATCCCTGAAAACAAGAATCGCTACATCTCTTTCACGAAGTTTGTGGATGGAAGTTACAACAGCTTCCGCTTCCTGGACTCCTTCCGCTTCATGGCATCTTCCCTTCATAAAATCCTCCAGTGATCGGCTTATCCTGAGATGATAGGTTACTGGACTTGTTGTTGCCACTGTACTTATTGCAAAGATCTCTGTTGACCAGTTAGGTGTATTGCCCTTCTCAAAAATCTGCTTTACTTTACTCAATCGTACATTACCTCCCACCTTAAATTTAGGATTCTTTGTTTTTGTAACTGTACGAGCAAAACGTTTTAGAACTTGAGCTTGATTATCAATAGAGACTTCACTAGGCCTCATTCCAATAGTTCGATGTTTGCTATCATTATATTTAGATATCAAATCAGGTAAGATATTTAACCACTTGTAGTTTCCTTGAAGACTAAACTGAATCCACATCTTCGTTTTTAAAGTACGATTGAAGCGCTCACATATGTAAGCTTTAAGATTACTATTATACAAAGAGTATAAATTAATCTTGTATTGCTTCATGAGTTTTTCAAAATTCGTATTATAGAACTCTTTACCTCTATCTGTATGCAAATTTTTTGGTACACGACCTTGACGTAATACAGACTTCATAGCGGCTGTAACTTCTTCTCCACTCTTTCTCTTTACTGGAACAGCCCCTGATTGTAAGAAGAAAAACAAAAAATGTAAACTCATGTCTTTACTCTATTCCTTATGTCCGGATTGATGAATATAGTCTAATTATCAGACTTTTACTATCATTTTGATATTCGATTTCTCGCGTAGTAATTTTTTACGTGCTATATACCGTTTGCATATTATTTGTTATCGTTGCTCGTGTCGTCGGCTCTCTTTCCACTCATTTCCCTAATTCATTCAAGTGGCTGCGCTTCGGAGTTTTCCTTATGACCTATTGTGCGGTCTCGACTACCTGCTTTTAGACCCAGCGCTTGCTCTCTCTTTCGTATCATCCTATAGGAAAGGGCATTGACCTATATTTTTGGATTCGACCCATTTAAATGTCTCTCTGCTTAGCTTTATGTAAATGCGAAAACTAAGCATTTCACAGAATCTTACTCTGTATATATATCGTAGAATCTACAAATTTCGAATAGTTCGAGTGATTAAGTATCAAATATTATATTATTTATTAGTTTACGAAGTTAACTTGTATTTAGTTTATTTGCTATACTGTGACGGCTTGTCGGGGGGGGGGGGGATAGCACTAATCTAATAGATAGGTGGCGCTAGTACAAGATAGTGCGTCATTGGCTCAGTAACTAGAGCACACGCCTAAAGATCTTCCTCCTCTTCGTCGGTTTACTTTTGTCCGATTTAGTTTCAAAAAAATCCAATTACAATCCATGTCAACGCCTAACAAACCCGCCGAAGGTTATGAAATGAAATAAAATAAACGAGTAGAGTTAGAGATTATCCAGCAGCAAATCAAACACTTTAGCGTGTAAACATTATAATATAATATATAATACTACTACACCAGTTAGATATAAAACCAATAAAGTCGTGTGAATTTGTGAAATACGTAAAGTTAAACTTTGCGCGAATTAAATAAAAATCTGTTCATACAAGTAAAAAATTCATCGTTAAATGCGAACGAATCAATTTATAGACGGAATAGTACATTCCGATACATGTAACTTAAGTGGCCCGTTATTTTGTGGTGACATGTTGGCGTCTAAGCGTAGCGAGGGTGATCCCTGGTAGAAAATTGAGGCTCAAATGCCCATAATATGCCGTATTTTATGCTAAGTAGACAGATTATGTGACATATTATGCTTATATACCCCAGCTACTATGCGACGGTAACTGGGCATAATATGTCAAAAATTATGGCAAATATTATGTTTCTGATATTTAGGTTTATATTTAGACTGAAATATATTTGTTGTGTTAAAAAACAAATAACTATCCCTGGTAGAAATATTCAAATTATATGAATAAAATCTAGGTATCGTATTAAAGCATCTAGATATGTTTTCTTAAAGGTACATTTTATAAGTAGCAACCTTCCCCTACACATGTACGTACACACTCATATAAAAATGTACAAGCATGCTGTACTGACTGACTTTGTGTTGTGAAAGTGCAAAAGTGTGTAAAAAGTGTCATTTATTTTCTCAAATTCACCAATTGTGAGGTTTTCTAGGTGACTTGCACAGATACATCCACCTCATCATTATGTGAGTCAGTTACTGTCAGTGTCCAAATCTGTCATGATCATGCTAAATCCAAGATATTAAATGTTCGATGTCTGTTCTTTTGCATAGAGACTTGAATTATCCCAAAACAGACTGCGATAACAGTTTTTACTTAACTGTTTTGATTCGGCTTTTCACTTCAAACTTTATGGATTTGGCGTCAAAATTTGCAGGTAAGTCTATAAATGAAACTCAAATTCATATCAGCTAAAAGGATTTCTACTTAATATACTGTTTCTAGATGCCAATACAAATTAACATGTATAATTTCAGCCATGTACGAATTATGGATTATAAGTGAGAGCAAAAACAAAATTGCAAAACAAGTAATCGGAATCAGTAAGAATTTTGTTTGTTACGTAAAAACTGTCACCGCAGTCTGTTTTGGAATAATTTAACAAGTCTCTACGCAAAAGAACAGACATCGAACTTCAATATCATGGATTTAGCATGATCATGACAGATTTGGACGTGGACAGTAACTGGCTCGCAGACTGATGAGATGCAAATAGCTATGAAAATCACTGAGCAACTCATCGTTGGTGATTTTAAACACATAGACACCACTTTTTATAATATTTACACTTGAACAACATTAAGTTAGTCAGTACACTATGCTTGTATATACTTGTATACATGAGATATATAGTTTATCGATATTAGGTTATAAACCCATTGGTGAAGTCAAGTACTCAACATAATGTTGGCATATTATGTCAACATATTATGCTAAGAAAATATGGGCACTAGTTAGTCGACCGGCCATAGATTATGGCGTATTTTCTACCAGGGATATTTACGACGTAGAGAGGTTCTCTTAGGTCACTAGTATCTTATAAAATTTAAGAAAATTTGTAAAATATTTGGTTTTAATTATATCGATTGTGTCAAAATAATTTAAAAACCTGTTTATTACAAAATAAATTTTTATAAATTTTACTTAAGATATGATAAGTAGGATCTTTTATATGTATTTTTATATTTTTAAGGTAATAAAACTTCTTGGAAATAATTCGAAACAAAGGCGGAAAAAGCGTGGTTTGGCCAGTTACGGATCAGTATCATCTTTACCTACATCATCAGTATCGTCTAGACCTTTAACGAGGCATTTCGATAAAAAAAAATCTCACTTTATTGAAGACCGAATAAAGAAAACCAAAGACATTAAAGTAAGTAAGATAAAAACAAAATTATAATACCGTGTTACGTGTGGGGGTCAATATTTTTGTTCGCCGTGAGGTGTTAAACTCACGGTTGCTGCGAAATACCGGTGCGATAAATGAGCACGAAAGATTATCGGTGAATGTTTCTGTTTATTAATCGTTATTCACAATAAATGAATTGTATAAAAGAGAGAAACACGTGTTCAAAGTAACTTTGGAGAATGTGTCTCTCTAATTATCTGATCCCATCTGTGGTCGCCGAGTCAAAACCACCTGTCTAGTGCTGAATCGTAGGTGGTGGAGCAGAGGCCGAGTGCTCGCATGCACCCTCTTTTAGTGCCTCCCTGGGTGGTGCGATTCCTAACCGCGCGGACGATCAAAATCGTGGAAGGGAAGTCGTGCTGAGTCAGAAGAATTGAGCTTTGTGGTGAGTCCGTTGCCATGCGCGGATTTGGCAACTCATACTCGATTGCGTTATAACTAGCTATACTTTATACGTGTGAGTATTTACAAGTGACAACCCCTCTGAATTAATAGAAATTTTGGACACCACCGCTGCTGTTTCAGAAATTTGCTACCTCTCAATTTGGATTATTTATTGAATAATAAATCAATATATTTGAGTTTAATATTTAAAACGAAAACAATGTTTCTATTATGTGCCGTATACCACGTACATATATGAACGTATCTGTTGGAAAGGATGCGTGGAATAAACAACAACTTGTGAGGTTTAAATAATATTATATATTAAAGGCTTGAGAGTCTAGTCGGCAGTGCGTCCGCTCAGCACGGAGTCTTACAGGCAAGAGCGAGAGACGCGAGTACAGAGTATACCGTGTAGTCGGTGCTTAGATTGTACACGCGAGACATGCGCAGTTCACTTGCTCTTGCATGAGCTCCTCTGACTGTACGAAATCGCCGCGAACCCAGAGATGTCGCGACGTGTACCATTCTGTGTATTACGACTGTATAAATTCACATATTACAACAGTATCTTTGGTACGTATTCATTGTATGTACTTTACATGTTAAATCATGAAACAATTTGGAACTAAGGCCTATTTTTTATATGAAATTTATGCAGGATTTTGCGTAGTTATAATGATCCAACAGATGAATCTTCCTACTATAGGTGTCAAATAAGCAGTTTTATTACATATACCATGCTAATTTTATTTTCTACCATTCATACAGGCTTTGGTTTGGTTTGTATTAAGACATATGTATCTCGATGAATTTTTTGGTGATCGTAGTCTGGATCAAACACTTAATTTTTCACATGTTCGTTCTTATTCTCCATGTTGCAAACACTTTTCTTCATCCCAGCATGTGTCCAACCACCCGGATTCCCCCGTTTATGAAGGCAGCTAACACGGCCCTGCTACCGGACTTAGGGCAGCGCCAGACTGGGTACATCAAAATAGGATATAGCGTGCGCTATCGCACTAGCCCACTTCTGCTCTCTCGAGCTTTCCAGCCCGAAGCAAAGTAATTGGCTCTCTGAAGAGTTTCTGGCAAACGTCACACGACTTCACACACTCGTTCAAGCCAATTGACCGGTACTAGCTAGGTAACCAGCCTCCCGTCTTGTCGTCAGTAGAAGCCAAAGACCGTTTAGAGCACTTCGGCACGCAACCTCGGATTGCCTCCTTACCCAGAATCTCCCTCACGAAGCATTTCTGCTCTATCCTCTAAGGCAAACGCCTCGGCGAGCACTCCCCCATCCGCCACCTAGGGGACGCCGCAAACGGGGTTACAAGCTTCCCAAGCAGGTGTGTGTGTGTGTGTGTATGTGTGTGTGTGAGTGTGGGTGTGTGGATGTGTGAATATGTGTGTGTATACATATACTGTAATATTTCTGGAACCACGTAGTCAATATCAATAAAATTTGACATGCATATCTATTTTTGGATTTTGTATTCAGAAAAAATAGTTTGTTTTTCTCAACTATTTTTCTTTTTATGGCCATTTTTTTATTTTACACTATTCTACTTTTTTTCCAATCATCCCATTGTTACAAACAATTTAGTTATCATGCATTCGAAAGAGAATAAAATTTCCTTCTTTTCCTTGTTTGGTCCTCGTGATCGATTGCTCTGTTTGGCCGATAAAATGAAAAACGTAATCATTTTTATTCATATCTCTGTAATTAAACATCATAACCTCACGAAAAAAATCATGTTGATGGGTCATGTGTCAAACTATATCCCATTAAAGTTTTAAATTATTTGACTATTATTCTTTCGGTAATAAATCGATAAAAAATAATTATACTTACAGATAATATATGTCATAAGGCAGTACTTATGGGAGAGAAGTAGAAGTAAAACCATTTGTTGGCGTATATTAAATTTATTTTATAATTTATAGACGTAATTCTCCTATTCCATTACATTATGGAGATGGCGCTGTTTTTCAAACAAAAAAATTGATATCATTATTATCGAGGAATGTTGTTAAAGGTCATACGATGTTGTAAGTTGTCATAATTTGAATTTTTGGGAAGAATACGAAAAATATTATAATAATTTGTATTGTAAAAAATAATAATCACCTAAATAATCAGAAAGTAATCACACCCGAAACATCAGAAAGTAATTACACCCAAAACATCAGAAATTATTCATACGTCACAACAAAAGATAAATTTGAATACGGAAACGTAAAGAATCTTGAACAGAAGGTAAGAATTGTAGATGAATTGGTACAATAATGATAAACAAATTAATATCGTATCAAATAAGTATGCAAGTTCTACTTTTGATTTACTCAGAACAGTTTTTTTACTTTTTGACATTGGCATCGTGATAACGCATGCCGATTGCCAGAGAAAAACAAAATGAAGAAGGAACTCTGCACGTTGGAGTTAAAATTTCTGAGTAGTCTATAGTTACAATAACCTCTGATAATCATGATTTTTTAAAGAAAAGTTAAACATATTGTTTTCGGGTTATTATGGTTAGGATACTTTGCGGAACGTGTTTAAAATCACTTGTAATCGAAAAATCGCCATGAAAAAAACACACGTACGTAACTAAAAATCTTGTTTTTCACCAACGGGTATGGGCAATAAAAACAGAAAAAAACGAGCCTAGGTATAGATTAAAATCAATTATATATAAGTGAAGCTCTAATGCTGTCTTTAGGACTAATCAAATATGATAATGAATGGGATAAGGCTATGCAAGAAGTTTAAACATGGATGATGCCGTATAGTCTTCGTAATTTGCGTGTACGAAATTGAATTAATTGCCAACCGCTATATCAAGATTTATAATGAGAAAAATAGAAAGATGCAATAACTGCAGATTTCCTACGAACTGTAGAAAACCACACCACAGCTATGCCGCAAAATATAACGAGTAATTATCAATTACATAACAATACAAGCGATGCTACTTTAATGACAAATGGTATAGTATTATATAATCAATTAAATAAAGAATAGAAGGAAATCGTTGATATAGTTATAAAATTTTGCGAAAATGCAAGAATGATACTGATTAATAATTTTTCTATGTAAATGGACCAGGTGAAACTAGAAAAACCTTTGTATAATACTATATATAATTTATTACGAAGACATTGAAAAAATATTTGTACTATGGTTTTTACAGGAATAGCAGCAATACTGTTACCACAAGGAATGACTGTTCATAAAGTATTTGGACAACCTGTACCAGTCTTACCTGATTTATCATCAAATGTTTAAGCTGAATTTGTACGAAATACAGATGTATTTGTATAGAATAAATCACCTATCGCATCATGTTATGTTTTAGAAATTATGAATCAATCTTTAAAGGATGTCATGAATAACGATAAATTATTAGGTAATAAAATCGTTATTTTCAGTGGTGATTTTTGTCAATTATTACCAGTATTACTAAGAGGAACACGCAGTAAAGTTATTAATTTATCAATTAAAAACAGTCATTTTTGGAAAAAATTTCATATATTTCATTTAACACAAAATATGAGGGCTCTTAATGAGCAAAATAATTTTGCGGAATTTGTATTGAATAAAGGTAATGAAACTTCGAATCACGATAATTGTGTTATAAAAATACAAACATAGTTGATTCAGTTTATTATTTAATTCGAAACTAATTATACGATGATATGAATTCGTCATTTTATCTTCAAGAAACGTGGATTTAGATGATATTATTAATCAAGTAATATCGTTATTACCCCCTCTAAGAGCTGTGTGACCTTGCCGTAGATGAGGAGGCTTAAGCGGGCGAGAGTCCTGGTCCTGAGGGGGGGGGGGGGGGGAANGCTGTCTTAGTAATAGGAGCGAATCTAATCTCTATAAACGGACACTCTGTGATCTAGCTCTATGATGGCCAGGGGTATGGGACAAGATAATATCAAAATGTCCCGTGGAACGCATCCCACCACTCGACCCCTAGCCTGGCAGTTACAGATCAGCCCTTCGGCTTCTCCTCACCGTGTTGATCTTCACATTCGTTGGAGTAAACTCCCTACTCGAGATCTGGCAGTCTAGGGGTAATTAAAAATTACTCTTAACCATGTTGGCCTAACGCCACAAATCGTACCACCGATTTGCGTCCGTTGAAGATCAAATGGCTAGGAAACCTTTGCCGAACTAATGCAAAATGAATGAATAAATATTAATAAATATAAACGCGTCGAACTCGCTGTTATCTCTGGCAACCCTTGCTTACGTCCGAAACAAAGGCCACCATCCGGCTACCGAGAAACAAGCTGGATCTGGAGGCCGTGCTGGGCCACCTGGGACATCGGCATCCTGACCCGTAACTGCACATATGGAGGGTGCTAGGTTCTGCTTAGTATCCCGGGGGCATCTCGCGAAGAATCCTGTGGTGTAGCTCAAAGTAATAAAATAACCAACAGGAGAATAATCTTCTTCTAGAAGCCTACTTTTTGAACTTTTAGCTCGTGAATGAAATGAAATGTGGCCGATTCACTGTCAGGGGAATAGATCGCAGAACACTGCCTGGGAGCTGGTGGTGGAGGTCGTCACCCCGGAAAAGGTCAGGTGGGCCACTGGGAACTTCCAGCCTTTCAAGGCTCTGGGTACTCATGATATATATCCGGGCTTCCTGCTGGAGGAACTGGAAGGTCTAATAAGCTCCGTGGTCAAACTTTCTAGAGCTAGCGTTACCCTGGCGTACGCGCCTAGAACATTTTTTATGAAAAAAAAATGTGGCATAAATAGGTTAAAAAAGGCAAAAAATTAAGTATTTTTATTGTTGACCATTTCCTAAGCATTCAAATCAAAATCCCTTTATCCATACCAAAAGTACAAGTGTACAAAGCATTTTCCTAAAATTTTAGCCCAATCAAACCATGTGGTCACATGGAATCCTACGGACAGTACCAAAATGCTCAAAACAGTATACGGAGAGTCACTATGGGTAAATAGGTGCTAATATGGATTTATCATGGTAAAAATACAGGTAAACCGCTGCCAATTCTTTGGCACGTAGCTTCCTTCAACATTATGTATTGCTTAATATCATAATTGTTATTACTTCATATATAAATCTATCAATTTTTTTTTTGTTTGATGGATACAATTATTTTGAATCAATTACATATATATAATTGAAGCTCTCTCTCTCTCTCTCTCTCTCTCTCTCTCTCTCTCTTCCTCTCTCATATCTTCGAAACTAACTGGTATCGTAAACAACCCAAAGCAAGGGATCAAGATGCTATATAATTCTAACTAAATCCAAAATTTTAAATCGATTATTGACGTTTTACTCCAGTTATTGCGTCACGTAAAAATAACGATTCATAGTATACAGGGTGAGAAAAAAAAATTTGAAACTTAATATCTTTGAAACTAACTGGTTTCGTAAACAATTCAAACATAGGGATCGAAGTGCTATGTAATGCTAACTAAATCCAAAAATTTGAACTTGATTAATGCCTTTTTACTCCAGTTATCGTGTCCCATAGAAAAACGACATTTTCAGTTTTTGATGTTTCTCTCCGATGAACTTACTTAAAATTAAAGTAGTATATAGTTCTAATTACCTTCAATAATCATATATTTTTTTAGAAAGGTTCGACATTTAAATAGAGTTTAAATGTGGTGTGCCCCCTTAAGAGTAACAATGTCAGACCCGTCTCACCGATCGCCGAATCGAACAGCTTCCTTCATTGAAACCCATAAAGTCAATATAGGCACATAAGGTTGTAGTTCAAATGAGAAATGATATACACAAAACGCTAAATCATTACCAAACAACAGTAAATATTTAAATAAGTATAACCAGCAGAGCCTTCCGAACTTTTAGACTGCTTCTGATGGTAAAATATTTCGAGTGAATAACTATATCAAGGGGCGCGATAGCGCCCCGATAGCAAGCATAAATTTTATATACAGTGCCGTCGGGAGCACCGCGACCCTATTATAGTTTAAATTTGCTAGATAACCTAGATAACCTAGATACGCGTTTTACAAATAATTCTATTATATTGTTTCATCCGATATTAATGCTGATGTCTGAGTATTCTATCTTAAAGATTTTAATTAGATCTTTCTAATTACCGTTGCTTTTTGCTGAAAAAATTGCTACTTCAGCATTTTTTTTATTTTTCTTTAATTTTTCGCCTCCTCGATTCTCTTTTTTTAGGCTCAGTCAATCTCAACAATACTGAGATTGTTGGTTATGGGAGGTTAGAAGTTCATATCGACGCCTAAGGGGGGAAACGTCCTATCTCGGAAGCCGCTCCGACAACGGCCTATGTCGGAAGCCACTGCAAGAACGTCCTGTGTCGGAAGCCGCTCCGAGAACGTCCTATGTCGGAAGCCGCTTTGAGAACGTCCTATCTCGTAAGCCGCTCGAGAACGTCCTATCACGCGATCGGCTTCGAGAACGTCCTATCTCAGGAGCGTTTTTTTTTTCTTGAATTTTGTAGTGGCAGGCATGCAAGATTTGAAATCGCGATTTCTGCCTGAAATACGCGGTGAAAAATTGTGAAAAAATTTGGAGTCGACCTCGGAGTCGACTCTAAGCTGTCATTCGTCTTATATCAGTAAATATCTTATGAAAGTAAAGTTTAGAAATGCGAATGGATGTTTACGCGATTATAATTTAACTCAAAATGATTGTAATGTCCTATTCTACACAATACTTTTTAAATAAAGCTTGAAATGAATAACCAAGCCTAGAGCGCCGTAGCAAAATGTCATTTACACTTTTAGTTTTGGCAGGGCTACCACATTCCCTTAACCACTATGCAAAAGAGATGTCATATATATTTTTTTTTTGCAGTATTCTGCAACAAAGATGTTTCTGAAATATATATACTATATACCTCATGTATAAAAGTATATACAAGTATAGTGTACTGACTAACTTAATGTTGTTCAAGTATAAATATTATAAAAAGTGGTGTCTATGTGTTCAAAATCACCAATGATGAGGTCTGCTAAGTGATTTTCATAGATCTTTGCATCTCATCAATATGCGAGCCAGTTACTGTCCACGTCCAAATCTGTCATGATCATGTTAAATCCAAGATATTGAAGTTCGATGTCTGTTCTTTTGCGTAGATACTTGTTAAATTATTCCAAAACAGACTGCGATAATAGTTTTGCTTTCTCCTAGAGAAAGCTTTGTAATATTAAAATTTTCAGTTTCGCTGAAACTTCATAGAAACATGTTTTTAGAAGTTAGAAGTTCGAATTACGTGTTTTTAGGAAATGTCCGTATGGATGTGTGTGTGTGTGTGTGTGTGTGTGTGTGTGTGTGTGTATGTGTGTGTGTGTGTGCATGTATACCGTGATATTTCTAAAACTACTCCGTCAATATCAATCAAATTTAACATGCATATCTATTTTTGGACTCTGAATTCGGGAAAAACATTTACTTTTTAATTTTTTCAATTACTTTTTTCATGGCCATTTATTGATTTTTGGAAAACATTATTTTCGTTTTTTTTAATCATTATATTGTTACAAACAATTCAGCTAAAATGCATTTGAAAGGTAATAAAATTATCTACTTTTTCCCGTTTGGTCCTCGGGATTGACCGCTCCGTTCGGCAGATAAAATGAAAAAGGTGATTTAAAAAAAAAAATTCATATCTCTAAAACTAAACATCATAATCTCACGAAAAATAATATGTTGATGGGTTACGTGTCAAACGATATTCCATTAAAATTGCAAGTGATTTGACTACTTATTTTTTTAGTAATAAATCGAAAACTGAAAAAAAAGTTTTTTTTTTGAGTCTTGATTACGGACGTAAAAAGGCCTTATTGCATTTGAGATTTCGGGAAAAGGTAGATATTTTATATGTTTTGGCTAAGTTCATTGCGCAGCTTTAAAACCCCTATGGTTCTTAAGATATCAAGGTTTGAATTTTGTTTCCTTATATCTCTAAAACAATGTAGTCAAATGCTTCAACATTTTATTTGGTGATTCACCATAAACGAAGATATCTGCTGTTAAAATTTCAAACGATTTCGTTGAGCGGTTCTTAAGTAAAGAGCTGAAATGTAAGAACCGATTTTTCTAAAAAATTTGGCTTCTACAGCAAAATAATTAAACTTAGAAATAATTAAAATATCATTCACATACTGTATTTTAAAACAATATTTTGAAGAAGCTACGCGCCAATGAATTGGTAGCGATTTTACTTAAGTGTCTTGATTCGGCTTTTCACCTTCAACTTTATGGCTTTGGCTTTGGCTTCAATATCTTGGATTTAACATGATCATGACAGATTTGGACGTGGACAGTAACTGGCTCGCATAAGGTGAGATGCAAAGATCTATGAAAATCACTTTATAGCACGCTAACCTCAAAATGCCAACTTTATTGTCGATTTTGAGGTTAGTATGCTATAAAATATCGTATGAGACTATTGTGGGAGGTGTTGTTCCACCTTCGCTTGTGCGAAAAACCTCGAGCAAGGTAGACAACCATCTCCCACAACAGTGTTATAATATACTATAGCAGACCTCATCATTGGTGATTTTGAACACATAGACACCACTTTTTATAATATTTACACTTGAACAACATTAAGTTAGTCAGTACATTATACTTGTATATACTTTTATACATGAGGTATATAGTATATATATTTTAGAAACATCTATGTTGCAGAATACTGCAAAAAAATATATATATGCCATCTCTTTTGCATAGTGGTTAAGGGAATGTGGTAGCCCTGCCAAAACTAAAAGTATGAAAGACATTTTGCTACGGCGCTCCAGGCTTGGTTATTCATTTCAAGCTTTATTTAAAAAGTTTTGTGTAGAATAGGATATTACAATCATTTTGAGTTAAATTATAATCGCGTAAACATCCATTCGCATTTCTAAACTTTACTTTCATAAGATATTTACTGATATAAGACGAGTGACAGCTTAGAGCCGACTCCGAGGTCGACTCCAAATGTTTTCACAATTTTTCACCGCGTATTTCAGGCAGAAATCGCGATTTAAAATCTTGCATGCATGCCACTACAAAATTCAAGAAAAAAAAAACGCTCCTGAGATAGGACGTTCTTGAAGCGGATCGTGTGATAGGACGTTCTCGGAGCGGCATCCGACGTAGGACGTTCCCGAAGCGACCTCCGGGATAGAACGTTCCTGAAGCGACCTCCGTGATAGGACAGTAGATAGGCTATAGGCATACTGGCTCACACGGGTTCTGGCTCACCCCCTCTTCTCTCCAAGTGAGCCAAAACCCGTGCTGTGTATTTTAGATGGAGGGATTGTCGATCCCTCCCTTCCCACGCCTAGCGATCGAGAATTCTCCCCTCTCTCAAGGTGAGCTAGAATCCGTGGCATGCATTTTAGATAGAGGGATTTTTAGATCCCTCTCTTCCCTCTCCAAGCGATTGAGAATTTTCCCCACTCTTAGAGTGAGCCAGTAACCGTAGTGTGTATAAGTCCCAATTCTTCTCTTCTCCGCACCCTAAAAATAAATTAGTGGTGGGTATATGCCCCTCCTCCGTATTCCCTCTGTCCAATGAACCGTAGTGTGTCCTCCTCTTTTTTTTCCCCGCATTACCCCTTCTCCAGAGCATTATAGATAGAGGGAGCGAACGGGCCCTGAGCGCACTACTCGGCTAAAGAGAGAGAAAATACTGCACTACTCGGCTAAAGAGAGAGAAAATACTACTATATGATTTTCGCCTCCTTTACCAACTGCACCTGCTAGATTTTGTTTCTTCTGAGAAGAAAAGATTAGAATTTTTCCCATAAGCAGCGGTTCTCGCGCAGGTATAGACGGCAACCCTCGCACAGATGTTTTTCATTTTTTATTGCGGTCCTCGCGCAGGTATAGACGGCAACCCTCGCACAGGTGTTTTTTTCTTCCGCCTTTACGCGTTTCGTTAGAGATATTTCACAGACTACATGTACAGATTGCGTAGGTACTATCCCTTACACTTTCCATGCGGTCCACGCGCAGGTAGATAGACGGTATCCCTCGAGCTGATATGGACGCCAACCTTTGCACAGGTGTTTTTCCCTAGGCCTTTTCGCATTAGAGACTGTGTGTAAATGACTTTTCTGTCAACTCTGTCCGATGAGAGATTTTTTCCCAAGATCTTTTCTCACACGAGAAGAGGAAAATCTCACAATTCTCCTGTTTTAAAAATCAACCGTAGAGATAACTGATGGGTTTTCAGTACCGCAAAGGCTGGTCAATATATTTTTTACTAACCGTGTGCACAGGTGTCTCTCGCATAGATGTGGATAATTTTTTCTAGACAAGCAAATCTTAAAGAGAGATTTTTTCCCATTATCTTTGAGAAGAGAGATTTTTTCTTAAGATCTTTTCTCACAATCCTCCTGTTTTAAAAATCATCCGTAGAGAGAACTGATTGGGATTTTTTGAGGGTGAACGCAAAGGCTGGTAATTATATATTTACTGACCGTGTGCACAGGTGTCTCTCGCATTCTCTAGACAAGCAGATTTCAGAGAGAGATTTTTTCTCAAGATCTTTTCTCGCGCTAGAAAAGGAAAATCTCTCACGGTCAAAAAAGGGAGTATACTAAAGGGAGGTGGACACAAGATTTTAGAAAATTGGAAAGGGATATTGTTTTCACGAATCGTAAGGCTTTTCACCCTCAAGAGATGTGAGGAGGTGAGTCAATCGAAGAAAAAACAATGGCATCGAAGAAGAGTTCCAGCAGCAGCAGCAGCAGCAGAGGAAGCAGCAGCAGGGATAGCATCGGGGCGATGCAGGATAGGATACGTTGGGTGATCTCCAACGCTCCAACACTCTTGATGTTGTTGGAGCATGTCTCCTGGGCCATGGAGGCAATAGACTCACGTAAGTGAATTAAATTATTATAAGTTTTTCTTTTGTAACTGGAGAATGATTTTTTATTTTTTTTTATTTTTTAATTAATTTTTAGTGCCATCTCTTCCACCTCTTGCTGCTATGCAGCAGTTATATAACGGTGTGAGGCCGGGAGGTTCTTCACCAAGCCTAGAGAACCGGTCCACTGCAGCGAGCACATCAAGTCCGAGACCGAGTACGTCGTCATCATCGAGACCGAGTACGTCGTCATCATCGAGACCGAGTACGTCGTCATCAGCGAGGTCGAGTACGTCATCATCAGCGAGGCCGAGTACGTCGTCATCAGCGAGACCGATTACGTCGTCATCAGCGATGCCGAGTACGTCGTCATCAGCGATGGCGAGTACGTCGCCATCAGCGAGGCTCAGCCCGTCGTCATCGGCGAGGCTGAGCCCGTCGTCATCGGCGAGGCTGAGCCCGTCGTCATCAGCGAGGCCTAGCACGCATCAGCAAGTCCAAGGGCAAGCACACGACATGTGCGACTTCAAGGGCTGCCGCATCGCCTATGGAGAGTACTCGCCCCAGCCGCCCTCCAAAGAGGTCCAGTTCGAGGAGCTCGCGATCGAGCTCTTCTTCAAGCTCGAGCTCTAGCTCTAGCTCGAGCTCCAGCGGTACCTCATCGAGTTGCGAGTCATGCAACTCAGTTAGGATCATCAGAAGCCTGAAGCCTATTCCAAAAAAGGCTAAATTGAATGGTAAGTTGTTTTTTATAATTCATAATAATAATATTCCTCTCACTTATTAATAATAATAATTGATTTTTTTTAATTTTTTTCCAGCGGAAGCCAATGTTAACAAGAAGATGCCGACAAGCCGTGGCCTGCTGAGTTTGAAAAAACCAAGCAGTGGCACGCAGCAACAACAGCAGCAGCAACAACAGCAGCAACAACAGGAGCAACAACAGCAGCAACAACAGGAGCAACAGCCACAACAGCCACAACAGTCCGGTGGACAAAATGTTCCGAGAATAATTGACGATGAAATTATTCTCGATCCAATCGACATATCAAAATTTAAAAACCCGAAAAAATAATGTAAAATATGTATTAATTTTTGTTTGTAAATTAATTTTTGTAATTTAATCTTAACAGTACATTTGAAAAATTTAATGTGATATTATCAATAAATAGAAATTGTCCTTCATCATAATTTATGGTTCCAATAAATAAAATATTGTTAAATTTAATGTGATATTATAAATAAATAGAAATTATCAATCCACTAGACATTGTCCTTCATTATAATTTATAGTTCCAATAAATATTGTTTTAATATATAGTAGTATGTTAGTGCTTTTTTTAAAACTCTGAAAAATATGCAGCCTATAGCATTAAGTTCCGCAAGGTTTGACAAAACAGTAATTTCCAGTTATAATTTTCAGTTATAAATATTTTCTTTTTCAATTAATTACATTAACTATTTCTTAGGACGTATAAAAAAAAAAATTAAATAATACTTTTTTTTTTTTAATGGTTCTTTATTTCCAGTACAAACATGTGCATACATTATTCTTTTTTTTAAAAGTATTATCTGTTTCATCTTGACCATATGTAGATTCTAAATAATTTAACAGCCACGATCGTATCGATACGACATTGTGAATGGCACACATTGGTTTCCTCCGTATACAGAGGGCATGGTTAAAGCAGAAGTACTGGTTTTCACTTAATACTTCTTCAAGAGGTGGACAGCCAAAGTCTTCAACATTTGAAATGGATCTGCAAATAAAGTAAGAAAATAATTAATCGAAAAGTATAAAAGTATGAATAAGTAACAAAAAAGTTTTAAATAGTATGCTTAACGTACATATTTGGTAATATATTTTTCATCCATTGGACTTTCTGCTCTCCTTTCATAAATATTTTCTCTACTCCTTGTGTGCAGATTTGTAAAATTCGATGGAGACGATGATACGGAATATCGCCAGAGTTCCACGCTATTCCATGATGACTCTTTTCTAACCATTGAGTCATGCATTTTTCCTCTTCTGTAAGTTCTTCCCATGACATGGGAGGTTTGAAAAGATATGCGGTCGGTAAGGCAGTTTTCCTTAAATTGAGGAAACTGATTTCTTTAAAAATAAAAGTATCTTCTGCGATTCTTTGGAATCCTTGAATATCACAAACATACGCTTGTTCTTCTCCACATTGCAATATTGTATTTTTAAATAACAAATCGTAGTCACGTGCTCTTGCCATTTTCCAGCTTTGTAGGCAGTTAAACGAGAAGTGATCTCGTAAGGTTCTAGCATCCTGGATATATAATATGAAACTCCGCCTCACACTCTTCTAGGATTGGATAACCCGAAAAATGCATAGCTCTCATTGGTTTTCACTGAAAGACGATTTTTGGTTGGATGGAAGAAAGAAAATTCATCCCTTCTCTAGAAAATCTTCCTCCTCTCCTCATCAACGAGCTCTTCATCTTTGCCATTGGTCAGTTACTGAGATTTTCCACCTCTACTTATGTCGATTTTAGCTTTAAAAGAGTGGAATCTCTCTTGGACGAGTACAGTCTGCTTTTTCAGTCTCAACTCTTGTGCCAGTTTTTTTTAAAGAGAAATTTTTGTGAAGGATAACAAGTGATACTCTAGTGAAAAAAAAAAATCAGTAAAGATGGCTTCGATTGATCTATTTGAACGTCTTGTTCAAGTGCTTCGCGATACAGCACAAAATGTAGATCAAATGAGTAGTGCTGACATACATTATTGGCTAGATATGTGTCAGTCGACCATAAATGAATTAAATGAAAAAATTTCAAAATCTAATCTCACCAGAGGAGAGAAACAGAAATGCCAAACTTGTTTGACGCATCTTTCCTGCGTGCAAGTGGAATTTGAACATCATCTTCATCGAGGAGGTAGTCTGCAAGCTGAGGAATCAGAAGCTAGAGTAGAGTGGCGCGATGTTCAATCAGCCTTCCAAAATCGAATTAGGACTGGCGTAGTTGTAAATATAAAACATATAGACATTCTGAGTTTCCTGAATGATGCACAAAAGCTCTTCAAAGTTAAAACAGAGGCATGCTTAAAAGAATATAATGCTGTGAAAATAAATTCAGACTTTATTGCAGAATTTTCGATGCAGAAAAATGGAGAAGAAACTACAGACATAAAATATTTTACAAGTGAAAGTGCTGCAGTATACTTGGCAACAGAGTAGTCCTGGCGCTGGCCATAAGTGGCCGTGGGCCATCGAGGTCCAAGGATCCACCAAGGTTTTTCTTATGTATTTTTGGCTGCTGAAACCGAATCCGCAAGGTGTTTTGCGCTAAAAAGGTGCAAACATTAGTTATTAACAATTTAAGCAATAATTACGAGAATTTCACACTATAACGTCAAGGTAAGATCCGTTTAAGTTTTTTAAAGTATTTTGAAGCATAATGAGTTGAAAATTATATAAATACAATAAACGTAATAATAAATAAATAATAAAAATTATATAAACAATTAAAATTTCAGGATTTTTTTTAAGATTCATAAATTTAAAAGATTAATAAGGTTATTTCTTGGTGATCTTTTAGAGGTATTACAAAAATAATTTTAAACAAAATTATAATTTTTTTTTCAATATTTTTAATAACAAAAATAAATTAATAAATTAATATGTAAATAAATTATAAGTTATAAAACTTAAGTCAAGTTTCTTGTTCCAAGGTGTCTATAGACGTAATATTATATTTGTTCTGACATGTTTTGTCTCTGTGACAAAAACAGAATGAGCAACATTCAATTTCAGCAGCAACACAGCAGCACGTTTTCCTTGAGCACACTTTACAGTTGCAGCTAGGTACCAAGTCATTTATTGGTGGTAATAATATTGTTACTATTTCAGGTATTAATAAGTCGTTCTCTTTTTTGAATCCGAAAGCCAGTACATTTAATGGTGAGTTTTTTTCTAATAAACACTTCGTTTGCAAATTAACAATATAAAACGCCCGTAAAATATGCAATCGCATTGTAGCACTTGTCGGTGGTAAATTTTCGGTGGAATCACATGTAGCGTGATGATAAGACCAGACTCTTAGCTCATTGAACGTATTGCAGTTTGAGTTTTTCTTATAAACTTTAACTAAATATTGTTCTGCTGCTTGTAAATACTTTTCAAAATTTTTTTCTGAATCATCTGACGTATAGAAAATGAATAACATATTATTAAACTTCATCCGAAATATTTATTTTATTACATAAAATACAAATTTCATTACCTTGACCAAATCCTAATAAATATTTCTCCGGATCTCCTTGCAATGCAGATGACTTGGTACCAACTTTGCTCGTATAATCCGAGCCTGTAAGGTGATGGACAGCTGGCAAAACGGAACATAATTTTTCTCCATGAACACACGCTAATGTGTGTATGGGAATGTCTCTAATGGTATTACTTGATCCTGCTTGAAACCAAAGGGCCTAAAAAGAGAAATTGTACAAAATGAACATGATTTTTTTTTTACAATTTATAATATAGATATAAGAAACCTGTAAGCCGTTCGTTTTGAAAATTGTCCAATAATATAAGGCCAATATGATGACGTCAGTATCGGATGAAATTACGTAAATATTTCGAAATCCATTCATTACAGCATGGTTAATGTGTAGCATAATTTTTTCATCAGCTTCTTCTACATCGTTACGCTGAAGAGATTGCCAGAATGAATCGTCTTTATCGGAATTAATGCATGAAGAAGGCTCAGTATTTGTTGTGCTAAAAATTATTTCGATTCCTTCAAAAATATAATTATAATTTTCCACATACTGACGCAAAAAAGACTGTAGTAACATTTTATTTTCTGATGAACCCCAAAATTTACTTTCTTCTTTTGGTAGAGCTGTTTTTTCATTTATATCGCTATATGTAATGCAATTTGGCTGGCGTCGTCTTAAGCGTTCAGAAGACTTGAGTGAATTTGGGAAGTACGAATCAAAAATGAAATCAATTCGTGTGGTAGAGTTTACATCTACTTTACTTTTAACATACTGACAAAAGCTAATAGCGAGATCAACAAACGTATTCTTTCCTTTCCAGCCGATTTTTCGCATTACCAACATAACATCAATAATTACACAAGTTGAATTGTCAGTCTTTGTACAACTATATTCGTCATTTGGAGTTCTCTGCGAACCTTCACAGAGAGAAGACGTGTTTACAAACGCTCTAATAAGATCGTAGTGAATTGCGCGACAACCGATATACAGGGCTTTCTAAAGCCCTGACAATCAGCATTCCTAAGAATGCCAAATCACAACACTGAAACGACGATGGCTTTTCCTGGTGAAATTCCATCGACACAAGATTCTTCAAAAGTTTTTTCGTATACAGTTAAAGANGAGTTCTCTGCGAACCTTCACAGAGAGAAGACGTGTTTACAAACGCTCTAATAAGATCGTAGTGAATTGCGCGACAACCGATATACAGGGCTTTCTAAAGCCCTGACAATCAGCATTCCTAAGAATGCCAAATCACAACACTGAAACGACGATGGCTTTTCCTGGTGAAATTCCATCGACACAAGATTCTTCAAAAGTTTTTTCGTATACAGTTAAAGATACAGGTTCTATTAGTTATGCAAGTGCTGCTCAAAAACAACAGTTTCCCAAACGAGATCAGGGATTAATCATAGACTGTGCTGAAGGTTTGAGTTTAACTGACTACACGTGTGCTGTGGGTGAATTAGTTGAAAAAAGAAATATTTTATACTCAACAAGAATCTCGAACAACCGAATCTGTCTATACTTGGCATCAAAGGACTTAGTCAATGAACTGACCGATAAACATAAATTTCTACAAATAGGAGAGATACAAGTAAACGTCAGACCCCTCATCATCAAACAGCAAAGGGTAATCTTCTCAAACGTAGCTCCTCCAATTCCCAACTTCGTCCTCGAAGATATCTTAGACAATCTAAATATTAAACGCGGATCACAAATCACCACACTCAAAGCGTCCATCGCCAGGGATGGATTCAGTCATGTATTAAGTTCCAGGAGACAGATTTACATCAATCCCGAAGATACATCTAAGTTACCGGATCTTTTAAAAATAAACTACGAGGACGTCACATATTATATATACCCAAGTACCTCATCTTTAAAATGCTTCTTGTGCAAAATGGAGGGCCACATAGCTAAACATTGCCAAACTAAATCAGATTCGAGCCAGAACAATAACGATCCTTCTTCAGAAAATAAAACAACACCGCCAGCTGTAATTAATAGTCAATCGCATGAGGTAGCGAGAGCACCAATCGACGACGAACATCCTGAATCTAACAAGCAGCTTCAAAATGCCATCGAAACACCTAAAAACCCAGCGTTTGAACCAATGCCTCCACCGATCAACAATAAAAGACCACCATCGAGTAACATATCAACCTTGACAGAAAACAGCACAAAGTTAAAAAGAGAGACCAAAAAACCCAAAGTAAGCCAAGAAACCGTAGAAAAAAGACCACAAGACACGGAAATAGCTATCATATTGCAACCAGCAAGTAAACTCATTGAAGAAAATGCAAGCAGTTATCCACTAGATCTAAAAAGTATCGTAAATTTCTTGACCGAATCCTACGGTAATCGGAAAATTCCAGATTTAGCTCGCAGCTACACCCAACACATAAGGCTGTTGTGTGGTATGCTCCAAGACATTTACGATAACATAACAGACAACAACTTGAAAAGTCGAATTCGCAGAATTATCAAGCGCCTAACTCACGATAGCGACGATGCCAGCTCCACAAGTGAGTCTCTATCTATAGATGAAGAAGAACTATAACAACTAACATAGACATGGCTAATTCCAAAATATACGTAAATTCTAATATAAGAGTTATGTATTGGAACGCAAGAAGTTTACGAAAGCGTCTTCACGAACTGACTCCCATCCTACACAACGTAGACATCTTCATCTGCGTCGAATCATGGATAACTCAAGAAGAAGATGAAAAAAGAAGTCACAACGTTCCTGGTTTTTTGACGTTTCGGAAAGATCGACAACATAAAAGAGGAGGAGGTATTTTACTTTTTATTAGAAAAAACCTCGAGTTTGCGGAAATTAAAGACGTTAGGTCTCCTAGCGAATCAGTCGAACTGTGCGGAATTCGAATTATAAATACACTCCCGTCGCTTGAACTGTTTATATGCTATAGATCACCCGGTAATACGTTAGCGCAAGACCAATGGGACATGATCGTCAATAATCTCAAAAATAATAAAAATTGTATTCTTTTAGGAGATTTTAACGCGCACAATCGAGCATGGAACTGCGAAAAAACCGATACAAATGGCGACAGATTTTTTCGAGCTATTGACGATCATGACCTGTACATCCATAACGACAATACTCAAACATATATAAATCTAAACCAAAATATTAGATCAAATATCGACCTATTGATTTCCACAATTGATATTGCCGACAAAATCAGTGCGAGAGTGCATGACGAGACGTTGGGCTCTGACCACTTTCCCATCTTTTTCGAAGTTCAAACGCAAAAAAGCAAATACACCAAAAAATCATTCAGATTAAAAAAAGTCAGAACTGAATGGAATAATTTTGCCACGGAACTGGTTGAAAAATATCCAGAATTTCTTAAAAATAACTACAATAACCTCCCTGCCCATAAAAAATATAACTTTCTTATTGCATGCATCGTCGACTCAATTAACAATAGCAACCCTAAGCCTAAATCTCTTCACACAAAAAAGAAAAATAATCCAGTTCCTTGGTGGAATAGTGAATGTGACCGAGTTAAAAAATACAGAAAAGATACCTATAAAAAATGGGAAGAAACCCTAGAACTATCGGACCTCATTGAATATAAAAGAGCGCACGCAGTAGCAACAAGAACCATAAAAACAATCAAAAAAGAATATTTTAGAAAGTTCGCGGAAACCATTAATTTTAGAACGAATCCAAACTATGTATGGGATAAATGCAAAGTACTCAAAAACAAATGGGTTAAAATCACACCTTCTCACGTCTCGGAAAACCTATCTAAAACTCCAAAAATCAATACTGCTCTTGACAAAATTAGCCCGTCATATACGATCACTGACCCTTCATATCTCCCAACTTGCAACAAAAATGATTTCTTTGATTCATACTTCGATTTCTATGAGTTTAACACAGCTTTGTATGCTAAAAATATCAAATCATCTCCTGGTCTCGACGGAATTGATAATGAAATAATTCAAAAACTACCCATCAGATATCACCTACTTCTTTTAGATATCTTTAACGAAATGTATTTTACAAACGACTTCCCCGATAGCTGGAAAAACTCATACGTTCACTTTATTGACAAACCAGATGGGAAAGGGGTCAGACCTATAGCGCTCACGTCATGCGTATGCAAGTTATTTGAAACCTTGATTAAAAACAGACTGCAGTGGTGGTGCGAACAAAACAATTTTCTACCGCCAAGTCAAGCTGGGTTTAGACAAGGAAAGTCTTGCACCGACAATTTAACAAACTTAGCTCTTAATATAAACGAAACACTTGTTAAAAAAAAGTCTTTGATAGCCGCATTTCTCGATGTGTCCGGCGCCTTTGATGATGTCAAATGTGATATTCTACTAGACAAACTTGCAGAGATCGGATGCACCGAAAACTTAATTCAGTTTGTTAAGTTCATAACTCATGAGAGACGAATATTTACTGAAACCACAGGCAAAAATTTTCGAACCGTGGGTAAAGGAGTCCCTCAAGGGGGGGTTCTGAGCCCACTATTCTACATAATATACGTAAGGAATATCACAGATGGCTTACCAAAGAGCGTCGGAATATCGCAGTTTGCTGATGATATCGCCATCTACTCCAACTTCTCACCGCCAAAAAAATGTCGAAATAGCGTCGAAAAAGCTGTCAACACTGTTAACAAAAACTTGTCAGAAATAGGACTTAGTCTAGCTCCTCATAAAACAGTCCTTATACATTTTAATAGCGGACATATTCCACCAGGTGAAACGTCAATTACTATTGGAGATTGCATCGTCAAATCTAGCGAATCTGTACGTTTTCTTGGAGTAATATTTGATTACAAATTTAATTTTGTAGAACATATTCAGCAATTAAAGAAAAAATGTATGAAAGCAATTAATATTCTTAAGTTTCTATGCGGTACATGGTGGGGATCTGATCCCTCAACCCTAATCACATTATATAAAAGCTACATACGATCAATCATAGATTACGGAAGCTTAATCTATTACCCCGCTCAGAAAAGATATAAAGATATGATAGAAAATGTACAATATTCGGCTATAAGGATTGCTCTAGGCTATCGAATCACCACCCCAAAAAACGTTATGTTGGCGGAGTCTAAACTCTCATCCATCGAGAATCGAGCGGAATTTCTATGTAAATGCTTTATAACAAAAGTCATGTCCAACAAAAGATCGCTAACACAGGAAAACATCAGGAAATTCAACCTAACATTAGCTAACGAAAAATATAAAATAAAGAAAAATCCGATATTAAGTCGATGCATTGACGAACTTCTAAATTCTGAATCAAAGATAGACTTTTGCTCCTATGATCTACATGAACACGACTACAAAGCTGTCCATTTAGGTATACAAATAAATACTGAGCTTGGAAAAACACTAAAAGAGGTTGAATTTCCTAATGCGTACCTTGACAGATTTATAAAAAATGAAAATGCAAGGGAAGTGTACACTGATGGCAGTAAAATTGAAGGTTCTAAAGCATTAGGAACATCGTGTTTCTGCCCAGAGCTAAATATAAGAATTAGTAAAGCCATCAACTCGTCTGGATCAGTGTTCACAGCCGAATGCTATGCACTTTCAAATGCACTTGACATAGCTTTAGAAAATCCTCATCCAAACTATATTATATTCTCGGACTCACTATCTGCGCTCCAAAGCTTGCAATCACTCAAACACACAGCTACAAAAAATCCACATATCTACGAAATCAAGCGCAAATATTACGAATACGTGAAAAATAATAACGACAGCTCGATCAAGTTTTTTTGGATCCCTTCGCATAAGGACATTATAGGCAACGAAATTGCAGATGAGATAGCTAAAGTGGCAACAGCCAGTGACGAAGATATTACGGTGATCATACCATTCACAGATCACTATGAACGATTTAGAAAAAAAATGAAAACCGAAACCGAAAAATGTGTTAAAGAGACAGGCCAAACAAAGGGCAAAATGTACTTCGACTGTTACTACTCATCGAACCAAAAACCCTGGTTCACGAATGTAAGTCTGAACCGCCGCAGCATTGTTACGATAAACAGATGCAGGGCCAATCACTTTAATCTTGCAGCGTCTCTTGCACGAATGAACATTATCGACAGTCCTCTATGCGCATGCAATGAAAGGGAGGAAGATTTAGAACATGTTCTGTGGGAATGCAAGCTATACGATGCCAAAAGATTGCATATGATTCAAGAATTTAAGAAAATAAAATTACGTCCACCTTTTGACATTAAAAAAATACTGTATAAACCTAACATTAAAGCGTGCGCAATCATATGTAAATATTTCGAAAATTGCGAACTCTATATATAAGAAAAATATACATAATCTAATGTAACATAATACAATGTACACCTTGTATAGCTATATAAGCCTCACGTATACGTAGAGATCAACAAACGTATTCTTTCCTTTCCAGCCGATTTTTCGCATTACCAACATAACATCAATAATTACACAAGTTGAATTTTCAGTCTTTGTACAACTATATTCGTCATTTTTCAAAACTTTTTCCAGTTCTCGCACTAAGGAGCTTTTGTTATTTTCCTTCTTCATCATCCCATCGTCATCAAACAGCTTATTGTCATATGTTAAGTCGTATGTTAGTAATTTATCTATTGGATATTTCCGTTCTGCTGCTAAAGCAAATATACGGTGGATTCCACCGTTTTTCTTATTCTTTTTTTTTTCAGTATTCGATTTTTCAGTAACTGGAATAGTCTTAAACGATGGCAGATTGCATCGCGGAATCAACGCAGAAAGCGGTTTTGCTTTATCAATGATTCTTTCTTTCTTAAATTTATCGTACAATTCCGTTCCTGTTATAAAAATATTTAATATTTCT
Organism: Pteromalus puparum; assembly: GCA_012977825.3. Lineage (NCBI taxonomy): Eukaryota > Metazoa > Arthropoda > Insecta > Hymenoptera > Pteromalidae > Pteromalus > Pteromalus puparum. The sequence goes on along the minus strand of CM053172.1, from coordinate 16,683,980 downwards.
TTTGTACTGTCAGGGTGTACGAGCTCTCCCGTGATAAGATTTTGTAATTTTTGCGATCCCGAAGTAAACGGATTAATGTTTCTGTCCTCAAGAAAATTCAAAATACTTGTGATTGCATCTTCAGATTTGGCTGCAGTTTGTTCTGTAAACTCGTGATGAATATCTAACTCTACATTTTCTTCGTTAGATAAAGTTATAGTTTTTAACACATCCGATATAGCTGCCAACTCGTGGTATGTCAGATTCCATGCAGTGACCGACTCCTTCTTTTTAGTAATCCCAATAACACCGGCATTGCTTTTTGATGATCGATTTATAGTTTGTTCTAGTGATTGGTCTGGACTGACAGATGTGCCAGAAGTGTCAGACTGTTTAACGACGAATCGGCCTTCTACAAATTTTGCATAAACTTCGGGGGCATTTTTTTGTAACATCAAAATATCTTCGAGATAAATTGAACCCCATCTAGCGTAGTTCACTCTGTCCATGACATGAAATATTGGCAGTAACTTTTGCACAGTTTTTACATGCAAGTGCCAGTCGCCACAGCGATCGGCACGGATTAAATCGTTCATAAGACTTATCATTACGAGAACATTATTCCAATACCGAAACAGTTCCGATTCCTCACATCTTGATAAAACAAAAGTATGAAAATCGTCTAATAATTCAGAACAATTTTCTTGAAAGTTATTTACTACAAACGAACATTCATCTAAATTGCCCTCCTGGAAACTTTCTTTCAATAAGACGATTGATACAAGTAAATTTTCATACTTGATTTTTCTTTCTGATGTAAAGAACTCTTTTATTTGCAATCTTCTAAGGGATTCCGCTAAGTAGTTAAAACCCTTTACCGACCTGGCATAATGCGTTCCGCTTAAAACTTGATCTGTCACACTGACTCCAAATAAACTTGCCTCGATAAAAATAGTTTCAGCACCACTGTGCTTTAGATATTTACCTATACAGCTTAATACTACTTTGATCATGTGAAAGTTTCCAAGAAGTACAATAATATTCTCAAATTCTTTGTTATTAGTTAAAGTAATGTGTCTTGCTAGTTTATAAACTCCCTCATCACACACAACTGCTAATTGTTTTTGGTTTAATTGATTCAATATATCTTTAAAATTACATAAGCTAGTGTAAACAGTCGAAAATTCGGTTACAGGAGCAGGTAATATTGGTAAAAATCCAACTATTTGTTTTGGGCGACAGTCTTTGAGAATGGCAGAATTGAAAGAACTCCAAGTTGGAAAATGTTGATTCGTATTTCGAATACCAATCTCTTGATCATCGCTCGAAATATTCATCCTTGATAAATACCAAATAAAATCATTTTTTTGTAAATCATTTTCTAATTGTTCTATAGAAAATGACTGATGATTGTTATGATATGCAAAGTCTGCAGGAAGTGTAACAGTGTTTGATAACTTTGTGTAATTTAAAACTTCTTGACATTTTAATTTTGTAGTGAATGCTCGAGCGTTGCAATGTAATTTAGTTGTCGAAACTTTTGGTTTCCTGCAATCAAAATCCGCGTTATAGTCTTGAAAAATAACCGCCACGGTATCATGTGTGCTATTTAATCCTGATATACTGGTTTCGATATGGTCAAAGTTATCGAAAGCTGCTGTCACATAACTATTACGGTCAAAATGGCTTGGTATTGGTACATTACTTTGGCAATTCTGATTTGCGTAAGCTGCTAATCGAGTTCTTATTCTTAAAATCTCATCATAAGGAATCGACAGACCCAATCGATTTAATTGTATGATAGATGTTTTGCTTTTAGTTGCATGGTATACAAATAAACCTATAAGAACCTGTAGTGGCGTTTTGATTCCATTATAAAAGGTAAAATAGATAGATTGAAATAAAGTATGTATGCGAAGCAACTTCAAACATTTCGATTTGTTCAAGGTTTCGTCGTTATTGAAAATTGTATCACTTTGGTAATTACAAATATCGTTTTCTTTCACATTAAAAAGTCGAGAAAAAAACGTTAAAAAAGGTTTTGGTATATCTACATTTTGCCATGCAGACCGCAAATCGTTCTCATCGCAGAATCTATCGTTCAAATCGAAAGACACTTCTTTTAAAGAATCTTTTAAAACATCTGCACATTCAACAATGATATCCCTATTGTAAGAATAGTCGATTGTATTAGTAATATTTGAAGAATGAAAGAGTTGTGAGACATTTTTTTGATTCGGGTAAACAAACGATATTTTTTCTCCAAAATATTTTATCAAACATTTTTTTATTACTTTATGCTGTACTGTATAATCTGGACCGTGTTTTTGTTTCAATAAAATCGATACATCTGATAACGAATATATTTTTCCTGAATTAATTTCCAATTCTAATGTTTGAATTATATCGTAAATTTCATTATTTCTTTCTGATGACTTGTTATCTTGAGGGCTGTTTGTTTTGGGCTTTTGATTTCGACTATATTTTTTTTCATATGATCGAATGCAACTATTGTGATAATGCAAATTTAACTGCAAAAACTCTTCTTCATTATTGACATGTGATGTTCTTTTAAAAACTTCATCTTCAAAAAATCGACTAGCTACGAATAGATTTTCTGCTTTCACACTCTTTTCTAAAAGATGTTTCGAACGATCTTTTTTTTTATCTCTCTCAGACCCACAAATAATGCATAATTCGAAATTAAAACTAACTGCGTTGATCGGATGGATTTCAAAATTGCTCTCTATACTAATCAGACCCACAAATAATGCATAATTCGAAATTAAAACTAACTGCGTTGATCGGATGGATTTCAAAATTGCTCTCTATACTACAATTTAAAGCATGTTCCTTTTCCTCACGATTTGTGTTATCCACGGCACAATTTTGGAGTTGGTTTTCTATTCTACAGTTACTAGCGTTTTCTTGTACCTCAGGTTCATTGGACGGATGGATTTCAAAATTGCCCTCTATACTACAATTGAAAGCATTTTCTTTTTCCTCACGATTTGTGCTATCTACGTCACAATTTTGGAGTTGGCTTTCTATTCTACAGTTTCTAGCGTTTTCTTGTACCTCAGGTTCATTACTATTATGTGCAACTAACTTGTCAATAGTTTTTTTATGTGTGTATTTTTTGTAACATGCATTATCCATGTGATAGCAAAACGAATCTAAAAATTGTTTGTAATTTTATAAAACTTTGGTACAACAACCGATATTAAAGTATACGAATAACTTCAAAAAAAACGTTAATATATAAGGAAACTTACCATCATTGCGTATTGATAACAGACGACGATACACATCATCATGCTTTATACTTGCAACTTCTTTGATTCGGTTCCTTCCTGATTCAGCACTTAACGCGACAATATTCTTCTTTCTTTTCTGACATATAATGCACAAGTTTTTGTTGAATAACTTCGGTATTTTCGTATCCATCTTTTACCGTAAAACACAGCAACACAGCACGCGCGAAAACCTGCACACTTATGCAGGAAAATGAGGAAGCGAACTCGCGCGCGGACTTGCAATCAACCGGTCAAAACTTGCAGCGCGCTGACAGGCTCACTGCACGTTTGGCGCGAACGGCTCTTTAATTTGAATTTGCAGAATATTTATGTCAAGGAATAAAAGCATAAAAAATGATATACCCAAACATAATACTTACAATATTCACGCGCCTCCAAATTAGAAGTAAAAAATTTAATAGTTTATAATTTCTACATTTGTTTATTTATAATTGTTAATAGTTATTTAAATTTAACCTTGCTTAAAGTTAATTTTTATAAGAAATCATCAATAAAAACTCACCAAAAGAGCTTAAATCCATGAAAAAAATTTTTTTGATTGTTTATTTATATTATATTATTTATTTATTATTAGGTTTATTGTATATTTATATAATTTTTACCTCATTATGCTTCAATATACAGAAAAAACTTAAAACGGAACTTACCTTGACGTTATAGTGTGAAATTCTCGTAATTATTGCTTAAATTGTTAATAACTAATGTTTGCACCTTTTTAGCGCAAAACACCTTGCGGATTCGGTTTCAGCAGCCAAAAATACATAAGAAAAACCTTGGTGGATCCTTGGACCTCGATGGCCCACGGCCCCCATGGAGCTGCGCCAGGACTATAGTGGATTCTGAAAGAACGTTTTCTGAAATACTCCAATCAGAGCGCTCGACTGAAAGAAACTAACCAATAAGGCTGCGCCATTTCAAAAACGTTCTTTCAGAATCCACTACCACCGAGGGTATGTCGGGCGACGAGACCCGACAGAAAGAGGGGAGAGGAAAAGAGGTGCATTTCGTCCCGGGCTACCATCTGGACTCAACATGGTAACCCTGCCTTAGACGTATGGGGTGGTCGGTAAGTCCGGGCGCTGGAGAAGCACCGCAGTGGACTTATATAATGATAGGCGAGATGTCTTGCCACTTGCGGGAGAGGACCGAACCCTAGCGGCGTAGTGGGGAACTACGGGTCCCTACATGTACATACTACGCTGACTCGATGATTCGCGCGAACGCGTGAATTTCATTACGGAATCGTCTCGCGCACATAGGCGAACGACGCAACTACATGTTTCATGTACATTCTCAAAATAAAACTAGATTTCCAATGAACTCGGGGAGAGCGTCGAACCGTTTATAATACACTTGCGCCTAAGGGGAGTGACGAGTCGCTGCGAGGCTGATTCATTCACTTCCGCCTATTTAAATTTCGGTACACTTTTACTTACGGTTTTGGGAACGTTTTGGGCGAGCGGAATTTCAGCGGAGGATGTTTTCGTGTGGTGTTCGCGGTGACGCGTGTGGTTTTACGTAAGGTTGGGGGCAGGATTTTCCCCGTCGTTGTTTTCTATGTGTATAATCATCAGGGCTTATCAAATCCGGTACTTTTGTTTTCGCGAAAAAATACCTAATTCATAATATTTTTTAATTCTCCTCGATAAAACCCAATGCTTGTGCATCTGACAATTATGAATCTCAAACAGACTGCAAGTATTCGAGCTATCCACGAACCCCATACTCTCCAAAAGAAGGGCCCAAAAACAAAAAAAAAATATATATATATTTTCACCATCTCTCTCCCAACCAAACTCGAATTCGCCAGCTCACTTGACATAAATTTCTCCGGCACTTGGCGAGCCACAGCAGCAGCAGCAGCAGCAGCAGCAGCAGGTGGAGGGGCGTCGTCATCTTCGTCGTCGTCAGAACACGATATACCACAGCAGTGTATC
>CM053172.1:16598015-16671338 GCA_012977825.3 Pteromalus puparum | reverse complement strand
ACATAATCCTCATAAATATGCTTAAGATTCACATCATCTTGACGATAAATCACTAGTAAATTAACATTATCTCTAATGAGATGTTTTCCTATATGGGCATATGATTGACATAGATAGAAACTGTCTACACTTTTATGTCTCCCCATGCAGAAAAATGCTCGGACGTTATCCTGCTTCTCATAAGCGACATCATCAAATATCATAATTGAATTTGGAAGTGCTTCATCTGGAGATACTACGGATTCATGCTCACTGAACGGAAGATATGATACTCCTTCAATCGGCTCCAAGACATTCTTGAGAAATTGATACTTTGGCTGATTCAAGGATTTTGAGTATACGTACAAATTTTCGAACCTAAGACCATTGGGATGTGTAATTAAAGCCAATAAACTATTTGTTTTTCCACAATTTGATGGTCCGCAGAATACTGCTCGTATACTATCTGGCAGTAATTCACCATGTCGCTTCTTTCTCTTCTCTTTTCCAAAATCGAAGTTCCCGACGGGGAGTTTGACATTCTGCTCAGTAAAATCCATGTTCACGTAACAGAGTCAGATTCAACATTGAGCTCTTGAAATATAAACGCTTGTTTCATACCTTGATCGTCAGTTGTAAATCAACACTCGAAGAAAGATGATCATTCACAAATCTCAGAAAGGGCCGAAAGGCAATGGACGGCTTGATAAAGTTATCAATAACTTACCCTTTGAAATGCATCTTCCCGGATATCAATACTGTGGTCCCGGAACCAAATTGAAAAAGCGAATGAAAAGAGGAGATCCTGGAATTAATCCGCTAGATCAGGCGTGTAAAGAACATGACATAGCATACTCTGATAAAAACGGAGATCGTAGAGCAGCTGACAAGAAGCTTGCTGATAAAGCTTCGCAACGTGTCAGAGCCAAAGATGCTAGTCTTGCTGAAAAAGCATTTGCTTTGGCGGTTAACAGTGCTATGAAATTAAAAGGAAAAACTGGAATGGGACTGAAATTTAATAAGTTAGTGACTGCGGCTAAAAAATCAATGACTGCAAGTAAATCTTCTCGCAAGGTTATTCAATCAGCCTTGAAGGGTGCACGTCAAACTGTTAAGAGTGCAGGAGGAAAGAAAAAAGTTATCATTCCTCGAGTTCTACCGCTTCCATCGAAAATTGGAGGAGTTCTTCCTTTTCTCATTCCACTATTTGCAGGACTCAGTGCAACTGGTGCTCTAGCAGGAGGTGCTGCTGGAATAGCTAAAGCTGTTAATGATGCTAAAGCCGCGCAGAAAAATCATGAAGAGAGTAAGAGGCATAATAAGACCATGGAAGCTATTGCTTTAGGCAAAGGACTCCATCTTAAGCCCTATAAAACTGGAATGGGATTATTCATGTCACCTCATATCGGTCGTGGCAATCAAGTGAATAGAAAAAAAAAAACTTCGATTTAACTTTGCCGAATCGTCCACTGACTGACTACGATCTAAAAAAATATGCTCATATGTTGAAAATCTCAGATTTCCGAGGTGTTTTCATGAGAAATAATCTGCCTCCCAATGGTCCATGGTATAATGAATCTGCAGTGGTTAACTTGGATGACTATCAAAATAGAGGTACTCACTGGGTTTGTTATCGCAAGCAAGGTTCTGAAGTGCTTTATTTTGATAGTTTTGGTGATCTCAAACCTCCCAAGGATCTCATGATGTATTTTAACGTGAAAGAAGTGAAATACAATTACAAAAGATATCAAAATTTTGACTCATTCATATGTGGCCATCTTTGTCTCTACTTCCTGGCTGGGAGACTATAAAAGAGGTGCTCGCAGACGAATGGATTCATTATCGTCCGATCAGTCATGGAAGATTGCTTCACTCTAAGTCTCTCAGGAAACTTATCTGTCTTAGAAGCACAATATTTTCCTTCGATTGAACTACCACAGCATAAGAATTTTGTCTTGGGATTAGTTGAACTTTTAACATTTAACTCTATTCCCAATGTCGACCTATCAAATAATAAACTTCATTTGAGCAAAAAAGATATTATTACAATCCCTACTGGCAGTTATGAGATTGATGCTATCAATCAATTTTTACAAGAAACTTTGAAATCCAAAGGAATTGAATTTTCTTTGAAAGCTAACAACAATACTCTCAGAAGTGAAATTCACTGCAGTCATCTGATAGATCTCAGACTTCACGATTCCATAGGTCGTCTCCTTGGCTTTGCTCCTCGCATTCTCAAAGAGAACATTCAACACAGCTCTGATTTAAATGTAAAAATATTGAGAATCAATGCACTCAGAGTTGAGTGCAATATTACTGCAGGTGCTTATATCAATAATAAAAAAGTTCATACAATCCATGAGTTCTTTCCCAGAGTGCCTCCAGGATACAAAATCTTAGAAGTTCCGTCTCATGTGATATATCTACCACTCAGTGTCAAGTGCATAGATCATCTACAAATTCGAATTGTAGATCAGGATGGAAATTTAGTGAATTTTCGAGGAGAGGAAATCACTATTAGACTTCACATCAAATCTGTATAATGGGCATCGTTTACAATTCTGGAACATATATAAGTCAGACACCATGTCAACGAGTCATCAGTCGACCGAAGAAACTTAAACCGTTAACACGGAAGAGCATTCAGTTTCTGAAAAGCCTAGGACTAAAAGTTGGTGGAAAAAATTCACGTGTATAATTCTTTGCTGCTTCCAGAAAAATGGACGAAATTCTAAGCATTCAATCAGGTGTCGTATTCGATGAGTCTATTGCTCATTACGAGGTACACGCCCATCAACCATACTCATCATTAAGCTTTGATAATAGTGATGAGATTCGTATTTCTATCCAACATCAAGATCTATGTCTCTTGCCATCACGTAGTTCTATCCATGTATGTGGAAAATTGAAACTCAAAGGTGGTTCAACAGCACCAGCTAAAACTAAATTCGTGAACAATGGCATTTGTCATCTGTTTGATGAAATTCGTTATGAAATTAATGCTGTGGAGATAGATAAAAGTAAAAATGTTGGTTTGAGCACTATCATGAAAGGATGGACTTCATTTAATTCGAATCAGAATAACATGCTAGAAAATGCAGGCTGGCTTGGCAATGAAGAGGACGACAAATCGTTTGTCGATGAAAAGGGAAACTTTGACGTTGCGATTCCGCTGAATATGATCATGGGCTTTGCAGAAGACTATAAAAAAATTATAGTTAACATGAAGCATGAGCTCATTCTTACAAGATCGAGAAGCGACTTGAACGCAATAATCCAGGAAGGAACTACGACAGCTGGTGCAACTACTTATGAAGATTGTGAAGTAAAAATAACGAAAATAGAATGGTTAATGCCATATGTCATTGCATCTGATAAACAAAAAATTCAGCTATTGAATTTCATTGGTAAAGATAATCCCATCTCTATGTGTTTTCGTTCTTGGGAGATATTTGAATATCCTCTTCTCCCAAGCACGAATAAACACGTCTGGACAGTGAAAACTTCAAATCAACTGGAGAAACCTCGTTTTGTAATTCTCGGGCTACAAACAAAGAGAAAAGCTGTAAGAACTGCAAATGCCAGTAGATTTGATCATTGTGAGATAAGTAATGTGAAACTTTTCTTAAATTCACAATATTATCCATACAACAATATGAATCTCGACATATATAACAATCAGTATGCGATTCTCTATGATATGTATGCTAATTTTCAAAAATCATACTATGGTAGAGATCCACAGCCGATGCTGACAAAGCCTATGTTCATCAAGAATGAACCGCTCATAGTTATTGACTGTTCACGACAAAACGAATCTCTCAAGAGCGCTCCTGTCGATGTACGTCTAGAGTTTGAGGCTAAAAAAGATTTTCCTGCCAACACTTCAACCTACTGCATGATCTTACACGATCGTATCGTTCAGTACAATCCCATCAGTGGGGATGTCAAGAAACTCGTCTAGGCTGCATAAAAATATGGAGTATGCAGTAGACATGACTGGTTTCAAGCAAACCGAAGGAGATTATATTCTAAAGGAAATTGCAATCATTCCTCTCAACGATAGTAGATGCCTCCTCTCACGCGGAGTAGATGAAGTGTATCTTTGAGTTAGTCAGAGCCATATGACTATCAAAGACTCTACGTAGCTACGTCCTACACCTCTGCGAAGGTACTTGTAATCCTCTATATTCGTCAATCAAGTTCTCTCGATTGAGCTCCTTGTGGTTCAGCCGAACTATAGTTTTCTAAAACTCTCCAGGTGCACCTATCCTTTCCTCGGAAACGTACCAGGCTAACGGCAGTGTTACTGAAAGTGCAGATCATTTTGCAGCTCAAGTTTTAATGTCAACGTCTCTCACAATAGGAAAAAAAAAGAAAATGATGTGCGATGTGCCCATCGCGTATGTGCACTAAGGACTACGAGGTCATTATATGCATGCATGTGCGCCAGTGCGTAATTGACTATAATGTGGGCAGGATCCTGTGCTTGGTTGGCACAAACAACTCTTCTTAGATCAAGGATCATCCTAGGACCCTTGGCTCGCATCAATGGTTTGGAGAGGGCACCGCGCAATCGCTCTATAGTAGAACACGCTGGCCTGCGACACGAAGAGCGAAAATTGAGATCAACAGCGTGATCGAAGGCCATTCCAAGCTCGGCTTCACGGACCCCGTAGGCTGCAATGCCTTACTTATTCCTCCAAAACGTGTCGCAGACGGCAAAGTCTAATTTCTCAATATTTCGTTACAGCAACTTTAATCTTAACCTGAGCGACGCTGCCTCGATCATGGTCAACCTGAACTCGGTCATGTGCCTGATATGTCATCGATGCGTTAGACAACGAGCCCAAGCATGAGTTTGCGGCGGGACGTGACTGCGACAACGATTCCGCCGAGTTTGAGAACGAGGGAGAGGTAGACGTCAACGAGGCGCCGATGATTTCCAAGAAAATCAGTAGTGCTGGGTACTAAGGAAGTAATAAACAAAGTAGCGTAATTGGGATTCCTGGCTCATATCGATGGACTGCTAACTGTGACTTGCTGGACTGCGACATATAGAGATTAGAGAGCGAGTCGACAGCATGCGTGATCCACGGATAGTCTAAGCACGACTTTAACTTTTCCAAATTTCCGCTACTGGAGTTCGATGAAGATCCACAAGCGCGCTGCATCAGGGAGCGGTGCAAGACTCCCGGCTCACACAATGGACTAGACACTGGACATTGACAAATCGTGCCATCAGATAGTATGATCGGCGGGAACTCTAAACTCGTCTTCAACTTTACGACCTCGCTCCACTTGTCCTCGACGATGAACTTGACGGTTGCAAGGACGGCCTCCGCAACTGGTCGTTCAACTCGTATACCAGAGGCTCGTCAATGGCAACCAGATACTCTAACTCCAAGATTTCATACGTTTAATTATTCCTCCGGTCTTCAATGAGGGGCCGCTCGCTGAGAACTCCTGATTGTGAGTTCTAAAGATTTTTAAAAATTTCTAAAGAGTTCTGAAATTTTCCAGAGATTTATGTAGAGTTCTAAAAATTTCGCAAGGTTTCCAAAGATTTCTAGAGAGTTCCAATAATTACCAAAGATTCCTAAAGATTTCTAGAGAGTTCCAAAAATTGACAAATATTCCTAAAGATTTCTAATGAGTTCCAAAGATTTTCAAAGATTTCTACTAAGTTCCAAAGATTTCTTCGAAGCTTTCAACCTTCGAAACTTTTTAAAAATTTCACAATCTGTAGCGTACATTATAATTTGGCGGCTTATTTATTGTGATGACAAAGATATATTTTTTTCTTTTTTATAAAATAATAATAATCTTTAACTTTTTAGAATTATCCCATAAATATATACTATATATTTTCGCACTCTGCATACCCCAGGGCCAACGACGTGGACGTGGCGAAAATCTGGCCCCATATGTCCGTCTGTCAGTATGTCATTAGTCTGTCTTAGTCTTTCATAAATCAACAATAATTACAATAACAAACTGTGTCTGTTGTCAGTCAGTGCGCAGCGTGATTATAAGAAATTTTTTAACAATTTTTAGTTTTCTGTATGATTTTGATTTTTTTTTTTAATATTTATGTTTATGTATTATTTTGTAACTTTATTTGTCTTTGCATCAATAATCTTTAAAATCAAGAGTTTTCTCTTGAATTTTCATTGCATGTGTATCTGAATCAGATTCTTCGGCTATTTCTTGAGCTATATCTTTAGATGTTAAGAGTGTTGCATTTGTTTTTGTAGCTACTTGTGTAGTGCTCGATTAAGTGCGTAATGGTTTTTGCATCTTTTTCTTTTTTGAAGAAGAACAACTTGATTCGGGTATTGGTTCATCGACCTGATTATTGCGTTTGCGTTGTATCCTCCCCGAGGTTCTCTTTCTTTCGCTGTTTTTATCATGTGATGTACTTACACTTAGATCATTATTATTTTGGACAACTTCTGCGGAAGCACTTGAATTGTCACTTGCATCTTTTGACTTATTCTTATTTTTCTTTTCACTACCACTATGAACCATTAAATAACGTCTGTTATTGAACACAATCCATTTGTTATTAGTTTTTGTAATTTTTATTTGCTTGTCACAGATTGGACAAGCGATTTTCGCAACAATGACAGAATCCTTCATATTTACTGATATTTCAACATCCGGAATGAAGTTCATGATCGATTGTGACATGTTTTTACTACTTAGCAAAAGTGATCGTATCTTTTCTATTTCTGATCGACTATTAAAATCAGTTGCCGATTCTTCTTCAGGGTTGCATGTAGAAAAGACTTTATTCAAATGTTTCTTTTAAAACTTTGAATCTTTTTGTTGTATAAATGTTTTAATAGCTTTTAATAAAGCTTTATCACCGCAAGTGAATTCAAATTGATCTTTGTTTTTGGAGTATAATTCATAGTAGAGTTGTTCATCACAATTCTCAGGCAAATTTGTTTTATACACGTCAGACCTTACAAACGTTGTAAGTTGCTCTATAGCATTGTCGTCAATGGTAATGAACGTAGTTGGATTGTCCAAATTTTACATTTTAAGAATTGTTTTCACGTAAGCTGGTACCGTGATAAACAACAAAGCTACTATTACCGACCAAAAAGGTTTTGAGCGAGGTTTTGAGGTTTGGTTTTCCATGATACTTGGAAACAAGTATCAATGGAAATTCCAGGTGCTGAGATGAAAAATATACTTCTATAGTTGGTTAGAAATTAGAATTGTCCACTAAATACGAGTTCTAATAACAATATAGGTACCAAGACAATACGGTACAGAATTTAAAATTGAAAATAATAATGTCAATAATGGGAGCAGCAAGTAAAGAAATACAGCTAGCACTCGAAAAGACGGAGATAGTTCTCTTGACTAGGAAGCGTGTCCCGACCATCATACCGATGCGCGTCGGAGACGTAACAATAACGACGAAGCCGACAGCCAAGTACCTGGGGGTAACCCTAGATACGAACCTGAACTACGGGGCGCATATAGATAGAGTATGCGAAAAGGCGGCGATTAGGGTGGCGCAGCTTAGTCGATTAATGGCCAACGTGCGCGGGCCTAGACCGGCAGTCAGACGACTCTTAATGGCAACCACAAATTCTATTCTTTTATACGGAGCGGAGGTGTGGGCCGATGCCATGCAGAAGAAAAAGTATCGTAAGCAGATAATGGCGGTGCAACGAAGAGGGGCGCTTCGGATCGCGTGCTCGTACCGAACGGTATCCGGGGACGCGTCAATGGTTATTGCGGGGGTGATTCCCGTGGATCTGCTTGCAATTGAACGCAAGCGGATCTACGAGAGTCTTCGGGAATCGGCTAGGGTGGAAATCCGAACCGAGGAACGCGGTAGGACGATGCGGAAATGGCAGGAGCGATGGAGTGAATGCTGCCATGCGAAATGGACGAAATCATTGATTAAGGAGGTAGGCCCGTGGGTAGGCAGAAGATGGGGGGAGGTCAATTTTTATCTCACCCAATTTCTTTCCGGACACGGCTACTTTAGGAGTTACCTGTTCGCGATGAACAAGGTAGCGACACCGGGTTGCAAATACTGCGGTGACGAACGGGACGACGTGAGACACACGTTTTTTGACTGCCCTCGGTGGGCTGATAGGCGTAGAATCTTAGAGGCGACGGTAGGGGCATTTACGCCCGACACGGTAGTGAAAACGATGCTTGCTAGCGAGCAGAATTGGGACGACATAACGGCGTTCGTGGAGACGGTTCTCCGCGCGAAAAATAGTGACGGGTGCTTAGCTGACTAGATGACGATAGATGACCTATAGGTCGTAACAAGACAGGCGACCCCCCGAAGGAATGCGAATGCGGCTACCGGGGGGATTCTCGCGGCCATATGAGAGGTGGAGTTTTAGTGGGTTATGGCCTGCCGTCTGTCCCGCGTCAGGAAATCCCACACAGCGGGGAAAGCCCGCACGGCTCGGCCATGGTGGCATTAAGCATTTTCTCAAACTCTCCGGATTCACAAAAAAAAAAAAAAAAAAAAAAGTAAAGAAATAACGTGTTTGAATGAAATGGGAAATTTAGGAATTACTGAAAATTTGATGTATTAGAAAAAATAGGCTTAGGTGAGAATAAAGTATGTCTTAAAAACTTTAAATCAGGTTTATCTGCAAATTTAAAATGAATGATGATTCATCAAGCAGTGGACAAAATGTGTTTCTATACCGAAAAGTTTTTTATGTTTGTAAGTACTTTCGTGTAAGCGAAGTGATGTTCCATCATAAATTGGTTTTTTTAATGTTATTTTATAGGAACTAATGTCGATGTCACCTTGTACATCTAATAAATGTTGACACAAAGTACAATCTTGGTTTACTGAGTACCAAGTGCACAGTACACCTATTGTTTGATTGTTGCCAGATATCTTTGCGAAGGAGTTAGAGTATTCTGTACTTTACCAGGTTTTTTTATCTAAATATGCAAATCCTAATACGCACCCAACCAAATGAATGGAACAATTAAGAACTTAAAAAAGTACCCACTGCGCTATTGATATTTCCTCATATATGTTTTCGGTTTCTTAAAAAAGTGGTGAAACCACTCTTTTTTCATTCAGTTCATTATCTTTTACGCGTTGTAAGCGATCGCTACTAAGTTTTTCCGAACCCTTATTTAATAACCAACATACAGCTGATTTTCGAACAACCTTTTTTTCTCCATTATGTTTCTGAATACATAAATATGGGTTCCTTTCACTTATGGTTTTATGAGAGTAATCTTTCAAATCCAGAGTATCGTCACCTAAAAAGTTTACGTCTTCTTCAAACTCTCCATCGTTTCTTTCATCTTCGATATCCTCATTTGTGGATCCCAATAGTTCTGATAAAACAATAGTCTCTGCACCGATATTATTCAGATCTTCATTGCAATCAATATTTTTTACATCACATTTATCTGCCTCAGACAAGACTCAAGACTCAAATTCACTCCAAATTTTTGTATGCAATTATAAGCATCAATTTCAGCTTTGTTTAAAGTTTCAGTGATAGATTTTAAAGAGATTTTTTCGTTAGTATAATCTGTATTTTTATGATAGTTCTCTTTATTTGCTTCGGTTGTAGTTTCGAATGATGCGTGCATGGAATGCGGGGAGATGGACGTCAACAAACCGACATGGCCCCAGAGATCGATAGTGACGAAATATCGACGAGTTTGAAACATAGCATACCCGTAACACCCGACAAAAAGTCCTAGCCTACTACGCTGCTGTTGCTTGGCCGATATACAACATCAATATTTGCCTATATAAGATCGCCTCTTCTTACGAAGACTAACATTAGATTTTAACTAACATTTAATTTTAACTAACTTAGATTTTCAATAAAAACCAACGCAACCGTTCTCCTTACAAAAAATGACTTTACTAACAAAAAGAGCAAAAATTTGAGTTGTGTTAGTATTTGTTGGAAATCAGAATAGCCTTCGTAAAAAGCGACAATACTGAGCCTCTTGAGAGATTGTTTGTGTCAAAAACATTTCTTTATAAGTTTATTTAATTAAACTCATTAAAAGGTTATGAAATCAGTTCCAGAAAGACCTTTAACAAGGTAAAATGTTGGCAACTATAAGTTATGTGTCCATCATAACTAATCTGTATCTCAGTATTACAATTATAATTTTTTCTCTAAAAAGTTATGAAGTCCTGAAAAAAATTATCAAATGTTTACAGCTTACAGAAGCTTTTCTATATTTTTATCAATATACGCTAATGAATGTAGTGAAATCAGTTTTAAAGATGTCAAGTGTTAAAAATTAGCACACTGACAAAAATCATTACTTACGCCGAGAAGAATCAATCTCACTAGAAGATGAAAATCCACTTCGTGCTACATGATTCTCCCACATCTAATCTGAATCTTCTAAAACTAATCTGTATCATCTTGTGCAAAGAAATGAACAGAATAATAAATTTAACAAAATCAAGTAAATTCCTCCTAATAATAGAAGATCATTTAAACACAAAGCGGATTTTCATCTTGATTAACTATAGTGAGACTAATTCTTCTTGGAGTAATAAATGAATTTTGTCAGTGCAGGTAAGCTAGAATCTGCTGACTAGATTATAAAAAATAAGATGGCTGTACTTTTCAAAATTATTCTTATAATGCTTACTTAAAATTAGTAGCTGCACCGTGCATACTCTGGAAATTTTGTTCGAATGACATTCTTTTATGCGTGCATATAATTACTTGAAAATTTACACAGAGGTAGATAATTATTAAAGGGAGGGCAATGATGTCTTGGATTTGTATAATTTGAACAAAAAAAAAAAAAAGTTTTATTATCATCGAAGCGAACAGCTGATCGCTGGCTCTGGCCGTGGCTCTGGCGAAGCGAGCTCGACGACTGCGCATACATTGTACGCGTCTATCTGACGTCTATCTTGCGGCCGGCTGTCGACACGTTCACGCACCCGCTTTCAGTGCGTGTTTTGCTGTTTTGAAACGGTCTCCGTCTACCGAGATGTCCTGTTCCTGTGCTTTTCGACGACGTGATGCAGAAGAGACAGTTTTATTATCTTCAGAAAAGTGTTGTGGCGCATATACGTCACCTAAGTATGTGCTTTGAAGCAGTAGCCTTTGCTTACCGCGATCTCGCAGTCGCTCGCGGATCGGCTGTTCGCGGCTCTTGATTGCTCGTGTACTTAAGTAGTGCTGTTCAAAAAGTGTAAGACAGTGATGCATCAAAATTGCAGCCACGATGCGACGTATGAGTGGCAATCCGTCAAGGAGTACTGCACTAGGGGAAAATACGTAATTCCAGCAAGAAACTTGAGTTTCCGCTTGGAGGTTATCCCTTGTTTTGGTATCCACTTCTGTTGCTGCTGCTGCTCTTGCTGCCTTCACTGCTGTATATATTCAACTTTCAAGATACAGTCAAGATGAGGATTGACTATCACTGTTTTTACTGCTCCAACGATGTAAAGATGACCCTACAGCTGACTTACACTTTCTGTGCATTATAGGTTGGCATTGATGGCTACAGACAAGACGACTGGAGCTGGATCAATACTGTCTACCATTGCTGGGGGCTTCAGTCATCTGCGTCTGGTGCTACTGATGCTGATTGGCGTTTCTGGAAGCCTCAGTTACTTCAAAACGACCCTGGATCCAGTTTCATGCTCTCTAGTGGTGCTGGCTAGCGTTGCTGAAAGTCAAGGGACGACCTTAAAACCAGATTCACGCTGACTGTTTGGCAGGTTAGCAATACTCACCCATTTCATTCATCTGAAGTTGACCCTGGAGGTAGAATCACGTTGTCTGCTGGGATGGTTAGCGTTGCTGGAATCTTTTAATCAACTGAAGACGACCCAGGAGCTGGAATCACGTTGTCTGATGGGCTGGTTAGCATTGCTGGCTTCTTTCAATCATCTGTGCACGACCATGGAGTAGGAAGTCGCTGGTATATGTTCTCCAGTTGTATTTTGTATGTATGTACTCTGGCTGCACATTCAGGGGCCATTGCTGTGACTACTGTGTTTTCAGCTTTTGGTGCTTATACTCATACAACTTTTGCTGCTGCTGCTACTCGAGCTTGGTCAACTGCTGCTGCTGCTATATCTGTGGCTTCTACAACAGCTGTGTATTCGGGATCTACTACTGCTCCTCGACCAAGGACAACTCGTTGCTTCTATTGCTACATCTCCTGTTATATGGCTAATTGAGTAGCTTCTGACGCTACTTGTTACTTCTAAAGCTTTTTGCGGGCCAAACTTTTGTCGCAAGTCTATATGATGGCCAAAATTTTGTCGCAAGTCTATATGATCAAATCTATATAATTTTAACTTTTCAAGATTTGTGTAGTTGAAAATTGTATATCTCAAACCTCATTTATCATATATACTTGAAACTTAATATGCAAGCCTGTGTTGTGTATTTCAACATATTTATACAGTTTAGTGACTTAAGTGTAACCAAAAGATTTACTTTGTTTGAAAACACTTGCGCCAAAAGCGTATAATTAGAACGAACTAGATCTTCTGGTTACACTTAAGTCACTTAACTGTATACATATGTTGAAATACATACCAAGGGCTTGCATACCAACTTTCAAGTTTGTACAATGCATCACTTGTACATAAACTCAATTTTTTAAGCATTTCTTTGACTAAAATTTCATATCTCAAGAGTTGTGCATTGTATACTCTTGAAACTTAGTATATAAGTCCTTGTATTGTATTCTACTATATTTCTACAGTTTGATGCACTTACTACAATCAGATGATCTACTTTGTTCGAAAACACATGCGCCAAAAGCGAAAATTTAGAACGAACTAGATCTTCCAGTTCTATTAAGGTCACTAAACAACATAAATATGTTGAAATACATTATAAGGCCTTGCATATCAAATATTAAGTTTGTATAATACATCACTTATTTACATAAACTTATTTTTTGTTTTTAGTTTTTTAAAAGTGGTGCATTGTAATAAATTATTTTTTGTAATAAGAATGGCGTGTAGTCGAAACACGTGTGTATATGCGAAATACACATAACTATTTGTAATAAAAAGAAGCGTGTAGTCGAAACACGTGTGTATATACAAAATACATATTTTCATTTGTAATATAAAAAATGCGTGTTTATGAAAACGCTCATTATTTGTTTATAATAATTAGTTTTAGACTTGACAGCAATTTTTTTTATGCCTGGCGTATCCGTAAGCGTATCTTGGTTTTATGCGCATCTCTGGCGGTCGTCACCAGATGGCACCAGAGGTGATCATAAGCACCACCTGCATTACCGGCGCTAGGCCGATAAAATCGCAGGAATGGGTGTGTCACCCCCTTAAAACTGATTTCATTACATTCATTAGCGTATATTGATAAAAATATAGAAAAGCTTCTGTAAGCTCTAAACATTTGACAATTTCTTTCAGGACTTCATAATTTTTTAGAAAAAAAATTATAATTGTAATACTGCGATACAGATTAGTTATGATGGACACATAATTTATAGTTGCCAACATTTTACCTTGTAAAATATAAATAACAAGAAAATATATATAAAAAAGAAGGGTTGACGGATTTCTATCGGTCTCTCCGAGGCAAGGTAATGTTCCGAAAGAAAAACAACTTAACTTATTTTTTCTTTCGACGACGTTTCGGCGAACAATGTCGCCCTCATCAGGAAAACTGAGAAAAGGTTCGGTTTATTATTAGCAAATTTTAAGAATACAAAATTATTTCAAATGTGTGATGTTATGAAGTGCTTACAAAAAACTATAGGACTCGACAGGCTCGCTGATGGAAAGTTCGAGGCTGCGTTTCCCCGCCGGGCGCCGCCGGCACCGGGGGGAGAGCGTGTGGTCATTACGTATCTCTCCGCTGTTCGAGGCAAATTCGCAAGAATTGGATATCCGCACGGCTTTTATACTCTGCGCGGAACAGCGAGAGTTGCGATCGGTTTGTTGACATTTCGCTAGTGACGTGAGCGTCGCTACTCATATGTGCCTACAGCTGACAGTAATAGAAGGTTCGAGAAACTCGTTGATTTTCGGAGATTATCGGAGAGCGGTGTGCTGGTCCGATGTGATTCTATATTCGAGATGTATTTACAGGTAGCGCAATCGGAGAACGGAGAGCGAGTGAACGAGTGTGCGTTGAGCATCTTTTTTTTCTATTATGATATCGGAGGTGTGTGAGTCATGTGTGTTGTTGTTTTTATTTGATGTATTAGGTGTGTGTACACAGAACTTAGGTGCTGTGTATCTTCTTTTTTATTCACACCGTTTTCTTGTAAATGTATGTGTATCATTTCGGATATTAATCTTTTATTTAAATTTGTTTCTTTGTCTTTGATTTTATAGTTGTCAAAATTAAAAGTGTGGTTATTATTTTGCATATGATCGGAAATTACGCTATTTTTTTATTTTTTGTGCTCGTTGATGCGTGTATATACATTTCGTTTAGTTTGGCCTACATACGTTGCAGAACAGTCATTGCATTTAAGTTTATAGACATTACATTATTTTCGTTGTTTTTTTCTATCTTAATTTTACCCTTGATGATAATTATTTTCATGTAGCTGTTTATTTTAGGTACAGTTTCAATATTTTTAGCTTTAAATACATGACTGGTTTGCTCGTATAAACCGCTAATGTAAGGTAGGCTTACAATGTTCCGTTTTTCATTGCGGTTTGTTGCTTGTTTTGGTGTATCAGATGTAATTGTTGCTAGTCGTTTTCGCAAATATTTGTTCACGAAGGCCGGCGGGTAGCTGTTCTCGTACAATATGTTTTTGACAATGTTTATGTTTTTATTATGGAATTTCTTATTTGACAATTTGATCGCTCTATCGATGACATTGTAGACCATTGCTATTTTTTGAGATAACGGGTGTTGTGACTTATAATTTAAGAATCTACCAGAGAAAGTCGGCTTTGTGTACCAGTCGGTAATTATATTATCATTTTCTTTTATTACTAAGACATCTAAAAAACTTATGGAGTTATTAGTTTCTATTTCATGTGTGAATTGTAGTCTGTTATTGTAAGAATTAAAAATATCTAGAATTTCGTTAATTTTGTCCCTCGGTACGCATGTGATTATATCGTCAACGTAGCGATAGAAAAAACTTGGTTTGAAGGATAACTTTGATAAGCATTCCGTCTCAAAATCATCCATGACTATGTCAGCGAAAAATCCCGAGATCGGAGAGCCCATTGGTGTACCGAATAGTTGTTTATAAAATTTTCCATTGAATTGAAAATATGTGCTCTCCATAAGTAATTCACATGCCGATAAGATTTCGTTCAGCGGTATTTCTGATTTTTGTGCTATTTGTACGTATCTTTTTTCTATGCTATTCCTGACTAGCGCTTTGTCAATATTCGTGTACAGTGATGTGACGTCGAGGCTAATTAGACAATGGTTCGGTGGAACTTTAATGTTCTTGATTTTTCTTATGAAGTCATAGCAGTTTTCGACATAAGAGGCGGGTTTTTTTATGCTATTTTGTAAGATTTTAAGGAGGTTTTTTGATAGAAAATACGTTGGTGAGCCTATTGTAGATATTATGGGGCGTAATGAGACATTTACTTTGTGTATTTTAGGTAGACCATAGCACCTAGGTAGAGATGTGTCTGTTTGAGTGAGCTTTGTTTTGCTATACTTTCTACCGAAAAAGCCGTTGTCGTTCCAACTGTTTATGAATTTCTTGACTTTATTTTGTATTTTTGTTAGAGGGTTTTTTGCAATTAATGTATATGTGTTCCTATCAGATAAGTGTTTTTCCATCATGTAGGTGTAGTCGGATCTGTTCATTGCAACAGTGACACCGCCCTTATCGGCGAGAGTAAATATTATATTTTGGTTATTTTTGATAAATTCTTTTGTTTTTTTCATTTTATTTTCAAAAATCGTGTCTTCTATCTTCGTGTGTTTGGTTTTGTGCCTGTGTTGTGTGATTTTTTTTATTAATGTGTTACGTATGTCATTTGCAGTGTTTTCTGGCAGATTGTTAAAAAGAATGAGGTTTTCTATATTTTTTATACATTCTATGATTTTTGTTTTGTCTAGATCGCTCTTAGGATTAAATTTCATGCCTAATGACGTTACAGCTTTGACATTCATCGGTATTTCTGTGTCCGATAAGTTTTTGAACCATTTTTCGCAATTCGCCTCTATAATATTATCTGTCGTAGGATGTTTTTGTGCTTTTTGGAATTTTTTGTCATGAATGTTGTTGAGTGTATCGCGGTGGTACGTGTTGTTTAAGTTTTGTGTTGTGAAAATGTTGTGAATTACGTTGTCAGGAATTAGTTCCTGTAGGAGTGTTTTTAATTTATCAGATTCTACTTCTAGATAGTTAATGTGTATGCAAAGATCCTCGATTTCCAAGTTTAGGATTTTACTTTGGAGATTAGAGATGATTTTGTTAAACTTGTGTTTACCAGAGTCGCTGCGAAAGTTGATGTGGTCCAGGTTGTTTTTGATGTTGGAGATGTGGGACGGTTGAGTGTCGTATGTCCGGCATCGGAGAAGGAACTGTCGTTGTGCTCTGGCTCTGGTCAGGTTCCGTTGATTTGATGCCCATTTCTTGGCGAGGTGTCGAGCGTCGTGTCCATACTTCTTGTCGATGTTGGTAAAGAAAGAGTCGGTGGTTAAGACCGGCGAAGACCCACGGTCCATATCAAATTATGTTTGCGGAGGAAGTAGTCCTCAGCATGAAGTTATCCCTCGGTAGTGATTTAAGAAGGGTTAACGGATTTCTATCAGTCTCTCCGAGGCAAGGTAATGTTCCGAAAGAAAAACAACTTAAACAACTTCTTTCGAAACATTACCTTGCCTCGGAGGGACCGATAGAAATCCGTTAACCCTTCTTAAAACACTACAATTCTCCCCCTCCATTCTCCCCCTCAGTTTTCCCCCTCAATTCTCCCCCTCAATTTTCCCGCTCAATTTTCCCCCTCAATTTTCCCCCTTAATTTTCCTTCTCAATGCATATCGTCTCAAATGTAGATTTTAGAATTCTTTACTATAGATTCTGTAGTCTCTCTATATTATCGAAAAAGCTTCGCCGCTGCCGATTCAAAAATTGTGCTCCTTAATTAGTGCCCCTCAATTACTGCCCCTTAATTCTTGCTCCTTAATTACCCTCCAATATTGCCATTCAGCTATTACCTCTGAACCACTGTTAATACTTATTCTGTAATCAGTTCTAATATTACACACACGGTTAATTCAAACTTTGAATTCCGGAAATTTTTGCCAGTGCCGGCCGCTTGTTAACTGGGGCCGACGCGCATGCGTTCTATATCAAAACGCGGCCACTCGCGTCCAGCGCATGCTTGTCGGCTCTGGATATCCCCAATGCGGAACTTGCATGAAAAAATTCATTAGGTCCGTCAGATAGAATATCGAAAAATAATCGACACGTTTTTTTTCTTTTTTCAATTAAACGATTATTAACAAAGATGTAGAGAGTTGAAATGTATGACGTCACTGATTCGGACTGTGTATGGTATATCTATATTGTCCGATTCAGTGACATCACACGATATTTTAACCCGCTGTACCTTTGTCAATAATCGTTTGATTAAAAGAAGAAAAAATACGTGTCGATTATTTTTCGATATTCTACACGACGGACCTAATAGATTTTTTCATGCAAGTTTCCCATTAACCTATGACCAGCACTGGCGGGAGTTTCCCGAATTAAAAATTTCAATTAACGGTATGTGTACTTTTGCATTGGGTAATGGGTTTGTTTCCTTCTTACACAATAATGAACATCCATTTCTATTCGAAGATTTCATACAAATACATGAAACAGAATATAATAATCCCTTTAAATTTTAAAGATACAAATCACATTCATATTTATACAGAACAACATTGGTAGAAACGTAAGCCAACCATTTACCATTAGAAAGCCAATTGGACAATGTTGGTCAATGATTTACAAACGCTTGGATACAAAATCGTCACGCAATGAATGGAAGCCTTGGCTTATGGATAGCCTATCAAGGTCTTAAAGAAGAGGAGCACTCTGTTATTTACTAGCATTCCAGCTTTTAATACACAGATGTAAGTTGTGCTTGAAGATTATAAGCCTGTCACCTGCGACTCCGGTAGACGATGTTCAGGTGTCTGGCAGAGAAAAAAACATAATCTCGGTAACGCGCTTCATGGCATTCGATGTAAAGATAGATGTAAGTTGTGCTTGAAGATGATGAACTCTCGACAAAATATGCCCTGTGCTTGCGAAATTTTAACCTAAAAGTCTATAATTATAAAACTAAAGGACATAAGGAAATTTTTTTAAGCGTATTTACTGAAGTCACATAAATAATTTATTGTTTTTCCGATCACATAACCTCCCAAATGCTTGAAAATGCTTTTAAAAGCAATATTGAAAATAAACAAAACCACGTCCCAGAATAGTCACGAGCACGTGAAATTCAAGCTGCAGATAAGAATAAGTATATAAAGATACAGTTCACAATTTAAGGAAAAATAAGAATAGTTTTTCTTCGTCGTAGCTTGATCAAACGAAATATTTAAAAGATTATTACAAATCAGTATGACCAGAGGGTAGGCAAAAAATTCGTTGTTTATAATACAGCTATTAGCCGTGTATGTAGCAAAGACAAATAAGTTGATATTCAATGAGCAGACGCTGTTTTGCGCATTAACGGTCAATTCAATACCCGACGATAAAATATCACAAAAGTCTTTCCTTATCTATATTTTTTCATCAGCTTGTTCTCGCAGACAGGCAGACGATTTTTAAGATCGTGAAACTCAAGATGTTCAAGGAAATGGAATTTACTTCTAAGTGGTTTGACAAGGGTTAGTAAGATTGGGATTATACTGAATACCTTTTATAAGAAGAAGTCAAGGGATTTGCGTGTTTTAATAAAACTTCTTTCGACAAGAAACCGATCTTATTAATACAAAGAGAACAACCGATTTTGAATTATTATGAAAGGGCTGTGCCAATTCATGAGATCGAAGGTACTTCGTATTACAATCTATTAAACAAGCCGATAGACGTAATGACTTCTGACGTAAGTTATCCTAAAATTATCGAAGAGTTTAGGATCAAAACGTACAAGCTTCTTTACCCGCTGTATCACAAGTGGTTGCGGATCAGATTTGATCACGACATGATAGAAAAATGGTCACGATCGATGACGTCGTTCAAAGAGTTGTGAAGATTCGTCTACACTGAAAGATCTATAATGTATTTAAATTTATTAGGAGACGCATTGGTTTGATCTTGAAATATTCCCTTAAGACGTTTTTTAAGTAGTTTTAAGGTTTAGTTTTTAACGTGGGTAACAGTTCTGCCTCTTAAATTACCTATCGGTAGACTCGCAAACTATACGACAATAGGTGCGTGCACACACGTTGTTGTAAAATTCGAAACGGCGTAACTTTTTCAACGACCGATTTATTGCGACAAATCAATACTGAACAATTATAACGTATTTGAGCTCTTATAGGTAAAATGTTTTCTCCACATACACAGAAAGAAAGAAATGTATTGTTTACACGTGCCCTATCATTTTAACTCCTTGGAAAGGAAAATCCAAAACACATGCGCCGAAACAATCATATATCAACTAAAAATCTCGACATTATACAAGCGTTTAGAATACACTAAAATCAGCAGTAGCTTGTAATCAATATAGAGTAATAATTTTTCTTTTCTTGTACCGGTAAGTTCAACAAATGCGATATACAAGCCCGTATACGTTTAGCGCGTTAGCTCAGCTACAGCAAATAGCTGGCGCCTATGATTCGTTAGAAAAAGCTGATGCATACACAGCAATGGGTGCGTTTTCCAACGACCTTAATACCGTCAATTTGTAAATGATTATGCGCGTGAGTAAAGCGAAAAAAACTGCTCGGGCTGGCGTTGCGTATCGAGCGTATCGAGCAAAATTATCAATGTGTAATCGGCGGTGGCGGCTGCAATATAAAATCTAAAATGCGTTAAAAAGCGGTTATCTTCTTCAAAAAGGAAAATCCAAAACACATGCGCACGCGGGGTTAATTTTTAGCAGTAGCTTCGAGCTATGATATATAATTCAGGCGTGAATAAGCGAGGAAAGAGAGGTTAGGAAGTGATTTTACAGAATTCGCACTTCGAAAATTTTTGTTTTATTTTTTGAAATACGCTTTTACGTATATTACGAACTTTAAAGTTTTTACTACGACGAACGTGGGGTTGGCGAGCGAAGCGAGCAGGGGGTGACCCCCCTAGTATATATAAAAAATTTAACGTTTAAAATTTTGCTGGCTTGCCGATCTTGCCGCTTCGGAAGTTGGTCATTTACTAAGATACACAAATTCTGTACCTGCTATTCATACACAATCTAGCGCATGCGTAAACTTCGTATATAAATAATAAGAAACTATATTTAACATATTTAACGTTTAAAATTTTAATGCTCACCGACCCTGCAGATTTAAGGGAAAATACAGACTAAAACATAAAAACACAGCATCTGCTACTTATAGATATTTTACGCGGATGCGTAGATTGCGTATATCAATAACAAGAAAATATATTTGAAAATTTTCACGTTTACAATTTTGCTGGCTTGCCGATCTTTCCGCTTCGGAGGTTGGGCACATACTAAGATATAAAAATTCTGTACTTGCTATTTATACATAATCTAGCGCATGTGTATACTTCGTATATAAATAACAAGAAAGGATGATTAACAAATATAATGTTTAAAATTGTAATTTTCACCGACCTGCAGTTTTGAAGGGAAAAAACAGACTAAGATATAAAATCACTGCGTCTGTTTCTTATAGAGATTTTCCAAATTTTGTTAAATTAAACGAACTTACCCATTCAAATAGCAGCATCAGTCTAAATCATTAATAAACAACACAAAAGTATTTATATAAGTATAAATCCGTCTGCAGCGCTCGGAGCGATCGGTCGTGTTTCGCGCGCGTGTCCGTCAGCTCGGAGCAGTATTTAAAACTTTGTATACGATTAGCTGGGGACTTAAAAGTTACACATGTTATTTGTTTAAATAATTATACATAATCTTGCCAATATGACAGCGAACGTCAAAGCACCTCCGGATAAGCCGGACCACAGCTTATACAAGTGCCATCCAAAAAAGCAAGTGAAAACAGTGATTTACATAATATGTGAAAACGTTTATCATAAAAGTGACTATGAAAAGATAAAAAAACCCTGTTTTTCATAACTTATAACTCCGACATAACTTCCAACTCTGAAGAGCATATGCTAAGTGACGTGGCAAGAAAAACCATTGCACTCAAAAAATGAAGAAATCTGAAGAAAGCAGAGAGCAACTGCTACAAGAGATTCATAACAAAACAGTTGAAAAACATAATTCAACAATTCTAGACGAGGAGAATGAAATGGAAAATCTTGTGGCTGAAAATACTTTATTGAAACAACTAGTTGCCGAACTTCAAGATAAAAGTCAGCTTCAGAAAGAAATGATTGAGTTACAAAAACTGAAAAATACAGAGCCACAGACAAATTTAAAATCATTTGCTGATGTTATGAGAGAGATAAAGCCAAAATCGAAACAAGTCCCAAGTATAATGGTTAAGGCCAATGACCCGGAGCAGACGAACACAATGGAGCTACTAAAGCAGTATCTGGTTACAGAAAAGAATGTGCAAACTAAGTTCGTACGTAAGAAGAACCAAAGTGAAATAGAAATCAGCTGTATGAACACTAAAAGCCTGGAAACACTCGAGAACGTGTTATCAAGTAAATTAAAAAATTATGAAATTAAAGTAGAACAACAAGGTAATCCAAAAATAAAAATTACTGGAATAGACAATACTACAAACATGGATGAACTGGATATGGAAAGTGACATTAACACTCGTAATTTCAAAAATTATAACAGCAAAGGTAAGGTACTGCACATGTACACCAATAAAAGGACCAAAACCTGCACAGTGCTAATAGAAGTCCCACCAGAAATCTACAAGCACATACGTGAAAACAATAACAAAGTTTTTATAGGTCATAAGTACTGCAAAGCCTATGATCTGATAAACATTACCCCTTGCTACAACTGTGGAAGATACGGACATAGTGCATCAAAGTGTAGGAACAAATCAGCATGTATAAAGTGCTCGGATAACCACAATGAAAGTGACTGTTAGAATGACAAAATTGAGTGTGTGAACTGTATATTTAACAACGCCAAATACAAAACAAGTCTATCAACGGATCATTTGCCAACAGATAGAATGAAGTGTACAATTCTTAAAAAGAAGATAAAAAAATACATCAACTCTATTGATACCCGATCGCACCTGTATTACCGACGTGGGACGAAACAAGTGCACGTAAACAAATAAAAATTCTACAAACAAATAAACTACTATACCATAGATCGATAACGGCAGGAAAAAACGAGGGAAATCTACATTCTGATACGCAACAAGAAAACAGCAGTCAGCACAATATTCCAAAGAAAACAGCAAATGCATCATCAGTTGAATAATGGAAGCACAAACAAATTTAATCGACGAAATACAAAATAGCATAAATGAACTAGAGCGAACATATATGGATATTGAGACTTTCAATAAGGAAAGGAATAGTACTAATGATCTAATTTTGTACTTAATCATTAGAAGCCTAAATGCCAACTTCGATAAGTTACAAATCCTTCTTAAAAGTCTAAAAATTAAACCTTACGTTATTGTATGTACAGAGGTATGGAAACTAACACACTATCAGTATTATAGAATAAAAGATTACGAACTTTATTATAATCACGGAGACATCAACAAAAATGATGGTGTTGTGGTCTATATAAATAAAAATGTTAAACATACTAACGAAACGATAGCTATAGGTAAGCTTAAAATATTAAAGACTACTATCTCACTAAATAATAATAAACAACTTGAGATCTCATCATTATATAGATCACATGGACTGAGTTGCATAGAATTTAATCAGAACCTAAAAACTTACTTAGAACATAAAAAAGCCAAAAACCATATTATAATTGGTAATTTTAATATAAATATTCAAGACTATAATCAAGCATGGAGTTCATGAATATCCTTCAGGAAAAAGGTTTCCTCCCAGGTTTTATTAACACCACCAGACCTATAAACATAACTACAAATGAAGGAACTTGCATTGATCATATCTTTGTCAAAACTGATTTTCTATGTACAAAATCACTAACTCTTATGACGCCCATTACCGATCACTACCCACTTTTTCTAGAATTAAAAAATGGAGTATTAAAACATGATAAAAAAAAGTCAGAAGAAGATATATACTATTACAAATACAGTAAACTATTTAACACTGCTAGGCAAATAAATTGGTCAAAAATTAAGAATACAAATGACCCAAATGTGAATATTAACGAAATGATAAAAGAAATCCAATATTGCGTGGAGAATTCGAAATATAAAAAACCGAATCTGCGGAAATCCAAACAAACCCCCAGAAAAGACTGGATAACAAAAGCGATCCTAAATTCCTGTAATACAAAAGAAATACTTTACAACAAACTTAAACAAGATCCGGATAATGAAGAACTAAAAGCAAACTATAAACAATTCGTTAAAACTCTAGATAAAGTTAATAAAGAAGCGAAAAACGAACATGAAAAGAAAACAGTTGAGAAAAATAGTGATGATCCCAGAAAACTCTGGGCCTGCATTAATAGCAAGATAGGCAAAAATAAAAATAAAACAGATACTACTATCAGTCAACTAAAAACAGAAATCAAAACTACAATAACCGACAAGAACGAAATAGCCAACAATTTGAATCAATTTTACTGCAAACTTGGAGAAACATTGAGTAATAAAATAATTACACCAAGAAATAAAAAAACTAGAATTACCTAAAAGCAATCCAAAAACAATCTACATCAAGCCAACCAGCGAATTTGAAATTATATAAATAATAGACAAGAAGAAACTTAAAAAAGGTGGTATTGATAATATAAGTGCATTAAAAACATAGCTACTTTTATTGCAGATCCCCTTGCCCACGTAATCAAGCCATGTATCGAAATGGCAATCTGGCCTGATATGTTGAAGGCAGCTGAAGTGATTCCAATATACAAAGCTGGGAAAAAAAAAAACGAAATGGGAAACTATAAGCCTATATCAATAATATCAAATATTGCTAAAATTTTCGAAAAAATTATACATAATAGAATAATAGAATTTACATGCCAAAGTAAAATATTAAGTAATAATCAATATGGATTTAGAAAAAACATTGGAACCAAGGATGCCTTAAACACGATCTCCAAAATAATATATGAAAACCTGGATCAAAGTACACCGATAGCTATTACATTCCTAGATTTAGCAAAGGCATTTGATACTGTTAACCATAACATACTACTAGACAAGCTTTATGCATATGGTATAAGAGGTAAGGGGCACCAACTTATTACAAGTTACCTAAACAATAGGAAACAAAAAGTAAGAATAGGTTCACATACAAGCGATTTCGAAAACGTAAATACAGGTGTTCCCCAAGGTACGATACTTGGCCCTTTGCTATTTATACTTTACGTAAATGACTTGCTGATAAACATGCCAGAAAACACTATAATTTCATACGCAGATGACACTGCAGTAATAGCCACTGGAAAAACTTGGTCTGAGGTTGAAGTAAAAATGAACAAATATCTCGAAGATATTTCCACATGGCTCAGGCTAAATAAATTAACACTAAATGTTCAAAAAACAGTATACATGACTTTTGGAAATTATTGCGTTAGTGTGCCGAAAAAAATTGAATTTAAAATTAATAATGAAATAATAAAGAGAGTAGAAGAAACGAAATACTTAGTCTTAATTTTTGATACGAACATGAGATGGGATAAACATATCGAATACCTTATAAACGAGACAAGATACCTTGTTTTCATCTTCAGTAAAATCTCCAAATTCATGGACACAACTACTCTCAGAATAATTTACTACGCATTCTTTCATAGCCTGATTAACTATGGAATAGTGGCATGGGGTGGTGCGTATCAACATAACTTACAACTGTTACAAACGGTCCAAAAAAGAATCATAAGAATTATAAACAAAAATACCTTTCAAAGTGTTAATCCACTTAACCTTCAACAATTATTCGCTTACAAAAGCCTACGGTACCACTACAATAGCCTTAAAGATCAGTATACAAAATCATCAAGCATAACAAGGAAAAAGCTAATAATCCTACCGAAGTATGCTAAAACTATTAGTACAAAAACAAGCTACATTAAAGCTATCAACATCTACATCTACAATACTCTACCAAATAATCTTTAAATCATAGATTTATGGAAAAAATCAAACCTCAAGAAAATACAAGATTGGTTGAGAAATAATGAATGAGATGAATACTCCCACTACAATTGACTGCAAACAACTCAAATCATGGTTTTCAGAGATGTGCAATCAAGAGCATACTGAGCAACAGAGAGTAATATCTTCATTAATACAGGATTTAATACAGNACAACAGAGAGTAATATAGGATTTAATACAGCACAGAAATGATATGAAAAGTAATGGACAGAAAACTGAAATGAATTCTGTTTACCTAGATATTAGAACTTACATTTGCGCTAAGGGCAAATGTAACTCTCACAAAATACGAAAACATCGACGCATCTCCAACTACAATTATAAAAAAATGATTTTAGCATATCAGAATATTACAGATAGTTTAGACAATATAACTAATGAGATAATAAATACCTGCATGGTCAAAACTACAAGCAATAAAGCAAATATAAAATTCATTAATTTCGTAAAAGCAACTACAAATGGATGGGATGATAACAAAAACGTAAACACTGAAAAATACAAACCAATAGAAACGGTCTTCTCTATGATAGATGAAATGGCTGAAGAAAATAGCAACAAAGCAAGGAGTAGAGAAGCAACGGCCGCACCAGGCCTAAAAATCACAGAATCAGCCAGCCTCAGAATGACGTATGGCAATATCAACTATCTAGGATCCAACAAAGCTTTTTTCTATTTTGATAGAAGAATACGAGGAAAACAGCTTTTTAAGAACTCAGTGTCCTCTCTTAAATTACAATCACCCTACAAAGATATAGTAATCATAAATGATATTGCTTTTACGTCAGACTGTAAGTGTGACTCAGCTAATCAGCACAAAGAAATGTTTCCACACTATAGAGTTACCTGTGCTATCGGACTCACATGTCCAGCTAGATTCAACTATACAGAGAAAATGTCGTACATAAGAGAAAAAAATGCAACAATGGATAGATTTATGACAGCAAGGCAAATGTTAGTTCGGAACTGGTGAAACTGTGAAATTGTGAAAGCTGTGAAAAGTGCCATGATACAAAGTAGAAATTTTAACTTACAAATGTTTTTACCGTTTTCCAACATAAAATTACAATACAAAAATATAGAATCTTAGAATCGTGCAATATAATCTTATTTAATGTACTATATAATGTCGTCGTAGCATTACTAGTATAAAAGACAAAAATATAGAATCATCTGCGAACACTTTAGAAAATATCAACAAATAACGTATTTTTTATATACAACTATTGAATGGATTATATATCATTGTTAATTTTTATATGCAAATACTAATTTTATATATTGTTATCAGAGTTGGGGCGAAGAGAGTCTAGGGACTCCCATAACCCAACCTAGGTTAAGTGTGAATGAGAAGGATGGTATGATCTGGGTCTGGAAGTTCGACATGGATTTATGCTATCCCTACGTATGAATGAGGCTGTATTGTATGTAGTATGACTGGAGGTCATTGCTATAAAATAAAGCAATAACTAACCAGTATTTATATGTTCTTGTTATCTATTGTTAATCCGGACCTGCGAACAGGAAATACTGTTTTCCTCTGCAGGATTTGCGGCGATATAGTGTGTTATTGTGTGAATAATATCAGCTCTGTATCGGATGCAAATGTTTGTAACTCTGGAGTTAAATAAATAAATAAATAAATAAATAAATAAATAAATAAATAAATAAATAAATAAATAATCTACGCATTCTTCCGAACGTTTGGAAAGCTGATAATGTTAAATTAATTTAAGTAAAAAATTATACAAGGAAACTCTCAAAAATTTGATCTAATAAATTCTTCCTATGATTTACCGATTTTGCTGTCCTTTGCGATGGTGTCCCGTAAGATGTTGTGATGTCCCAATTTATACTTAAAAAAATATTCGAAATTATGTTTTCTATCCTTCCAACGTTAGCCAACTCTTTTATGTTGTTACCCGACTTTCACGACAAGGACGTGGTGGTAAAGTATATTTTTCAAAAGTAATATATATTTTCTTTTGTTTTATTAGTTTTCAGCTTATTTATTACTTTAGAGTGCTGCAACCGTTTTACAAAATTTCCTTTCAAGTGATTCAACGCATCCACTTATTAAAATGCTGCAGCCGTTTTATAAATTGTTCTACCATGATTTTCAGCGCATGCATTTCTCTCGAAATGCTGCAGCCGTTTAACAAAATTTCTTTTTAAAAGTTTTAGCGCATTCATTTGTTGAAATGCTGCAGTCGTTTCTCATAATTTCCTTTTGAGCATTTCAGCGCATTTACTTATTAAAATGCTGGAGCCGTTTTATGAAAATTTCTATTATGATTTTCATCGCATGCATTTCTCCCGAAAAGCTGCAGCCGTTTCACAATATTTATTTATAAAAATTTCAGCGCATTCATTTGTTAGAATGTTGCAGCCGTTTCACATGATTTCTTTTAAAAAATTTTAGCTCATTAATTTATTAAAATACTGCAGTTGTTTTATTTATTTTTTGCTTCCTTCCTAAGGAAGCCTTGTAATAGTAATTTTTGGAGTTTGTGTAAAAAGATGTGGGAAGTGTGTTTTGATGAATTTTTAGTCGAAAAATGGTGTTTTTAGAAAATGTCCGTACGAATGTATGTGTGTGTGTGTGTGTGTGTGCGCGCGTATGTATACGCCTGTTTCTCAGCTTCTACTTGATGGATTTTAACCCACCAAGTCTCATTTTCTTTGTTTTTGCTAGAAGATAGTGGGACGAAAGTCCGTTTTTACAATTTATATACGCGTTTTTTTTTATAGTGATTTTTTAGTTTGAGATTTCAGTTTTTGCCGACAAAGTTATCGGAAAAGTTAATAAAAGTAAATTGCTTAATATGTACCTGAAAGAGAATAAAATTGCCTATGTTTTTACCGTGAAAAATTTATATTATCGTTCGTCGTTCTTTTATTATACACCATACAGTGCAATTTTTTTAAATCGTTATAACTCAAAAACTAAATAGCGAATCATTCTAAAAAAATATATGATTATTGAAGGTAATTAGAACTATATACCACTTAAATTTTAAGTCATTTCATGGGGCAGATCCTGAGAAAAACATCAAAAACTGAAAAAAATCGTTTTTCTACGTGACGCGATAACTGGAGTAAAAAGGCAATAATCAAGTTCAAATTTTGGATTTAGTTAGCATTATATAGCACAATGATCCCTTTCTTTGGGATTTTTATAAAACCAGTTAGTTTCAAAGATATTGAGCTTCAAACTTTTGTTTTTTCACCCTGTATACTATGAGTCGTTTTTTCTACGTGATGCGATAACTGGAGTAAAAAGGCAATAATCAATTTAAAATTTTGGATTTAGTTAGCATTATATAGCACCTTTATCTCTTTCTTTGGGTTGTTTATGATACCAGTTAGTTTTAAAGATATTAAGCTTCAAAATTTTGTTTTCTTACCCTGTATACTCTATATAACTGAAAACTGTATCGCTTCGATCTCAGTTTCCATTAATGGATTTTAATCTATACTTAGACTCGTTTTTTGCTGTTTTTGTTTTATTAATTCGTTAAAAATAAGATTTTCAGGTATGCATGTGCGTATATTCATGGCGATTTTTCGATCACTGGTGATTTTAGATACGTTCCGCGAACTATATCCTTATCATTATATCTCGGAAACTAAATTTTGAACTTTTCGTTAAAACATCATGATTATCGGCTAGTTTTTTTCTGTTTTTTGTTTTATTAAATCGTTAAAAACAATATTTTCAGTTACGCATTGATTATGTAATATAATTATTTCGAAATAATTTTATCCATCAAACGAAAAAGCATAAAAACTTTATAGAATTATATATGAAGTAAAAACAATTTAGATATTAAAGCGATACATAAGGTTGAAGGAAGCTACGTGCCAAAGAATTGGCAGCGGTTTTTTATCTCCTATTACCGCCGCAGCCTTTCAGGCCTAGCTGGCGGGGGCCTTCCACCACATCTGTGTGGCAGTAGTGCCCAATCCTAATTTATCCACCACTTTATACCTCAATGTATCTGTGTCTATTATTTTTTCCACCCTGAGAGACTTCTCCGGTGAGGACCATATTTTCAGACGCACACCTTGCTGGTTAAGCCAGCACTCTGCCCCTGAGAGGGCATCGGGTCCGTCTCTCAGTGTAGCTTTCCCCGGAGAAGGTCCCGTGTATTAGACCAGCTCCACGTCGGTAAGGCCGGCGCTCCCTGCCTAGTGCATCGGGTTGGCTACCATTAATTCCTGCCTACCCTATGGTCCCTACCACTGTTTCGCATTCGCCTAGGCTTAACGCCTGTGAGGCAGGGAAAACCCGGAATTACACTGAAGGAAAATTCCGGGGGAAAACCTGCCTCGAAACAGCCGGTGTCTTGGGTACTTTTCCCGTTGAAAATAACTCAGAAAAAAATCCGAGTGACTTCACCGGGAATCGAACCCACGACCCCTAGAGCGGACGGTTAAGGCATGCGCCTTAGCCAACTGAGCCACGGACGCTCTTTCAGTTGTTTTATAAAATTTTCATTATATTTGATTTAAAATTGTTAATTTTATTATTCCATTTAATGTTGTAATATTTGTTTGTATACAATATTTTTTGTATAAATTTTGTGTTTTTTTTTTAATTTATCTCCTTCTATTTTTGCATGATTTAGTAATAAAATTTGCAATTTGTTCGTATGATTGCCCTTGTGATTTTTTATTGTCAGGGCAAAACCTAAAACCTAAACGTATGGGAAATTGTTTTCGACGCATGTTAAACGGTATTTCTTCTTTAGATGGCGATAAAATTATTCGTGGAATTAATACTAATTTTTTTGTATTATTTCCATTTAAAATTCAACCTGAATTGAATATTTCGTTAGTTTTTTTATTAACAACCTTGTTCTATTACAATTTCTATTTCATATGAATTTGAACATTTTCCTTCGCTCATATCTAATAACCATTGTTTAAAATTATTGTCATTATCAGATGCTCGAAGATTTTCATTCAGAGTCATGCAAAATTTAATCACAAATAACTGGATTTAACTGAATTTTCAATAACTTCAATACGACTACCATGTCGGACAATCGGTAATGTTTGCCTAAAATCTCCTGAGACAAGTAAGATTTTACCACCAAATATTTGTTTAACATCACATAAATCTTGCAGAAGACGGTCGACTGCTTCGAAGGCAAGTTTTGATAATTTCTACTTCTTTTAACATTTGACCATCCTTCGAATTAGATTTTATGTTACATGTAATACTTTCTGTTATATTAAATGGTAATTTAAATGTTGTGTGCACTGTTTTTCCATTACGTAATAAATTTGCCGCAATTCCTGTATAAGCAACACATAAAAATGGAATATTTCACATTTTTAAGTAGTCTACTACAATGTTGAATAAATAACTTTTTCCACTTCCTCCTGGTCCATCAATAAAAATACATTTTTTTTTCGCATTTTAAATTTTCATCAAACATATCACATCAAAAATAATTTTTTGTTTATCTTCTAACGAATCAACTTTAATTTGTAAGTCATTAAACGTTACAGTTTCGTTGCATGATGTTACATATATTCATTTGTGTGTGTGATTATTTCTTGTAAGTTAAAATCACTTTTAAAAAATCCATTTATTTGTAAATTTCTGTCAATTATTTGTAATGCTAAATTTTCACCAACACTTTTCTCATATTTTGGGTGATAAAACAAATTGTAACTTTTTCGAATCCTTGAAAATAAATGATAATTCTATTTTATTCTATTCTTATTCTAATTCTAATTCTAAATGTTTGTATTTTTTATATAAATTTCTCGCATTAATTGGATTATGAAAAATACAAATACATGCAAATAATTCACAAAGTGCAGTAGGAGACTGTATTTGCGTTGCCTCGTCTAAATCTCGAAATGAAGTTGCTTCCCTTGATATGTAGAAGGAATAATCTGATGAAATATCTTTGACGATCTTTTGGATTTACTAAATACATTCTGCTTAATATAGGTTTATGGAGTTTTATTCTTCTTTGCCATGCTTTTAACTTATTATTAAATACTTAATGCATTGGTATTTAGGAATACAAATAATTTCGTGCTTCAGTATCTATTTAAATTAATTTAAAATATGCTGTTAAATTAGTTTCTACATTTTTATAGTATTTCTGATTCCTTTCCTTTTTCAAAGTATACTTCTTGCTCATCTTCATCATGGATAGCTAATCGCATTATAACACGTTAAATTTGATGTAAAACATATTCTAATAATCTATGCAAGCTTCTGGTGGACATAAGTACCTTGTGTTAATAAACTGCTTAATTTCATCATATTCGTATTCACTGTTTTCAATATTTTTATTTTCATTTAAACTATCACAATTTTCTTTAGAATTCATTCCTGCATTACTTATTTCAATATATGCACAGTCATATCCTTTGTAACAGTATTTAAACAAGTATTTGATACATTGTACAGTTGAACATACTTCTACGTTAATATGAGAATTAAATTTTAACAACAAATAAGGGTTGTATGGAACAACAAATCGGTTATCAGCAACTATATTACAATTTCTATTTTTATGAGTGATTTTTTATCATAATTTCTTCGTATATATGATGGCTATCCCAAAGAGTTAAATTAAATTGTTTTTTTATTATAATTTTTTGGAAAGTTTTTTGTACATTTTTTTGTATTTTTGTTCATACATGGAGAACACATGTTTTGTTCTCCACAAGGACCATGAATCATGCATTGTTTTACAATACTATGTAATTTGAGATAAATATCTTCATCTGGAATTTCTGCAGTTATAATTTCATCAACTTTTTCAGGAGTATTTATTTTATTATTTTCATCTAAAAATAATAACATATGCATATGAGGAAATCCCCTTTTTTGAAATTCGATAACATAAGTATGAGCTTTCCCTAAAAGACCTTGTTTAACTACCATTTCCTTAAATTCTTCAACTTTTTGTTGGAATACTTTAACAACAATATCTGGTCCATCAATTGCAGTTTCATACTTTTCTGAATTTTCAGTTATTTCCTTCCAGTTTGGATCGCATGTCATCGTTATAAATAAGTCTGGCTTTCCATAACGATTTACGATAGTCATTGAATCAATATAATTTTGTTTTAAAAATCTACCACTCATTACCTTAATGACAGTTTTTGGTTTGCAGCCATTTTTCGCGCATCGTTGTAGTTCTTCATTTTTTACCTTAAGCATCATTTTATAAGCTTTAACGTAAGGATTAGCATTTCATATTAAACTATCTAATTGACTTAATAATTACGATTTTATGTCAAAATCGAAGCACCACCACTATGATCTATCTGATCCCGAACCCTTTATAACTAAGTTTTTTTCTTGTGATAAACTATTTTAAATACGACTATTAAAAAATATATTTTATAAAAAATAGTATTTAAAATAGTCTATAAAATAAATAAATAGTAATAGAAAGTGTTAAGTGACGAAGTTTCTAGGTCTAACAAACGAGGACCAAAAATAATTCATATAAAAAAAAAAAGAATGGCTGTCTTGGGAACAGCCGATAGAAGTGAATACTGAAGTAGGTGTGTTGTAGATTTTTATTTTGTTTTTTTTTAATAGATGAAATAATAAAAATATGTTTATTGTTATTCGTACATTATTTTATTTCTTACATACTTTATTTACAACTTTATCTATGGTAGAATCACAGGTATCTTCACTTTTTAATTCAATTAAAGAAACAATCGGTTTGTGGTAACTAAAGTATGATATAAATGTTTTAGAATCTATTTTATATAAAAATCTTGAAAATACTGCATCTAATGTTGTGCCATACTTAGTAGTTGATTGTTGAGCATCATTATTCATTTTTAATTGAAATTTATTTTTGAGGAATGCAATTAATGGTTGTGCACTTTCGTCTGCAAAGTTAACATTAAAATCTCCTGCCAAAATCAGTGGCATTTCATGGTCATTTGTATCGAGTTCCCGTGCTCCT
The DNA here is from genome assembly GCA_012977825.3 of Pteromalus puparum. Lineage (NCBI taxonomy): Eukaryota > Metazoa > Arthropoda > Insecta > Hymenoptera > Pteromalidae > Pteromalus > Pteromalus puparum. Next base: position 16,638,044 of record CM053172.1, on the reverse strand, counting down.
ACTTCAGTGTATGCAAGTAGTGATCAATGTAATTTTATTAATACACTTGTAGTTAAATATAAGGATTCACTTCAATAATAATAACGATATACATGTTTACGTACAACTGACGCGATACATGTTTACGTACACTCGGCGGTAATGTATTCTTACGGAACGCTTGCCATTCAGTTTGAAACGTTCCGTAAGACCTTACCGCCGAGTGTACAACTGACGTGTAGACGCGGGATAGCATCATTTCAGTTTATGCTAGGTAGAGAACGCCGAGAGCGCCGAGGGGCCCGAAAGCCAGCGAAATGATACGGAAGGAGAGAGCGGTGAAGGAAGAGTCAAGAGGTGCGCGTACGTTTTGCGCGGCGACGAGAGCGCGGTGGAGGGGAGCGAGAGAGAGAGAGAGAGAGAGAGAGAGAGTGAGAAGGAGAGCGTGGTGAAGGGAGAGGTGCGCGTATAGTCCGTACGTGTCTTGTGCGGCGAAGAGAGCGCGGTGGAGGGGGGAGAGAGCTCTTCCCTTGCGTTCGTACGCTTATTTCCCCTCCTAGCGTTCGCGTGACGGTCGGTTTTTTCTCGATTCACTCCCCGGCAAAAATGTGTACCTAACGAGCCTATAGAAGTATTCACTTCAAAAGGCCTAGAAACTTCGACGCTTAACAAACGCGAAAGGAATGTACCCGAAACCAAAATAACTTCTCTTCCCTCGGCTGAAGTGCGCGTGCACAGCCGACGCTGCAGTTTAACCGTTGACCGTAGCATAGGCCTATAAGGCCTAATGCTAAGACAAAGAGCGCGGCTAGGCTGGTGTACGAAGAGAGGAGAAGTAAGGACCCTGCGTGGGAGAAGGCTACGACCTCCCCTTTACTTCACTCCAGTGTGTGCGCTCCTCGAGACAGGACGCTCTTTTTATTCTGTACGTTTACTCGAGTTCAACATTCAATCTCATTCTTTTTATTGAGTGCCATTTCAAAGTAAATTTAATTTTTGAGTCTAAGTTTGAATAAATGATTTTGGAAGCGCATTTTGAGTTTTGAAATATAAATTATTACCACCACAATTTTGGGTTAATAAAGAGAAAACATTTCAAAGAGATCAATCTATCCTATACATCTTCTCTGGTTGGAAGAGAGCACCATCCGAGGCTTATGTCCATTGGTGTTGGAGTTTCAACGAGAAGGTCGAATTTGGAGGTTTCCCGAACATCAATAAAGTAAGTTTCTTAAAATAAATGTTTCATTCAATACGATTTTAAAGTAACGAATTCAAACAGTTTTGCCGCGACACTCGGTTTCACTGAGATCACCCGTATGGGAGATTTAGCGGGCACCCGTATTTAGTAAGTTTTGTATTTGTTAGTTTGGTGAACTCCCGTTTACCCTAAAAAAACTGGGGGCCCCTCCGGGATATTGCTCTGCTTTTGTCGGCCGCGGAACCGTTTGAATTTTTATGATCTAGCATAATATTTCGTGTAAATGTGTGAGTGAACAAAATAAAATCAGTGGCGCGGAAAATACTATCTCTTATGGTGATTTAAAAATTTATCGCAAATGCCGAAACAGTGTAATTAAAGAAAAAATATACCAGAGGCTAAATAGAGTCAGTTTCAAAAAAAAAAGGAATTTTCAGAATCGTGCATCAAACCAGTGTGGAGAAACGCGCGTGCAAAAGTCGTAAGTGCGAAACAAAGGATAGATACGCGCAAATGCGCGTGTAACGATGTGGATTTTGGGGTAAAACCGTCGCGACCACACTCGCTAATATTCACTCCGTTCGGTCTCTTTATCTACCGACCGAGATTTATTCAAGGCACCAGGTCGGTGATACACTTATACCGAAACTTTACCTCTCTCTCTCTAACTCTATGAAAAACAGCAACCTTCCTCTCGTACGGATGCTGGCTCGTTCCTTGTGAAACGCGCGAAAAACTATCGAAAAAGCTACCCTTTTTCTCAAGAGACAAAAGAAAAACCGGAGGGCTGTTGGTTGGGCTGCTGCTCAGAACAAAGTGAACGAGTCTTCTCCTCGACTCGTGTCGCATCGCCTCGCATACCTTCTCGCGCATGCGCACTACATACATCCATACTTTACATCGTGATTACACGCTTTCTGACAGAACATTCTTCTTATAAATATTGATTACATTTTCCTTACTTCTTTATCGCATAGTTAGCATACTCTTACAATTTTTGCGTTCACGTTTACAACGCCGATATCCATAAAACATGCACACTCTGCCTCACACACACATTCTCGCGACATACACCAACGCTCGCCGCTGCGAGGAGTTTCCCCCTCCCAGCTGCCTACTCTTCTCTCGGCTCGCGCGGCTCCGGTGATGCCTGCACTGCTCTTGATGTGCGTGCGTGTGCTTGAACTGGTAGTGGTGCGGCGGGCTGCTATGTACTTCTCTCTCTCTTTATCTCCCGGCTGCTACTACTGCTGTCTCTCTCTCTCCATGTGAGTTAACGGCTACTCGGCTGTTTCTCGGCTCTCTGTTCTACAATGCATACCATCTAATATAAGTACTTATTACTGGTAATGCAGTTCGGACAGAGTCACATGGAGAAAGAGAGAGAGAGAGAGAGGACTATTTACTACTTAGACGGTAACCCCGTCGCAGCAAGCACACAAAGACGCCGCGTTGTTACTACAATTATGCATCGGGTGAGACGCGCAAGAATGAATGATCGAATAATTTTAATCGTGCTTTTTTTTACATAAACGTTTCATACAATATTAAATTGCTCGTTTTCTTCATGTCAACATTTTCACTATATTTATATAAGTAGTTTGATGTGTTTTGAACAAATTTTTACCGAATCACAAAATTTTCGCACACGCTTATTTTTATGGTGTTTCAATGAAAACTGCATAATATAATATATAATATAACATAATATAATACGTTTGGACGACCGACAACAAACTGGTAAGGTCGATCAACACATTCATATTTGATAAAAAAAAATCCCAAAGCACTTTGAAGTTTCGTGTAGACATCTCTCACCGTAACACAAAGAAACACGCGTGAAAGTTCAATTTCAATCGCTTTTAAAACAAGTTCAAGAGGCAAAGAAAATTTTTTTTTTTTAATTTTTAGTCATTGCAAAAACACCACGCACCACTCATTTCATTATAACAGCACGTTCACAGCACGCGCACTGATTTGCGATACAACACAAGTTTTCATGTTCCAAAAGTTTTAAATTTCATATCAAAAAGAAAAAAACATTTTTATTGAAACACTGGCTGAATCTCACGCACCACTATTTTTTTTTTCCATAAACTCAATAGGTAGAACACTGCACAATTATTCTTGTTTTTTTTTTAAATCATACCTGTGGTTGATGCCATATTGCCACATTTTGGTTAAAATTAAATAATTATTCTCGATACACTCTTACACACTCAACTAAAACCGCGTGGAGCACTTAAGTTTATATTTTGAATTCAAAATACGTAAGAATAATATAAAACATTGCTTGCAACTGCAAATAGCACTACTAATAACCTAAAGTCAACTTATTTTCGTTTGAAAATTTGAATCTTGATCTTGTTCATCTTGTTTTATTTTGTTTAATACTTGTTGATCTTGCTTAATGACTCTACTGGCGTTGAGTTCGCGCACTTGTAGATCTATTTTTTTTATTCGTTCAACCAAGTATTTTCTTTCCATCAATAAATGATGCAAAAATGCCCTTTTCCCGCCTCTTTTCTTCTTCGTTGTCTTTAATATAATTGACTTCGAATCATTTTCATTTTTCATTTGTCACGTTTTGGATTCAGTGACCGCTGTTCAAGCAGGTCCAGAGGGAAAAGTCGCTACTAAGTAGACTGTAGGACTTAGAGGCTTGAGTAGTCGCTATTACAGCAGGCCAAGGGAAAAGTTGCTACTAAGCAGACTGTAGGATGGGTGCATCTGCCAATAAAAGAAAATGAAGATGTTAAAACCGAGCAATTCCAAATATGACTCAAATGAATTAGTTCAAATTCAAAAGCTAATTCACAATGATCTAAAATTCGAAGTAACGTTCCGTCCAGTTAAAGCATGTAAATTTTCTCCTCATTGTTTGAACGAATAAAAGCACTAGATGTGTGCAATGGTTCTTACGTTAATTTTGTGTAGTCGAACCAACTTCTATAATTCAATGGAGTTCAAAAATGCTTCAGTTCAATTTATCGTGACTTACTCGAAGAAAAATCTCTTTACAAGTATACGTATTAAAACAAGATTCAGTTACCTGATCAAGTCAAGATCCAAAAGAAACATTTACTACGGACAGATTATTAATGTCAATTCACTCGATTATGAAGCTTATTTATGGAGATTGTTAATTTGTAAATAATTCATAATTACATTCGTTGCTCATGCATTTAATTACTCGTTAAGAACCAAGTTTGTTACTCAAGCATCGTCATTTATTCTCCGATTGTTCATTACATCACGATCAGATTATTTTACATATGTATGCTACAGTTTTCTATGATCGCTCTCGTTTAGTTCAGAACAATACACAAAATTTTCGATTTGCTTTTATTTAATTAGATTTTCAATGGTTTAGGAAGAGTTTAGGATCAAAACGTACAAGCTTCTTTACCCGCTGTATCATAAGTGGTTGCGGATCAGATTTGATCACGACATGATAGAAAAATGGTCACGATTGATGACGTCGTTCAAAGAGTTGCTAAGATCCGTCTACACTGAAAGATCTATAATGTATTTAAATTTATTAAGAGAAGCATTAATTTGATCTCGAAATATTTCCTTAAGATGTTTTTTTAAGTAGTTTTAAGGTTTAGTTTTTAATGTGGGTAACAGTTCTGCCTCTTACATTACTTCTCGGTAGACTCGCAAACTATACGACAATGTGTGCACGCACGTTGTTGTAAAATTCTAAACGGCGTAACTTTGGCAAAGACCGATTTATTGCGACAAATCAATACTGAACAATTAAGACGTGTTTGAGCTCTTGTAGGTAAAATTTTCCTCCACATACACAGAAAGAAAGAAATGTATTGTTTACGTTTACGCGTACCCTATCATTTTAACTCCTTGGAAAGGAAAATCCAAAACAGATGCGCTGAAACAATCATATATCGACAAAAATCTGGACATTACACGAGCGTTTAGATTACACCAAATTCAGCAGTAGGTCGTAATCAATATAGAATAATAATTTTTCTTTTCTTGTACCGGTAAGTTAAACAAATGGGATATACAATCCCGTATGCGTTTAGCGCGTTAGCTCAGCTACAGCAAATAGCTGGCGCCTATGATTCGTTATAAAAAGCTGATGCATACACAGCAATGGGTGCGTTTTCCAACGACCTTAATACCGTCAATTTGCAAATGATTATGCGCGCGAGTAGAGCAAAAAAATCTGCCCGAGCTGGCGTTGCGTATCGAGCGTATCGAGCGAAATTATCAATGTGTAATTGGCGGTGGCGGCTGCAATATGAAATCTAAAACGCGATGAAAAGCGTTCAATGTTAAAAAGCGGTTAACCTCTTCAAAAAGGAAAATCCAAAACACATGCGCACGTGCGGTTAATTTTTAGCAGTAGCTTCGAGCTATGATATATAATTCAGGCGTGAATAAGCGAGGAAAGAGAGGTTAGGAAGTGATTTTACACAATTCGCACTTCGAAAATTTTAATTTTACGTTTTGAAGTATTGTCATTAGCGTGTCACAGACTATTGTAGTCCACGCATATACGCTTTTACGCATATTACGAGCAAACCAAAATGAAAGTTTTTAGTACGACGATCGTGGGGTTGGCGAGCCAAGCGAGCATGGGGGAACCCCTAGTCTCATATAAAAAAGGTTTGGTATAAAAGATTTTAGTTATTAAGGGGGCACACCACCTTTAAACTCTGAAAAAAAAAACTTCTTATAAATAATAACAAAAATAAATTATAATTATTATATAATTTTTATACTAATATTAGGTTCTATTACCTGTATTTTTGCGATCGGAAACAGGATCCAAAACGCGTGGGTTTCACTTACTATCATAGCTCAAAAAAACCAAAACCAAACCAAAATCAATAGGGACTTAAAGGTAGGAACGTGGAATGTGCGCAGTTTATACAGAGCAGGCGCGTACCGGGAAATCTTAAAAGAAGCTGACGGGTACAATCTAGACTTAGTAGCTATACAAGAAACTCGGTGGCAAGATAGCGGTATGTTAGGAAACGAAAACTTCACCTTTATGTACGGGGGCGCGAGCGGACATTCCCTTGGTACCGGATTGCTGATTAACAAAAGAATTAGACACGCGGTTAATAGTTTCAAATTCGTAAACGACAGACTCTCGTATATCATCATCGAAGGAGCGTGGTACAATTACGTGATTATTAACGTACATTGTCCTACGGAGGACAAAGAGGAAGAAGTGAAGGATCTTTATTATGAAGCCTTGAAGCAATTAATCGACCAATTCGCGTCTTACGACACCAAAATAGTAGTGGGGGATTTCAACGCTAAAATAGGGAAAGAGGAAATGTTTAGGCCCACTATAGGCAAGGAAAGTCTGCACGAAACCAGCAACGATAACGGTATTAGAGTCATAAATTTCGCGGCGGCAAAAGATCTTATAGTAAAGAGTACGTGCTTTAAGCACAAGGATATACACAAAGTAACGTGGACATCAACGGACGGAGCCACGAAAAATCAAATCGATCACTTTCTTATCGATAACAGGCGCCACACGAACGTACTTGACGTAAGAACCTATAGGGAGGCGGATTGCGACGCGGATCATTTTCTAGTAGTGGCCAAAATAAGAGCCAAATTAGTAGCTGGGCAAAATAGTAAACGGGCGGATAAAGTAGAAACGTTCGATATTGATAAGCTACGGAACGGCTAGAACGAATTAAGTATCAAGTAGAAATAAGAAATCGGTTTCAGGTACTCGAAGAAACGGATGCACCGACGGAGGTAGATGACGACCCGAACAGTCTTTGGGGGGATATCGAAAAAACGATAAAAGAGGCCGCGAATAAAGTGCTAGGTAGAAAGAAAAAGCCAAAGAGCAAACCATGGTTTGACGAAGAGTGCGAACTCTGGTTTGAAAGGCGCAAAAAGGCCAAATTAGACAGCGTACACAATGGAGGCGATAGGGCCGTAGAAGAGTATCACGAAATAAGAAGGCAAGTGGGGGCGATTTACAGGAACAAAAAACGCGAGTATCAAAAGAATCAGATTAGAAAAATAGAAACTAATAGTAAGGAAAATAACCAGTGCGAGATGTACAAAGGAATTAACGCTATTAGGAAGGGTTTCCAGAGTAGATCACAATTAATGAAAGATGAGGGCGGGAATCTCGTCACAAGCGAAGGTGAACTGTTAAAGCTGTGGAAGGGCTATTTTGATAAGCTGCTAAACGTACATGAAAACTGCGAGGAAACGGGAGACGAAATCCACACTTCTGAACTCCATATGGAAGAACCGACCTATAAAGAAGTAAAAGCTGCGATCAAAAAACTAAAAAACAATAAAGCCGCGAGAAACGATTCTATACCAGCTGAACTACTTAAATATGGGGGCACTGCGCTAACATCGAATATTTTTGAACTAGTACGCTCTATTTGGAAAAATGAAACAATGCCGGAAAACTGGAAAGAATCGATCATCATACCGATTTTTAAAAAGGGAGATAAGACAGACTGCAATAACTATCGGGGAATCTTACTTTTAGTTACCTGCTACAAAGTTCTGTCAAACGTTACACAGGCCAGACTCACGCCCTTCGCGGAAGATATAATAGAAGTTTATCAGTGTGGATTTCGGCGTAACAGGTCGACGAGCGATCAAATGTTTACTATAAGACAGCTGTTAGAGAAAAAATGGGAATATTGCGAAACAATACACCAGTTATTCATAGATTTTAAAAAAGCGTATGATTCTATCAAGCGAAGCAAAATGTATCAAATCCTTGTGCTCCTCGGCGTGCCAAAAAAACTTGTGAAATTAATACAAATATGTCTGAACGGAAGCACGGGAAAAGTACGAGTAGGCGGTAATGTATCTGAATCGTTCATGATACACGACGGTTTGAAACAAGGGGACGGGCTCTCCACGGTACTCTTTAACTTAACGCTAGAGTATGTTGTTAGACAAATGCAGACTAGCGGGCTGGGCGCAACACTCAACGGAAAAACGCAGATTCTAGGATATGCAGATGATTTGGACATAGTGGGGGATAATGGCGAAACGGTAGCGAGAAACGCGGAAATACTCATAAATGCGGCCGAGGAAACGGGGTTAGAGGTGAGCGAATCGAAAACGAAATATATGATTATGGATAAACTGGGCATTTGCGAAGGAGAGGGGGATCTTAGAGTCGGAAATTTTACTTTCGAAAAGGTTAGCGAATTCAGATATTTAGGCACAACTATAAATGATCGAAACGAAATCAAAGCCGAGATTAATAAGAGACTACATTCGGGTAATGCCTGCTTCTACGCCGTGAACAAATTACTAAAATCAAAACTGCTGTCTAAAAATGTAAAAATTAGGATATATAGGACTATAATAATGCCGGTAATCTTGTACGGATGCGAAACTTGGGCGCTCACTAAAGCAGAGGAAAACCGTTTTAGGGTGTTTGAAAATAAAGTTCTGCGAAAAATATACGGGCCAAAGAAAGATGAGGAAACCGGGGAGTGGAGGAAACTGCACAACGACGAGCTACATAACTTATACGCGTCACCGAATATAAACAGAATAATTAAATCGCGAAGACTAAGATGGGCAGGGCACGTTGCAAGAATGGGAAATGATCGCACGGCAGCGCGTATAATGAAAGGAAAGCCAAATACGTCGCGACCTCTAGGTAGACCTAGACGCAGGTGGGAGGACAATGTAAAAGCGGACTTAACTGAAATCGGGCAGGACGGCGCGAAATGGATAGGGTTAGCACAAAATAGGGATACGTGGAAGGCTTGCGTAGATGAGGCGATGAACTTTCGAGAGTTGAGTTCGAGAGAACCAAAAGTATACGTGTACAAAGCATGCTCCTAAAATTTTAGCCCAATCAAACCATGTGGTCACATGGAATCCTACGGAGAGTGCCAAAATGCTCAAAACAGTATACGGAGAGTCACCATGGGTAAGTAGGTGCTAATATGATTTTACCATGGTAAAAATACAGGTAATATAACCTTATATTAGTATAAAAATTATATAACAATTATAGTTTGTTTTTGTTATTATTTATAAGAAGTTTATTTTTCAGAGTTTAAAGGTGGAGTGCCCCCTTAATATTATAGATTTATGTAATTTTTCGCACGATTTTTTTCCGTTTTTTTCTTCAGCCCGATGTATATTGCACATATGATAGCTACAGTTATACATAAGTCAAGGAAATAAAGCACTAAAACGGTCTAACCATCCATTTTTAAAGCGGCAAAACGGATCTTAATGCGGTTTCTAGCGTTCAATTCGTAAGAGCGTCTACAAATTTTGTGAACAAGTGTGATTAATTACTTTTTTTTAATGCATTATTGCATAAATAATATGCATTTCGAAGAGACACTAAATCAAAAATTTACATTTTGGTAAATATTGATGAACATAAGTCCAGTTTTTCTACTCGGGGGTTTTTGGGGTCGCTGAACACGAATATCGCCACAGTAGCGGCCTCTGAGGTACCTAGTGCTCAGGTAGACAGTATAAACGTTGTCTCCGAGAGTTTCACGGAAAATTGTAACATAGTGTGAGTCTAAACTCGTTATTCGGGGGTTTTCGAGGTCACTGAACATAAATATTGTTGTGACCGAGCTCGAACGTTGCGCGATTCGAACATCAAGAATCGTGCATAGCAACCCCTTGCAATGAGATCAACGACGTCGCGGATGTTATTGTTTATGTTCAGTCTGATCGTGCCAGCTGATGAGTTAAGACGTGTTCCGTATTAATAAAGAGTCCGAGTTTGAGTTGAGTATTTCTAAACACGTCTTCTCATTCACTTTACCCGAACTTGATCATAACATTTTGGGGGCTCTTCCGGGATAATATTTTTCAGAAAGTGATCAGTGAGGGTCATTGCAACGAGGATGCATTGGATTTGCAAAGGGAACTCCACGTTCGTGATACAGAACTATTGGATGCTCGTCGTCTCATTGAGGAGCTCGAAGAAAAGATTCACCGATTGGAAGATCAATCGGTTCGGAGAGAACTGTGCAATGACCGAGAACAGAGGACTGCTTTGAACGAGGAGATAGCGAGACTACAAACTCTGAATAACAGATTGATGGCAGAACTGCGAGAACTACAACAACAAATTAATCAGCTAAGTCGTTTACAAAATAGAAACACACATTTACACGCAATAGGAACAGAGAACACTAGAGTCAATAACATTGGATTATTTCGGAATCAGAATAGGTTAGGGTTTGGAACCTCTGTTATTGATCCATTGATTACAGGAACACGTGGTGTAGGCTCCAATGTAGACAATTCTGTTTTACCGAACATTGAACCTATCCACTCTGGAACAGATTTGGGTTTAAAATTGAAAGTTGGTGATTACGATGGTCCATCGCCTCTTCGTGAATTCTTAGTTCAATTTTAAGTCATCGCTAGAGCAAATAATTGGACATCTGAATCTAAAACTGCAGCTCTTATTTCTTGTATGAAAGGAAGGGCAAGATCAATTTTTGTTGAATCTGATTCTACTTCTTCGAATTTCGATAGTTTGGTATCACGTCTTGAACTTCGTTTCGGTGATAAACATTGGGCACCCACTTATTACACACAATTACAGAATAGGCGTCAACGTTTCGATGAAGATCTCCCAACATTGGCTGCTGATCTTGAGAGATTTACTACTTTGGTTTATCCAGAATGTCCATTTGAAGTTCAAGATAAAATTGCTTGTACCCAATTTCTTTCTGCTATTTTTGATTTTTCGACCAAGGATGTCCTTCGTATGGAAATGATAACTTCTCTCAAAGTTGCTCTTGCTCGTGCCATGGAAATAAAAGTTATTCGTGATTTAAATAGGAGAGATGCCTCAAGGAGTAAGAATGACACATACAAGACTGGAATCAACTCTTCGAATTCTCAGTCTAAAGGTCCTCAATATTTTGACAAACAGACATCTCAAGATTTCTTGAAGAATGTTGAATGCTGGTTGTGTAGTCAGAAAGGTCATATTAGTTCGCATTGTCCAACTCGAATGAGTGGCCAGGAAAACTAGGTTATGTTGAACTTTCTGGAGCAAGTTCAACAAAATTTAACAAGACTCCAACACACCCACACCCTTGTCTGATTGATTATCATGTTGAAAGAATTAATAGGAACTCAAATAGATTTTATTTTGATGGTTTCATTAATGACAAAACTTGTATTTTTAAAGTAGATTCTGGTTCTCATGTGACTATTATAAACTCAAAATTTATAGAGCCAAAAGATATAAGAATTCCTATTAATTTTACAACTCTTAAGTATTCAACTGGAGAAAGGGTACTTGTTGAATTTTTGTTTTCAGCCTCAATAAAATTGGGCAATCATTCAGCTAATTTGGATATTTTTGTTGGGAATATTCTTGATGATTGAATACTTGGTAGTGATTTTCTTGATACAACTGGTATTACAGATTCAATTACTAAAATTATTTTAAATACTCCAAGTTCAATCAACGATAAACGAATTTCGAGAATACTTGATTCTAGTAAGATTGTACCAGAGGCATTAAAAGAAATTTTTGTCAAGAACTCAGTCAACATTGATCAAGATCAAAAAGGGAAGTTCTCGGATCTTCTACACGATTTTGAAGAAATTTTTCAAGATGATAACGTTACCGGAAAATGTAATTTGGTTGAACACAAGATTCAATTACTCCATAATCAACCGATTAAACAACCTATTCGAAGACCCTTTATTCATCAAGTTAAAGAATTGGATGATTGTATTGCTGAGATGTATTCTCAAGGAGTTATTCAAGAATCAGACAGCTCATACTGTTCACCTGTAGTTCCCAAGAAGAAGAAGGATGGAAAAATTCGTTTTTGTATTAATTTCCAAAATATTAATGTAATTACAATTAAGGATTCATACTCTTTACCAAGAGTCGATGATACGCTTGATAAACTTGCAGGATATTCGTGGTTTTGTACTTTGGATTTGAAAAATAGATACTGGAAAATCAATATTCGCGAAGAAGATAGGAAAATCACAGCTTTCTCAATCGGAAATGGTATTTGGCAATTTACAGTTATGCCATTCGGTTTATGCAACGCACATGCGACTTTTCAACGTTTAATGGAAAAATTACTCAGAGATTATCTTTCAAATTTCTGTTTAGTTTATTTGGATGACGTCATGGTTTTGGGAAAGTCATTTGATGAGGTAACGATTAATCTGAAGAAAGTATTTGTTCATTTTCAAGAAGCAGGGCTACGTCTTAATAAGAAGGAATGTGTTTTCTTCAGCAGACAAGTTAAATATCTGGGCTAAATTACATTGTTTCGGAAGAAGGCAAAACTGCTGATCCAAAGAAGATTGAATCCGTTGTAAACTGGCCAATCCCTCACAACAGAAATGCTGTATTGAGTTTTGTAAATTTCTGTGGTTATTATAGACGACTTATTAAGGAATTGGCTGATATAGCTAAACCTTTATATAAGCTAAAAGAAAAATCGACTAAGTTCATACGGTCAGAAGAATGTCAAAAAGATTTTTCAAAATTGAAAGAGGTCCTTACAAAACCTCCAATCTTGGCATTCCCTTCTCTTTCTTCTGAGTTTATTTTAGATACTGACGCTTCTGATCATGGAATTGGGTCGGTTCTTTATCAGAAGCAGGGTGGAATCGAACGTGTCATAGGTTATTATAGTAGAGTCCTTTCTAAACGGGAGAAAAATTATTGTGTCACTCGACGTGAACTCCTCGCTATTATTGAATCATTGAAAAATGTTCACCATCACCTTATTGGTAAACCTTTTGTTATTAGGACTGATCATTCTTCTTTGACTTAGTTATTGTCGTTCAAAGAATTAGATGGACAATTGGCTCGTTGGTTAGGAACATTAGGTCAGTTCAACTACAACTTTAGATAAATATAAATACATTCTTGTCTCTCTATATTATAAAAAAAGTTTCGCCGCCGCCGCCGCCGCCGCCGGTTCAGATTTTTTCCCCCTCAATTCATCCCCCTCAATTAATTCCCCTCAATTAATCCCCCTCAATTTTCCCCCTCAATTTTCCCCCTCAATTTTCCCTCTCAATGCGTTTCGTCTCAAATGTAGATTTTAGAATTCTTTACTATAGATTCTGTAGTCTCTCTATATTATCAAAAAAGTTTCGCCGCTGCCGATTCAAGAATTGTGCTCCTTAATTAGTGCCCCTCAATTACTGCCTCTCAATTACTGCCCCTTAATTCTTGCTCCTTAATTACCCTCCAATATTGCCGTTCAGCTATTACCTCTAAACCACTGTTAATACTTATTCTGTAATAAGTCCTAATATTACACACACGGTTAATTCAAACTTTGAATTCTGGAAATTTTTGCCAGTGCCGGCCGCTTGTTAACTGGGGCAGACGCGCATGCGCTCTATATCAAAACGCAGCAACTCGCGTCCAGCGCATGCTTGTCGGCTCTGGATATCCCCAATGGGGAACTTGCATGAAAAAATTCATCAAGTCCATCAGGTAGAATATCGAAAAATAATCGACACATATTTTTTCTTTTTTCAAATATACGTTTATTAACAAAGATGTAGACAGTTGAAATGTATGACGTCACTGATTCGGACTGTGTATAGTATATCTATATCGTCCGATTCAGTGACGTCACACGATATTTTAACCCTCTGTACCTTTGTCAATAATCGTTTGATTGAAAAAAAAAATACGTGTCAATTATTTTTCGATATTCTACATGACGGACCTAATAGATTTTTTCATGCAAGTTTCCCATTAACCTGTGACCAGCACTGGCGGGAGTTTCCCGAATTTAAAATTTCAATTAACCGTATGTGTACTTTCGCATGGGGTAATCAGTTTGTTTCCTTCATACACAATAATGAACATACATTTCCTTTCTAAGATATCATACAAATACATGAAACAGAATATAATAATCCCTTTAAATTTTAAAAATACAAATCACATTCATATTTATACAGAACAACATTGGTAGAAACGTAAGCCAACCATTTACCATTAGAAAGCCAATTGGACAATGTTGGTCAATGATTTACAAACGCTTGGATACAAAATCGTCACGCAATGAATGGAAGCCTTGGTTTATGGATAGCTTATCAAGGTCTTAAAGAAGAGGAGCACTCAGCTATTTACTAGCATTCAAGCTTTTAATACTCAGATGTAAGTTGTGCTTGAAGATTATAAGCCTGTCACCTGTGACTCCGGTAGACGATGTCCAGGTGTCTGGCAGAGAAAAAACAAAATCTCGGTAACGCGCTACGTGGCTTTCGATGTAAAGATAGACGTAAGTTGTGCTCGAAGATGATGAACTCTCGACAAAATATGTCCTGTGCTTGCAAAATTTTAACCTAAAATTCTATAATTATAAAACTAAAGGACATAAGGCAAATTTTTAAAGCGTATTTACTGAAGCCACATAAATAATTTATTGTTTTTCCGATCACATAACCTCTGAAATGCTTGAAAATGCGTTTAAAAGCAATATTGAAAATAAACAAAAACACGTCCCAGAATAGTCCCGAGCACATGAAATTCAAGTAAAATAAAGCTGCAGATAAGAATAACTATATAAAGATACAGTTCACAATTTAAGCAAAAATAAGAATAGTTTTTCTTCGTCGTAGCTAGATCAAACGAAATATTTAAAATATTATTACAAATCAGTATGACCAGAGGGTAGGCAAAAAATTTGTTGTTTATAATACAGCTATTAGCCGTGTATGTAACAAAGACAAATAAGTTGATATTCAATGAGCAGAAGCTGTTATGTGCATTAACGGTCAATTCAATACCCGACGATAAAATATCACAAAAGTCTTTCCTTATCTATATTTTTTCATTAACTTCTTCTCGCAGACAGGCAGACGATTTTTAAGATCGTGAAACTCAAGATGTTCAAGGAAATGGAATTTACTTCTAAGTGGTTTGACAAGGGTTAGCAAGATTGGGACTATACTGAATACCTTTTATAAGAAGAAGTCAAAGGATTTGCGTGTTGTAATAAAACTCCTTTCGACAAGAAAGCGATCTCATTAATACAAAGGGAACAACCGATTTTGGATTATTATGAAAGGGCTGTGCCAATTCATGAGATCGAAGGTACTTCGTATTACAATCTATTAAACAAGCCGATAGACGTAATGACTTCTGACGTAAGTTATCCTAAAATTATCGAAGAGTTTAGGATCAAAACATACAAGCTTCTTTACCCGCTGTATGACATGTGGTTGCGGATCAGATTTGATCACGACATGATAGGAATATGGTCACGATCGATGACATCGTTCAAAGAGTTGCTAAGATTCGTCTACACGTTGCTAAGATCTATTATGTATTTAAATTAATTAAGAGATGCATTGGTTTGATCTCAAAATATTCCCTTAAGATGTTTCTTAAGTAGTTTTAAAGTTTAGTTTTTAACGTGGATAACAGTTCTGCTTCTTACATTATACCTATCGGTAGACTCGCAATCTATGCGACAATAGGCGCGTGCACGCAGGTTGTTGTAAAATTCGAAACAGCGTAACTTTGGCAACGACCGATTTATTGCGACAAATCAATACTGAAAAATTAAGATGTATTTGAGCTCTTGTAGGTAAAATTTTTTCTCCACAAACACAGAAAGACAGAAATGTATTGTTTACGCGTGCCCTATCATTTTAACTCCTTGGAAAGGAAAATCCAAAACACATGCGCCGAAACAATCATATATCAACCCTAAAAATCTCGACATTATACAAGCGTTTAGATTACACTAAATTCAGCAGTAGCTCGTAATCAATATAGAATAATAATTTTTCTTTTCTTGTACCGGTAAGTTCAACAAATGCGATATACAATCCCGTATACGTTTAGCGCGTTAGCTCAGCTACAGCAAATAGCTGGCGCCTATGATTCGTTATAAAAAGCTGATGCATACACAGCAATGGGTGCGTTTTCCAACGACCTTAATACCGTCAATTTGCAAATGATTATGCGCGCGAGTAGAGCGAAAAAAACTGCTCGGGCTGGCGTTGCGCATCGAGCGTATCGAGCAAAATTATCAATGTGTAATCGGCGGTGGCGGCTGCAATATAAAATCTAAAACGCGTTGAAAAGCGTTCAATGTTAAAAAGCGGTTAACCTCTTCAAAAAGGAAAATCCAAAACACATGCGCACGCGCGGTTAATTTTTGGCAGTAGCTACGAGCTATGATATATAATGAAGGCGAGAATAAGCGAGGAAAGAGAGGATAAGAATTGAGTTTACACAATTCGCATTTCTAAAATTTTGGTTTTATTTTTTGAAGTATTGTTATCAGCGCGTACACAGCCTATCGTAGTCCACGCATATACGCTTTCACGCACATTGCGAGCTAACTAAAATTAAAGTTTTTTCTACGACGATCGTGGGGTTGGCGAGAGAAGCGAGCAGGGGGTGAACCCCCCTAGTAGTTAATATAAAGGTGGAGACATGTTACACATAGCTTTCCAACTTTTTATTAAACCATGACAATTAATTTTTCCAATATTTCAAGTTTTATATTATTACTAATTCAAACCAACGTGTCCGTCAAGTATGCTCATACATTATTTTTACACAAATGCAGATACCAAAAAAGAACAAACCTTTTAGAAGCAAGGTTCTCTATTTCAATTATTAACATTCTTTTGTGTCATAATAAACCAATAGCAATAATAATGAGTACTCGACAATTTTGTAGTTGATTTCACAACTTTCTTTGATTTGAATTAGTAATAATATAAAACTTGTAATATTGGAAAAATTAATTGTCATGGTTTAATACAAAGTTGAAAAGCTATGTGTAAGATTTCTCTACCTTTTTATTAACTACAAGAATGTATTTATATTTATATTATTACAATGCTAATTAGTTTAGTAATAATTATTATATATGAAGTGACTATACCAAACTTATACACGCCAAGGTTTTACCTTTTAGAAAGAACATATATACAATTTCAAATCAAAAGTAGGAGGACAACCCAGGTCCTGGGTTGTCCTTCCACTTTTGATTTGAAATTGTATATATGTTGTTTTAACATGGAGAGGAGTTCAAACTTTAGTACCTTTTAGAAAGGTTTTTTAAGAGATTCCTTAAACTTTAGTAATGTAAACTTGGCATAGTTAAAGTTGAGCTTAGGTTATTTGCGGATTACGCAAGCTGTTGACTAGCTCTCTATATGTCCAGCAAGTCATAGTTTGCAGTCCATCGATGTGAGTCAGATGCTTGCTCGGGCAGTCCGGGGACGCTAACCCCCGTCTCCCTCTCTGGACGTGTGTGTGTGTGTGTGTGTGTGTGTGTGTGTGTGTGTGTGTACCGTAATATTTACGGAACTACTCCGTCAATATCAATCAAATTTGACATACATATCTATTTTTGGATTCCAAATTCAGGAAAACAGTTATCTTTTATTTATTCAATAACTTTTTTTAAGACCATTTTTTGAATTCTGATGAACACTCTTTTGCGTTTTTTCGGCTGCTCCCTTCAGCAGATAAAATAAAAAAGGTAATTTTTTTTTTTAATTTATATCTCTGAAACTAAACATCCTAACCTCACGAAAAAAATTATGTTGATAGGTCACGTGTCAAACTATATTTCATGAAAAGTTCAAGTGATTTGACTACTTATTTTTTCAGTAATAAATTGATAACTGAAAAAAAATGAGTTTTCTTGTGCCTTGATTACAAGCGTAAAAAGGCCTTATTGCACGTGAGGTTTTGGGAAAAGGTAGATATTTTATGGATTTTTTGTAAGTTCATTACGCAGCTTTAAAACCCCTAAAGGTTTGAATTTTTTTTTAAATTTTTTGATGTCTTATATCTCTAAAACAATGTAGTCAAATTCTTCAAAATTTTATTTGGTGATTCACTATAAACAAAGCTATCTGCTGTTAAAGTTTTAAACGATTTCGTTGAGCAGTTCTCAAAAGTCAGGATGATCTGCTTCTCCAAGAACTAGCAGAAAAATGCTGATAAGATAAAATTCCATCGTAATCCAATTTCTGCGCAATGTTGCTCCTGCGACAGTTTGAAGAAGACGACGCGCAATACTTTAATTCACTTTTTTTTAAATTATTATTTTCATTGCCACACATTTTGCTATAGCAACTCGTGCGCTACTAGTCAATATTCCTTTTATGTTATTGTCATTAAGACTCATGACGCGTGGGGTAGCGAGTTTGAGAGTTTTGGTTTTATATTTATTCCTTGCTCATGCTCACCTTCTTATGACTTTTACATATATATCTTCAAATAAAACGATCGATTCTGCAACTTCGCTATTTTAGAGATCTTGATCGGATTTTTTTGATTATTACATATCTTTTGCTATAAGAAAATTGCTTCTGCAGCAAAATTATTAAACTCAAAAATATTTAAAATAGCATTCACATACTGTAGTTTAAAACAATATTTTATTTATTGATTCAATAAATTTCGTTGGAGGAAGCTACGTGCCGATGAATTGGCAGCGGGTTTTATAAAGAGAAAGGAAGGAACGTACATCTTTTTTTCTTACACAGTACTTATATTCATATTACTGTCTCTTTAAGGGCCATAAAAAAGAATAAGAAACGGAAAATAATTTATGTGATTCCATTGTAAACATCGATAAATTTAAGCTTAAAAAGTTTATACCCATTTCAACGAAACCAATTTTTTATATTTGATTACAGAACATCAACAAACGTTTTCAACGATTGGAATCTCATGTGGTCACACTTGCTCGGTCTGTAGCTCATCTCAGTTCAGAAATGAGAACACAACATCTAATGATACAGGTATAAAATTATTAATTTTGGATTATAAGGTTAGCTAAGTATTGCGAATCAAGTGACTATTTTAATTTTCTATTACTGAAAAATACTCTGGCACGACGTATGGGCTGACCCTCGGATATCTGTATTATATTACAAAAGTAAAAGCGCTAAAAGAAAGAGCTCTCTCCTACTTGCTTAATTTACGATATGCATATGCTGACACTAGCACCTGGATAGGGTCACACTTTTTCAAGTATTTTCTGTGACGTTGCCTTTTGCACGTCGCATGCAGCGAGAATATCACGAGTGTTTGAACCAGGAAAACCACTGACGAGAATCAAATGTCTATCAGGGCTCTTCTAATTATTCAGGGTTTTTCGTTTCCAAGGTAACGCAAGAGTAAGCAGTGCACAAGGACGAGGATCATCGCCAGGAGCAGAGAAGACAGCGCCGCACAGTGGGCCAGAAATCAAAAAAAGTCATCACGGGTTATCTTCACTCGAAAAAATGACTGAAAAAAAATCAAAGGTAGGAAAATCTTCGTAAGAATGTCTAGTTTCCGAATCCCTTTCCCCCAAAACTCGCGAACGTCAATATTTTTTGTGCCACCTCAAAACCTAACCTCATTAGAATGTCGTTTTTAGATTTTACCGAAAATAACTTAAAACGTTGTATTTTACATTTTTAACCAACCATAAAAAATGAGACATAGGCACAGTATTCACTAGCACGCACTTATATACTATATATGTGTGTGTGTGTGTGTGTGTGTGTGTGTTTATATTTATATAATGTAAGGATGTAAGGGGATGTGCATATGTAATAAATAAATAAATAAATGCACACACATACACAGACACATGTATATATATATATATATATATATATATCTACCTATATTATATAGTTGTTTTGGAGATACTCCCCCCCGCACCCCCCCCGCACCCCCCGCACTGCCCCGCAAAATAAGCAAAATTCTTTTATTTTCATGTGATGGATAATGTGAAAAGCCCCCCCCGCAGCCCCCCGCAGCCCCCGCCCCGCACGCCCCCGCACCCACGCACAGCCCCCCCGCACCCCCCCCGCAGCCCCCCCGCACCCCCCCGCACCTCCTATTAGCAGCTTTTCCTAAATTTATTAATTGTTTAGTACAATTTTTTTTATTTAAAGTTTTTTATTAGCAAAAAAATTTACTAACAACAATTGTAATAGTACATCGGATAAAATCGGATCAATTTATGTCACACTGTTGAATCATCTTTAACGACATTTTTAGTCGTGTACTTCGCGACGCGTATAATTATTTCGATTTTCTAAAAAATATATTAGGCTATATTAGCTAGCACTATATTAAGATGATGTATAAGGTTACTTTCCTCCGACTCTACCAACCGAACGAACTCGAGCAATACAATACATTTGCATAAATAATGTCTTTAGCCTCGGGAAGATCCTACATCCTTTGTAGAAACTTTTCCAACCCCTCATAACAAGCTCATAGCACATCAGTATCAAAATTATATATAACAGTAGAGATAAACTAATATAAGAGATATAACTTAAATTTTATTTTCTATTTTTCCACACCACCTATGAGGTAAATAGACAGGAGCGTTTTTTTTATATTTTTGTTAAAGTTTGACTTAAAAGTTTGACTTAGTTGAAGTAAATAATTCTTATAAGTTTTAATTTTGCTTTTGTATTGTTAACACTTTTGATGTGCGTATACTTAGCATTGACTTTTGCTTTTGTATTGTTGACACTTTGATGTGTTTATACTTAGCATTGTCTTTTGCTTTTGTATATATATCATCCTTTTGCGTGTTTATACTTAGCATTGTAAAAACTTTATAAGATCATAAATGTGAATTATATATCAAAGTCTTAACAAAAAAATAAAGTGGTATCCCCGATAGGCCATCGATATATATATATAACGATTTGTTCGAGGGCCTTAAATATTATTGAGTAAAAATTGTAACTCATGTACTTAGGTGCAAGATTTAAACTTAAGTTTTCGAAAAATGTTGACAAAAAATAAATTAAATAAAGCTAATGAGCAGTTACAAGTAAAGATTTAAGAAGTATATTTAACTTGCAGAGATCGATAAATTCGTATAGAAATAAGATATTGAGATAACAAGAAAATACGTCCGGATCCAATTTTTTATATGATTTGTGCCTTAATTTCTTTACTTAACTTGGTCTGTAAAATGCAAGCTTCCCTAGGTAGGAAACAAAAATTTTATTTTTAATAATTGAGTTTTAGAAACTAAAACATTAATAAATGAAAAACATATTTGTTTCCTCATTATGCTACGTAAAAACGAAAAGATCGATCATCAACATATTATTAGAGGCCACAGTCATTCAACAACGCAGCAATGGTTATTATAAGAAAAAAGTGGACCCCGATTTATGTATAATTGTAACATATAATTGAAAGTGGAAGAAACAAATTAATTTCAAAAACAATTTCCAAAAAATGAAAAAAAAACTATATTTTTTAAATGTCCCATAAGCAGTAGAAGTTCGGCGTTAATTCAGTACTTTTACTTTTTTTCTTTCGATTTTCTCTATTTCGACAAACATTAAATTCTTGACCTTTTTATGATCTACAAATTTTATATAATACAATAAGATTGTTCTTGGCCAACTAGAACTTAATCATCAGATAACGAAAATAACAGTTGAAAAATAAAAATCAAACAAAAACTAAAATGGGGGGTTGGCGAGCGAAGCGAGCAGGGGGGCGAAGCCCCACTAGTATATATATATTATGACAATGAACAATGCTAACTCGTCATAATCTCCCCAGCATAAATACCATAATGTATAATAATGTATTACAGCTCTGTTACAGACGAACGGCGGAGAGTGAAACGGGAGTAAGCCCGGTAAGTGGAGAGAGAGAGAGAGAGAGCCTCGCGCGCGTGCCGCGTCTCGCGGAAGGAGAGACAGATTCGTTTAGACTCGCAGAGAGTAATCATCGTGCGCGCGACTCCTCGATTCGTAAAGACCGATAACTTTGTGAGAAGGACGTTCGAAGGCTCCTGGTTGACGACTGCAACCCCCAGGGTCCGACAACGGCTGCGCCTTGCCCGAGGTCTCCGTGCGACTCCGCTACGTCCGAGGCTTCCGAGCGATTCCAACCACTCGCCTGCGAAGGAGACGTCCTGGGGCTGAGCCGACTCTCGTCTACTGTAAGTGTCAGCTCTGCATCTCTCTCTCTCACCAGTGCCCTTCCGGTCTCTAACTGCTTCGTTCGTCTGCGTCTCGCACACCCGCGTGTGTGCTCGTGTACCTACTTTTTCACTGAACAATATACTTTACATTTCCTACGCTACCCAGCGTGTTTTGATTGAACACCGGTCCGTACTCCTATTAAGTTCCCCGCCGCCTCCGCGGGCACGCGCATCGCTTCACGGTGCACGTGCGAACAAACTGCAGCTAGCCAAAATACGACCTTGGCCGGTCCACCTACGAACTCGATAATACCCGAGGAAACAAGACTTGGTCTCGATTATTACGCGGTTGTCTCTCCGCTCCGGTAGCTGCACTGCACGCAGCTAACGTCTGCGCGGCTACCGACACCGAGCAGAGCAGCCCCGTTATATTGGCGCCCATCCGTAAGTGGCATTATTTATTTAACATTCGGACGCGGAATTTTATTTTCACGATTATTACACGATTAGTAACGCGACGAAATTTTGAAGCGAAGCAACGCAGGTATTTGCAAGGACGTTTACTAGAGAGCCACAGCAGCACGGCTTTGTTGTTGTTGACACGCGACGAACGCTCGCGTGCGAAACACGAAGCAGCTCGAATAAGTCGAAAGCGAGCACAGTATAGGGCTAACGAATATTATTCGAATATTCGTCAGTAGCCAAGATACTGTAACTGTAAGTGCGAATCTCAAAACATCGCAGTATCTCTAGTGCGAACAGTGAGAGTATACATAGGTATACTAAAAGCGAGAACGCACGCAGCAGTAGAGCAGCGTAGCTCTCGCGCGCTGAAAGCGAACGCGCCAAGCGGCGCCGGCAACACAGCCTATAGCGTGACGTCACACGTACAGCGGGTGCCGACTCTCGCGCGGCGAGAGAGCAATTGTAATAGTATAGGTGTAGATAGGAGCATCACGGTATACTTATACGAGAGTATCCCGACGGAAAATAATTGCCGTTTCGCGCGATCGCCGAATATTCTGAGACGCGTATATAATTGTCACAAGGAAAATTCGAACAGTGATAATAGCGCACTAAATTGATCGAATTTTTGAGTTTTTTTTTCTAACGCGGAAAATTGTTTCTTTTCCCTCAGTCGTTTATTTTTTTTTAGTGAAGTAAAAATTTTCGTTTTTGTCAATTAATCCAAACCGATTAAAATAGAGCAACAAACTCTCAATTTAGCGAATCGCTCACAAAAATTTTACGGTTTCGCGGGTTTGATATACGCAGAGTGAAGATTGTTTTACTCTCACACCGCGTTCTCGAATTTTTGTTTTCTTTTTCTTTTCTCTCCAAGAACGCGTTACGCACGGTACAAAGCAGAGTACAGATTGGAGGTGATTGCGAATTGAGAGGTAGAATCGAAAAATAAAAATAACGCTGACAATTTTTTTTTCTCTTCTGACAAAATAATTGTCATATTGACAACAAACAAAATTTTATTAGTCGTGTTATATTAGTGCTACATTTTTTAAAAATTATTTTAAACAAACGTTTGAGGACAACAAACAAAATTTTATTAGTCGTGTTATATTAGTGCTACATTTTTTAAAAATTATTTTAAACAAACGTTTGAGGACAGAAAATTTTTTTTTCTCTTCACAAGTAAACGTAATAGTGTGCGTTGAATCTTTTTCTTTTTTTTGAGATTAGTAAAACCCGTAAAATTTTCTCCTCTTGCTCACTGATACAAAATGGAGAACCGTAACGTCAGTAGGCTAGCGATAACACAGCAAATAGCAGAATGGGCATACGAATTGCCAGAAGAAAGTATGAGGGATTTAATGGACAACCTCGAACTAAGAATAGATGATAATCGGTCTCAGAATATAGATAGGTTAATTAGGCGACTACGCGGCGATTATACCGCAGAAGATTTTGTGATCGTTAACGATCCGGAAGAAATAACAACGTCAAGAAGAGCGGCAAGATTTCAGAAGTTACTGCTAATGCATAGGTCGTTGGCAAGGTTGCCCGATGCGACGAAAAGCATGATACTTGAACAGCAACGTCCTAACCATGAGCGCAGCTCCGAAATGGAAATTACAAACGGAGCGACGGGAGGCATCCTGTACCACAGCTCGCCCAGACAATAGCACGGCCACAACCCTTTTCGGGACACGGTCCAGCAGGCGGAAGACATAACTATCCAGGATGGAAGTGATAATCGCTGGGGAGTCAGAGAGCCGAACAATCACGACTTCGGCAGGTACTGACACGAGAACGCTCAGAGCAGCCTACACGTCGAGCTACAACCTTATAGATTTTTGGACACCAGCTAGTCGCATAAGCACGACGGCCACGACAACGACAACAGTAACAAGCTCCATAACAACACCAGCAGTAACCACGAGAGTGAATCAGGGCATGGTTAACACCCAAGCACAAGAGATGAGGACGCAGAACGAAAACGATAGTAGAAATACAGCACCTCCTTTACATTGGCAACAAGAACGAACAGTGTATGCAGAAGAAATCGAGAGACTCAGAAATGAAAATAAAACCTTGGAGTACCTCGTACAACAATTGTTACAGCAAAGTCAACAAACAATGGACTCGGTAACTCAAACAGCGACCACGCAACCGAGTAAACAGGTACAATTTCAAAATACCTTTAATATAAGGCACATAGAGCCAAACGCCCACAGCACACGCAATTCAGGATTAAATCCGGGGGCGAATGTTTTTGTACCACCAGCACGAGGAACCAACGATACAACACAAGTCGGAGTCCAGCAGCAACGGCCACGACGGCCGGGGGACTCTAGGAAGGGGGGAGGATTACCCTTGGGTAATTCAAACCCGTTTCTGGTAGATGCGCATACGCCAGGCCCCTTACCAACAGGGAGCTTATATCCGTTTTCGTACCCAACGATGGCAGCCTGGGGCGGGTCACGCCGAGACATCGGTAAAATCGCGAGGGAATGGAATATTAAATTCGACGGACACAAGGACAGCTGCATCGAAGAATTCATCCAAAGAGTCAACGAGTGCAGAACATCCTCTCACCTCGATGAAGAAGATTCGCTCAATGCGTTATTACACGTGCTGACAGGACCAGCGCTGGTCTGGTGTAGACAACTGCGACCCTCATGGTCAACTTGGAGTGATTTTTGCCAAGCCGCAAGAAGAAGTTACGGAATAAATGAAGATATCCAGATGCAACTCCTAGCAGAAGCACAAGCTCGCACACAGGGTAGAAAGGAAGCGGTTAGAGACTACATCTTCGCGGTATTAACCATTCTGAGCCGCTTAGATGTACAGCCCCCTGTAGAGGCTCAGCTCAGCATGATTTACGATAATATGCTGGCTGAAATCAAGATGCTTGTGCCGAAACATCAAGTCACAGATTTGGATGCGCTGATAACCCTCGCTAGAGCAGCGAAGAAACTTATCCATGATAAGGATAACTACAAGCCTCCGCCACCGCCAGAATTATGTTTACTGCCGCAGGTGGCCTACAAGGAGAAAGATGATTTTGCCATAGCTTCGATCGAAGAACCAGTCAGTCTGGCTGCTTATATCGCGATGGTAGTGAAAGAAGCGATAGCGCAACTGACCGTGGCAGAACAAGCGAAACCGCCGTGGACCCAAGCTAAGGTAGTTTCGCAGGCGAGGAATCAAAAGAAGAAGCCAACTCCTGCAGCCCAAAGACCGAAGAGCAGCCATAATAAGGACCAGAATGTTCGTGGACCGTATAAACACCCTGTAGAGTGTTACGGGTGTGGATGGCCTGGATACAAGAGTCATGTGTGTCCAGAATGCTCACAGATTTCGGGAAACGGTTTGGGGAAGAAGTAGTTGGGGTTGCTACACTTCCCAAGAATCGTAAGAAAACCCCAGAAAGAACCACAAAAACTGATAGCAAGACTGCGATTGTGCCGATGAAGGCCGCAGACGCATCCACAATAGACGTAGACGTTGGTGGCTACAACTGGATGTGGAAGGATCTTGCATTCGTGCTTTGTTCGACTCAGGAACGGCTCGTACCGTTGTTGGTCCCATTGGACTAAGGATAGCCTCGGCATGTGGTCAGGCGATCATGCCCTATGAAGGCCCCGGTGCGAAACTCGCTGATGGTCGACGAGCAATGGTTCAAGGACTTGTCAACTTGCCCTTTAAGGTGCTACAACAATGTCATTACCTCCACGTGATAGTCATGAGATCCCTCCAGATAGATTGTATTTTAGGCACAGATTTCATGCGCGCTTTTAACGCTGTGCTTCTGCCCAGAGATAACCGACTGGAGATTGAGGGGACAGAGTCAGTTCCCCTAACATTGTCCACTTTTCCGGAAAGGACAACAACGCTGGTAGCTATGGGTCCAGTGGTATCCAAGGTTTAGGATTTGTCGACCACGGATACAGGGCGAAATATGGAAAAGCCCGCCCAAGTTCTCGACTTGAGACAAGATTGGAAGGAAGATGAAGATTCCAATTCAAGATGTAATGGACGACCAAGATGCTTCAAGATGGTGTCGTCCAGAAGAAGATGCTTCAGGGGGTGCCGGTAACGCGACTTACGCCCGATTTCGAATACGGCAACTCGCGCGGTCGATCTGAATTTGCGTCTGATAATTATAGGATCACGTTAGAGAGAGAACGGGAGGGATGTTTCCCCTTTAATTCTTACAAGGTCCGTATTAATTAAGTGGAGGCCGATTTTACGGTCCACGATGATTTTGTTCATTTCTTTTCTTCTTATTTTTATTTTTCCCACACAAACATATGCATGCTGGTGAGAGATAATTGATGGAGAGCTGATACACCGTTCGGGTATCCAGCGTCTGGAAGGGGGGAATATGACGAGGAACAATGTTAACTCGTCATAACCTCCCCAGCATAAATATCATGATGTATAATAATGTATTACAGCTCTGTTACAGGCGAACGGCAGAGAGTGGAACGGGAGAAAGCACGGTAAGTGGGGAGAGAGAGAGAGAGAGAGCCTCGCGCGCGTGCCGCGTCTCGCGGAGAGAGATAGAGATTCGATTAGACTCGCGAAGAGTAAGCATCGTGCGCGCGACTCCTTGACACGAGAAATACCGATAGCTTTGTGAGAGCGACGTGCGAAGGCTCCCGGTTTATGACTGCAACCCAGAGGGTCCGACAGCGACTGCGCCTTGTTCGAGGTTCCTGTGCGACTCCGCTACGTCCAAGGCTTCCGAGCGATTCCAACCACTCGCCTTCGAAGGAGACGTCCTGGGGCTTGAGCCGACTCTCGTCAACCGTAAGTGTCAGCTCTGCATCTCTCTCTCTCTCCAGTGCCCTCCCGGTCTCTAACTGCTCCGTTCGTTTGCGTCTCGCACACCCGCGTGTGTGCCCGTGTACCTACTTTTCGATT
This sequence comes from Pteromalus puparum, assembly GCA_012977825.3. NCBI lineage: Eukaryota > Metazoa > Arthropoda > Insecta > Hymenoptera > Pteromalidae > Pteromalus > Pteromalus puparum. The sequence continues at coordinate 16,610,543 of CM053172.1, read as the reverse complement.
GAACAATATACGCTACATTTTCTACGCTACCCAGTGTGTCTTGATTGAACACCGGTCCTTACTCCTACTAAGTTCCCCGCCGCCTCCGCGGGCACGTGCATCGCTTCACGGTGCACGTGCGAATAAACTGCAGCTAGCCGAAATACGACCTTGGCCGGTCCACCTACGAACTCGATAATACCCGAGGAAACGAGACTTGGTCTCGATTATTACGTGGTTGTCTCTCCGCTCCGGTAGCTGCACTGCACGCAGCTAACGTCTGCGCGGCTACCGACACCGAGCAGAGCAGCCCCGTTATAATATATATATTTATTTATACAACGTAAAAGGATGTAAGGATGTACATATGTAATAAATGAATAAATGCATACACACACATGTGTATGTGTGTGTGTCAAACATTGTTTACTTGCTTAATATTACAGAGTTTAAACACTATGAATAAGTGCAAATTTTGTTATATTTAAAATTTTCATATTTAAACTTTCCTGACTTTCTAAGTTATATATATACACTATTGAAAAATATTTTTAACATTCTACGTAACCCTACTGAAAAAAATCACGTGATTATCGCGTGATATTTTCAACCGATTTATCACGCGATTATCACGTGATGATCCCGTGATTATCGCGAGATTTAAAAAAAAAATCTGAAATGTTATTAAACATACTAAATACGATATCTATAATTTAGAAAAGTAGACGATTCCTAATAAATACGGGTTAAATTGAAAAAAAATGCGCGACTCAGCGTGACAATTCATTGCATTACGCACTGAGACATTTGCTTTCTTGTACGCATAGTGTAAAAAGGCAATTCATATACGTAGACATTCATTATTATCTTTACATTCGTTTTAATACAAATACATTATTTATTTGAAACGAAAATAATAAAAACAAAATTTATTGTTATAAAATAATAATTAGTTGTATGATGAATTTAAAAATTATAAATATTCAAGTCATGAGATTAGTTGATGTAATTACAAAAAACTAATTATTAGTTGAATAACAATAAATTTAATGTTACTATTTATTTTCGTATCAAATAGAAAATTTATTTCAACTAGAAACAATATAAAAATAAAAATGAATATGTACATATATGAATTGCTTTAATACATTATCCGTAAAAGGAATCAAATGGCTCAGTGGGTAACGCAATGGATTGTCACGCTGAGGTCCTGGGTTTAAACCTGGGTCGGAGAATTTAAAAAAAAATTTTTTTTCAATTTCACCCGTATTTATTAAGAATTGTCCACTTTAGTAAATTATAAATATCATATTTAGTTTTTTTAATAACATTTCAGAATTTTTTTTAAATCTCGCGATAACCACGTGATTATTACGTGATAATCGCGTGATAAATCGGTTGAAAATATCACGTGATAATCACGCAATTATCGCGCTATTATTACGTGATTATCACGTGATTTTTTCCAGTAGGGAAGGAATTACATAATACCTTATAGCAGATATTTCTTAAGATTTTACCATGATCTTATCAATTATTTTGAACCAGGATGTTACATAAGATCTTCCATAAGATTTGGAGTAAAATATTGAAAAGAAAATTTGTATATTGAAAAGAATTGTTTTTTAAGTTCGCTGTTAAAAATACATGATATTATATATGATCTTAGGCTAGATCTAATGCAAGATATGCTATATTATTGGTTAGGAAATTTTTAATGATTAAAGGACATTTCAAAATTGTACAAGTATAACATCAATATAATAAAATAAAGTTCTAAGTTTTAACTACAATCATTATCGAAAATAATATTTTGCATGATATTGTATAGGCAACAGAAATCTATATGTATTGTATCTTCTGATTTCTTGAGATCCATTTTTTATCTATCTGCTGGTCAACCTTCGGGTTCATCTTCTGACTTCATCTCTTGATTCATCTTCTGATTCATGAGAATCAGAATCCGTATCTGGAGTATGTGGTGGTATAATAATTAAATTTTCCATATCTTCAGATAAGTATTTGTGTTTTTTATGAGATTTTGACCTTGACAACGTTATAAAAGGATCTGAATTAATGAGTAACCATTTGAACATATCTGTGTTTGTATCTACCCTAAAGAAAAAAATTAATAAAATCTTAGTTTAATACTTTTCTAAAAAACTGTAGAATACTTAAAATTATATATGATTCAAATTATATATACTGAAATGTTTTCCTTGAAAATCTATCACTGAAGCGTTTGTGGCTGCTTTATTGTGCCTCCTCTGACATCATTCCAATTGGTAACGCAAAGTTTTCAATAATTGCATGTCCATGAATCAAAATAACATGCATCGAAGGTGGCATATTATACCAGTTGTATTTATTTACATACAATTTTGCTGTTTGAAAACAATATTCTTTGAAGGCAGCTGTATTTATTCTATTACTACTTGATATAGTGCCCAAAATGGTTTGAAACTTTTTCAATAAGACGATGTCAAATCCTAAAAGAGTTTTAATATATTTTAATGCTATGAACATATAATTTCTTAACGTTTTTGGCAAACAAACTATATTTTATTTATATTTTAATAGTTAAATTCAATGCTTCATTTTAATCAGTGTCCCACTCTCAAAAATAAATGATAATCATTCTATTTGTCGACAATACAATATTGGTCGTTGTAACTATCTAATTCTTGCTCTCAAATTGGTTGTTTATTTTCCCGCGCGATCTCTACGTATGCATAAATTCTTACCCTCGAAAAATAAAAATTAAGATCATATGGCAAAAGTGACTTAATTGCGTTTGTGTCTCAATTAATTTGTTAACAGACAATGTAATGGTTCAAAATGATTTTGAATGTGTTTATGTTTAAACTCCCGTAGTAACATTTGCAATATTGTTTACAAACTACTTCACAGTTACATTTGAAACAATATCAGGGTTATTAAAAAATGTTCTAGCTGTGTTTCCGTCATTCGTATTTCCAAAGTTTTGAGTAGGGGCATCAACCAATATACCTAATTGACTTAATAGTTCATCTTGTTTTTTTTTCCTTTCATTGTATAACGAGTTTGCCTTGGGTGCACTCGTTACGTCCCTCTCTCCCCTATATTATATGATCCTACTACAATAAACATTATATCTGTAAATATTCTTGTGTATAACATGCTTCTTTCAGCAGCAGGTAAGTGAGAGGAGCAGACAGCCATAACACAGAGAGAGAGAGAGAGAGGGAGAGAGATTACACTGTTCACGCGGTCGCGTCTCGCGCCGCGACACTTAGGAGTTTACCGCCGTACAGTACAGTCATGCCGATACTGCCTCCTTGTTTTCGCGTTTACGCTGACTTCTAGATAGATAGATCCGTGCGTGCGTGCGTTCGTCTACGAGAGGACTGTTGCAGCGTCCTTGACCAGGAGTTTCGTGTGTCGCTGGAATCATCCTTACTGTTCAGAACCGCGTGTCTATTGGTTTGCCGCTCAACTTCTAGCTGCACTCCGGCCACATACGAGGCTTTGAGGCGTCTGTCCTGCTATCCAGCGTCGGGCCCTGGTCATCCGTCCTGCGCCGCTCCGGTCCAAGCCACAATGCATTCGTCGAGCTCCACGAAGCACCTCTGTAAGTACCTACCCGATCGTAATACTCTCTCTCTCTCGGCAGTATTCGCTCTGCTCCGTCTCTCTTACTCCGCGCTGCACTTGTACTGATTTTTGAGTCTTTACATAAAGAGAAACTTTGCTATTACTCGGCTTGTGTCACTTTGTTCCTGACTCTGTCCATTCCCATGCGATTCACTCTTAATTTATCTGGCGAACTAGCTACGTAGCCAAATTACTCATGACGCCTGCGCGGGCTCACGTGCACGAGAACGTGCATGTACAGCAAACTGCGCTACGGGCCAGGCTTCGTACAGCCTTCAAGAAGCCTGCAATTAGCTGCTACATACTTTTCATCTCGCTTATACACGGATCAGTGGATGCGTCACTGATCATTTATATACGGATGCGGACCCCGTCATTCTTTGATAACCCGGTCTAAAAAAACCGTTATAATTGATAATATCCTGTTCTTCTATTGGAACCTACGATAAGAAAAAACAAGGTAAAATGACATTTATTAATCTATTTACGTAGAACTAATAATATTGTATATATTTATAAAAGTACAAGATTTGCTACTAAATTAGAATGTAATAACGCTGAAAATTTTTAAATTTCATGAATTTCCAAGCTTAGAATTATCAACGCTATAAATTACATTCATGCAAGAAAAAACTAAAAAGTGTGATTTAATGAAATCTGTTTTTAAATTATTTGATTTTACAACTATTACATCAACTCTTTTAGTTACTGTTTCTATCTTGACAGATTTTTCCTCTTAATGTTTACTCAAAATTAATGTTTAGATTATAGAGCTACCAAATAATATCACATTTGTATACATACACGCCACTTTTTAATATCCAAGCGGTATGATATATGCAGTACCAATTCCATAAATCGGATTCGAGCATGCAACACAAAAAATCCGTAGTTTAATGCGTTATTATTAATTTTCTTTTGTACTATATTTTCCAAACTATTCAGTTCCGATATAGTAGCACTACAGACAAAACATATTTGACTTGACGATCCATTCAGTGCATTGCAAACCTAAAATTATTATTATATTTTTATATAGATATTTAAATTATTTTCGATAAAATATATTTAGATAAAAATGAAGTTGATTTTGTAAAGTTTATAACCCTACATGTTGAAAATAATTGGGTAGAATAATGTAAATTATCTACATATCCATGATTAATATTGATGATTCTACTTCAATTCAACGTGGATATCTGCATCGGATATCTATTTAAATTTTCAAGTAATATTTAAGCGGGGTTGATAATAAAAAACAAGTAGCTTTTAAGGTATAAAATGGCTCATATTGATGGTACCATTTAAATGGTACTATGCAAATTCAACATCGAATCAATTGTCCCACTTGTTGAAATTTAATATACTCAGAAATTAATGCAAAAATTCATGTAGATTAATTTAATCAGATAATTCATGAAAATATCTACGAATCAATGAATGAACATAGATATCTATGTGGATAATCGACCAGTTATTTTCGAGATCAAAATATTGTATAACGAAATGTTTGCTTAATCAATTCACCGTAACAATTGTCCCAAGTAATTGAGAAAATTATTTGCTATGTAGGCAGGGTTCATACACATAAGAATTATACACGATTTAAAACAACACAAACTTTTAAGTAGTTTTTATTTTGCACAGTGTGTTTTTAATTAACACATATGAAAAATATAAAGATTTTGATATCGTTCTACACGTATAAATTTACACGATAAAGAAATCAATATTTAATATACCTCCAAATTGTACACAATATATTGTGCACTGAAATTTTGTATAAAAGAATCAAGAGTGGTTGGTACTTTAACACATATTATCATACACAACCAAATTATACACAATTTTTTTTGTTTGGTAATGATTTATTTTACACGAACATAAAAATCTTTTACACGACCGAATATATACGCAAAAAAAACATTTTTTCTAAACTTATCTTTATACACATTAGAATAAGTTTTAAAGAAATATCAAATTTCTACACATTTTATTGTGCACAATAGTACAAATTAAGCCTTCTACACTTGGCCAGTTAATGTATTGTGAATAATTTTTATTCTATACCCAGGGAAAAGTTTTATTATTTTAGATTTGTACTTTTTTTACACGCGGTGATTTTCGAAAAAATTCGAACACGTTGCTAAGCAACGGGCAACAGTATGCTTTCACATTCAAGATCATATCCGTACACAAGAACGTTTAGTTGCATTTTTCGTGTGCAGTGACAGAAAAACTTCAATCAAAGTGAACTGAAATACTCCCAGCCTCTCAAAAGAATCTTCACTTATAGTGGGTGCTTGCAGAAGGATTATTTTCCCAGATGCAGCGAAAAATAAAGATCAGGTAAGTATATTAAAATCATAGAGCTTTATATCGCGTCTCTCATACTCCTCTCTTCTCTCCTCTCTCTTCCGTCTCTCCCTCTTTCACGACTTGCATCCTCTCCCTTTTCTCTTCTATCGCGCTCTCTATCTCTCTCTCTCGGCTCCTTCTAACCTCCCTCTCATCCTTCTCGTATCTCTGACTCGTTTACATCTTTCTCCTCTTAAGTGGTGCGTTGTTTAAAAATAAAGAGGGAAAAGTCAAGTAGCCGGAAGCAAATACGTGCTCGCATTTGTCAACTGTACTGACGAACATCGGGACGTGGATTTTCCAGGTATTTCTCGCTTCTCTTTTCCTCTCTCGTCTCTCTTACGACTTCCTCTCTCTCTCCCTCTTCTCTTTTAGCGCTCTCTAATTTGGCTACGTAGCTAGTTCTTGAGATAAACTAAGAGTGAATCGCATGGGAATGGACAGAGTCAGGAGCAAAGTGACACAAGCCGAGTAGTAGCAAAGTTTCTCTTTATGTAAAGACTCGAAATCAGTACAAAAGCAGCGCGGAGTAAGAGAGACGGAGCAGAGCGAATAATGCCGAGAGAGAGAGAGAGTATTGCGATCGGGCAGGTACTTACAAAAGTGCTTCGTGGAACTCGACAAATGCCTCGTGGCTTTGACCGGAGCGGCCCAGGACTGGTGACCAGGGCCCGACGCTGGACAGCAGGACGGACGACTCAAAGCCTCGTGTGTGGCCGGGTGCAGCAAGAAGTCGAGCGGCCAACAAATGGGCCCGCGGTGCTGGACAGCAGCAGGACGAATCCAGCGACACACGAAGTATCTGGTCAAGGACGCAGCAGCAGTCCTCTAGAAGATGAACGCACGCACGCACGGATATCTCTAGCTTAAAAGAACGCGTAGCCACGGGAACAAAGCAGCAGTATCGGCACGACTGTACTGTTCGGCGCTATGCTCCTAAGTGTCGCGGCGCGAGACGCGACCGCGTTGTCAGTGCAATCTTTCTCCCTCTCTCTCTCACTCACTCTCTCAGACGGCGCCACACGCAGATACACACTACGCGCGGCTCTCTCTCTCTCTCTCTGTGTTATGGCTGTCTGCTCCTCTCACTTACCTGCTGCTGAAAGGAATGTTAGACACAAGAATATTTACAGATAGAATGTTTATTATGTGACGAGACGTAAGTCTCGCACATGATGTAAACAAACACAGCGCCGAGTAAATCAGCTAACGCCAGCGAGCGCGCGCGCGCGCAGCGAACAAAGGCGAGTCCGCACGAAGCGAAGTGAGCGCGCGCGCGCACCAACCGAAAGGCCAGTCCGCACGAGCGCGAGACTCTACTAGCAACTCAGCGGAGACGCGCCAGGCGGCGCGAGCGGCGCGCCGCGAACACGCCTATATAAAGCGGCCCGCGCGGCAGAGAGGGCAGTTCTACTCGAGTTGAACTCCTGTCGGCATCGTGCGCACACGTTACCGAGAGGAACAGCTAGAGAGGATCGACGCCAGCAACGTCGGCTCGTGAGCACACGTGACGACGCTGTCGACGAACCCGAAACTCCGAGTTGCCGTCGTGCGCACACGAGACAACTAGGAGTAACCGAACAGCGCCGAGGCTCCCCTACGTGAGCACACGTAGTGGATACTCGACGTCGCCACCTGCCCCCGAACATCCGCCCCAAGGGACTGGTTGTCTTCCCAGCCACCGTGCGCACACGGGGCTGAGAGAATAACTAAAGCCCGCCGACGATTCCCCAGGTCGTGAGCACACGTCCTGGTGAAGCACCGGTCAACTCCTGTCCGTTCAATACCGCCGACCTCTTGAGATTCACCTGGTCACTGTGAGCACACAGGATCAGGAGAAGAACGAGACGAGCGACCTCGATCCGTGTAGCCGTGCGCACACGACTTCATGGACTCGAGGGAGACCTAAACCTCCGAAAATCCGTTGTTTAACCCGAACCCGTTTCACCGTCCTCCGATACCGTATCCGTAAAACCGGTAGTCGCACCGAAACTACGTAACTCCGGCAACGACGCGTTAATGTACCGTAAACCGCTATAGATTAAGTTAAATTGTTTGTGAAGGCGAAATATTCTAAATCACCGCGATATCGATTTCTGTTACAGATGGAGACTCATAATTGATTTATCAACTTGTTAACTTAAACATTAGAATATATCTTTATTGTTATTATTTGCATAAACAAGTCTCTTCAATTAACCTTTCCCCTAACCAAATCCTGGCGTCCGGCCGACTACTCAACACCCGGGGAAAGTCGAACCGTTACAATTATAGTATGATCATGTAGTGTAGGAGAGAGAGGGACAAGGGAACTCGTTATAATATATATACACATGTATCTCTGTGTGTGTGCATTTATTTATTTATTTATTACATATGAACATCCCCTTACATCCTTACGTTATATAAATATAAATATATATATATATATATATATTTATATATACTAGTGGGGCTTCGCCCCCTGCTCGCTCAGCTCGCCAACCCCCCATTTCAGTTCTGTTTTATTTTTATTTTAAAATTATATTCTGTATAAAATTTATAGATTATAAAAAAAGATCAAATATTTGTCCAAATTAAGAAAATAAAAAGAAAATTCGTTACTGGAAGTAAAAGTACTGTTCAACATCTACTGTTAATGGCATTTTAAAATGTTGTTTATTTAGAGCTTCGGAAATTTATCATTTCAATTTATATATAATTTAAAATCAATTTAATTCTTCTGGTCGTATCTATTGCCTCTAAATCTTTTTGCCAGACAAAATTATTGACTTCACACAATTTACTATATTGTGTAAACAAAGATTCATCGAAGAAAAATATAATTTATTGAAATAAATTTAAAAAGATTCGTTTATTATTAAACTATTTATTACTTATGAGTAGTACCCCGGCACCATGTAGAGTAAACAAAACTGACCTTGACCCCCCACCCGAGCCAGTGAGAGGTCAAAGTCAAGATTGTTTACTCTCCATGGTGCCATTTGTACTTTGGAGAGAGAGAACCCCCACTCTCTCTGTCTATCCAAAGTGCCTCTGATGGTTCAAGGCACTTTGGAGAGACTCCCTCCACCTTACCCTGTTTTTATCCAAAGTGTCTCGGAGTTATCAAGACACTTTGGAGAGCGTCGGAGTGACTTCTTGAGGTGTTGCTTCCCCGACGGTTGACTGACGACTGGTGTACGATGCGGGAGAGGTGGTTTCCGTTACTACTATGCCTCCTTCGCACATACTCAGCATATTACCCTTTCCATTTCGGGTAGAGCCCTCCCTTCCCTTCTCCACTCCTTAACGCACTTTTGTGTGTGTGTGTGTGTGTGTGTGTGTGTGTGTGTGTGTGTGTGTGTGTGTGTGTGTCATATGTGTGTGTATGTGTGTTTTAAAACTAGAATGAATATGAAGGATTACTGGATAGGTGGTGTTGGTTAGAGTAACACGGTAAGTGAGTACAAGTATTATATATTTAACAATTATATTTATTCATGAAAACTTAAACTAAATACAATTATGATCATTTATCCTTATATACGGTTGTATTTAAGTACGCAACTAGATTATATAAATGTAGATTAATAAATTCATAAATAATAATATAAATATCTTCTGTAGCTAAGTGTATATTTTTATCTTTTAACAATTTATCTATCTTATCTACAAGCGATTGATCAAAATTTCTCATTGCACACTCAACATTATATGCGGTGAAGTATGTGTACTGAGAATTTTCGCTATTCATCAATTTTTCTTTGCTATAGTCACCCACCTCTCTCACAATAATCTCTATAGCTTCTTTAACCTTCAATAAATACTTAATTCTATGATCTATTATTTTAGACAATGCCTTCAATCTGTCAAAGGTCACTCTTCTAAATACAAGCGAAGACTTACGTTGTCGTTTTGCTTTAGGCTCCTTACTGTCCTCGGCCTCCTCCATCACCAATTCAAACGTCCGATCCGAGTAGCTGATCATGAATCTTATGGTAAACCCAGTAATGGTGATTCGTTGATACAGCATTTCTTCCTCACTGTATGCCTGAAAGTATCGGTCAATCTTGTCAAACTGCTCCCGGAACTGTATCCAGGTGGCGAGCGGCAAGAATAGACCGTAAAACTCCTGATTACTTAGTCGGACAACAGGGTTAAAGTCGCCAGAGCCGACGGAGGTATTTTCAAGTCCTACGTGAATAATTTTCCCGTAGGAGTTGTTCAAGCCAAACACCATTGGTAGGATTTGATGGCAGCGATACTTGCTGACCTGAGTCTCCTGGGCCTGACTATCAGCGTGCTGTCTCTTCTGTCCAGCCATCTTCTTCCTCTGAGAGCAAACTTCCTTACTAGTTACGGGCGAGAGAGAACTGTGGTTTTTGTGCTGCAACGCATTCAGCTTATATTCAAAATTGGTGGTTTTGGTGGGGTTAGTGAGCCCAATTAAAACCAGCCTATCTGGTGGTGGGGGACCAATAGAATCACTGATTCTGTAGTGGGGAGCCAATAGAAATCTGCTGTGGTGACATTTTTGAAAACCAATGCTAACTAAAATATCTTGTTACACCGTCGTTTCACATAACATTTTCACAATATTACATTACAACCTGTCAGCAAATTTTTCAGCTATCTGATCATTTTTTCTCAAGTTTGATGAGAAATTTTGGAGGAATCGTTGCATACCCAAGCCATTAATCATATAATACAGAAACATGATGCAATATTTACCACAAGTATCAGAAAAACTGCTTTGTAATCGAATATTATTCCACCGTATACTCTTACAATTTCTCTGGATTCGACTTATGTGATCGGGAATGTATGGCGATCTGCCAAAACTATCAAAATACCATCCAACGCCACTCTCCGACACATATATTGCCACCCAATGCGAACCACGCCTCTTGTGACTCTCCGTATTAAACACAAAGCCACTTGGTTTTACCCACGTTATCGGAATTCGATCTGCCGGATACACTCCAACCGCATGAAAGCTCATTTTTCGCAACTTCTGAAGAATATCCAGCGAATTCATTTTTACAGAGGTAGAAGGGTGGTGAGAAGGGGCGTTCTGCTGATGTAACAATATCACTTCCACTACCACGGGTGTTTAACCAAAGTTTTAACTTATAGGCGTTGTTGAGTGCACAGGTATACTTGAGTGAGCAGTGTTTAATAGAGTGCTGCATACAATACCTCTCACTGTAAGGTAATCTATGAAAAGTCGGACACTCGTGCTCACGCTCCAAATTGATGATTTCTCGTGTGGTGATCTTATTCAGCAGTTCTGCCTTCTCCTCTCCTCGCACGTAAATTTTATTCGCTCTCTTGCAAATATCGTGTAAACTTTTATAAAATTTTTTCAGCGATACATCCCCATCATACCAATCCAGACCATGATGATGCAGAGTCAGCCAATTATTCTCTCTTAAAATATCTTTCTTTAAGAATCTCGTATTACAAGTAGGTGCGATAATCCAATGTGCTGTAATATCTTTATCTAACACTACCAAACCCGCTTCTTTCGGTACAACACGGCCTTTGTTGTCCTTGAAAAACTGCAAATCAATAACTAGATCCATTTTCACTTGTCTGCACAGCTCAAGAAACAAGTATCGACTGACACGAGCCCCGTGTTGGTGAGCGGTTTTATTTGGTTTTTCAAGGAGCGCCATCTAACCTCAACCACTGTAGTCGACCAAAACTTGTCGAGACGAGTCAATTTCCAACAGATTGTCGTACTCAGCATAAATTATGCAATTCACAACACTGTCTAATGCGTCATCAAATCTCACATCAATCCTCACACTAACTCTTCTAATGAAATTCCAATGGGTATCGTTGTTGGCTGATAAGTCAGGCGTCAAATCAAATCCAAAAAGGCAGTACCCATTTGGGTATGCATCGCGTGATATCGAATTGCCGGCATTTGAAAAATGTACACCCGTACCCGAGAAGAGTGTGTGATACGCATCCACATACATCTTTGTTTTTTTTGAAGTCAGGCTGTAGTGGTTTCGAGGGGACTTGTACACTGTCCACAAACAAACACAAAAAATTAATATTGAAATTTTTAAAATTGAACGGATTGAGTTTTGTATCGCTGTTGTAAGCCTTATTCTCAATAAATTCAATGATTATTCTTTTTGGTAATTGACCTAGTATGACATTATCTATCGACTGGCCATGCACACCGCTGTTTAGGGTTACATTTTTCACCTCTACACGCGTGAGCGGATATTTTGCTGTGGTTTTAGAAAGCATTTTTTCATGAGCCAATGCAGTGCCTGGGTTAACCCTTACGCGACGAACAAACAGTGTCGCCTCGGATATATGCACTGTATATGCAGAATTGGGATGCATTAGACAAAAGCTGTCACGAGAGCGCACAAGGCGTACACGTACCTCAACACCACCAAGTAGCAATCTATCCATATTTAACACGTCTACGTGTAAGTAACCCAATAAATCAATTTTATTGTCAGTCATAACTGCTTGCCGTCTAACGAAACCAGCATTACCGGCATCAGCGTTATCCATTTTACCGGCTGTGTCGTCATACCACAAGACACT
>CM053172.1:16549797-16568523 GCA_012977825.3 Pteromalus puparum | reverse complement strand
AAATATATGATTATGGATAAACTGGGCATTTGCGAAGGAGAGGGGGATCTTAGAGTCGGAAATTTTACTTTCGAAAAGGTTAGCGAATTCAGATATTTAGGCACAACTATAAATGATCGAAACGAAATCAAAGCCGAGATTAATAAGAGACTACATTCGGGTAATGCCTGCTTCTACGCGGTGAACAAATTACTAAAATCAAAACTGCTGTCTAAAAATGTAAAAATTAGGATATATAGGACTATAATAATGCCGGTAATCTTGTACGGATGCGAAACTTGGGCGCTCACTAAAGCTGAGGAAAACCGTTTTAGGGTGTTTGAAAATAAAGTTCTGCAAAAAATATACGGGCCAAAGAAAGATGTGGAAACCGGGGAGTGGAGGAAACTGCACAACGACGAGCTACATAACTTATACGCGTCACCGAATATAAACAGAATAATTAAATCGCGAAGACTAAGATGGGCAGGGCACGTTGCAAGAATGGGAAACGATCGCACGGCAGCGCGTATAATGAAAGGAAAGCCCAATACGTCGTGACCTCTAGGTAGACATAGACGCAGGTGGGAGGACAATGTAAAAGCGGACTTAACTGAAATCGGGCAGAACGGCGCGAAATGGATAGGGTTAGCACAAAATAGGGATACGTGGAAGGCTTGCGTAGATGAGGCGATGAACTTTCGAGTTAGAAATGCCACTTAAAAAAAAAAAAAAAAAAAAAAAATAGTAAATAACTAATCTAAAAGTGTAATGTCTTCAATTATTCGCGGCTTGCTTTTTCTGCTGCTTGCGATGATGCTGCTGCTGCCGATGACGCTGCCGCTGCCGCCGATACCGCGGCTGCTGCTGCCGATGCCGCTGCTGCTGCTGCTGCCGCTGCTGCTGCTGNTGCTGCTGCTGTTGCTTCTGCTGCTGCTGCTGCTGCTGCTGCTGCTGCTGCTGCTGCTGCTGCTGCTGTTGAGCAGTGGTGGAATTGCTGACTTTTTATTTAAAGAAAGGGACAACATCCGTCCAACCTTCTTTTCTATTACTATGTCTGGATCAACTGTAACAAATAAAAAAAAAATTAATTAAAATAATTAAATAAAATGATAAATAATAAATGAAAAATATATATATATAAATAAATCTCAAACTTACATAATCTTTTGATGTGCGATTTCGCTGGCGACACCCTTGGTGTTCGCGGTGTAGTCGTAGGAGTCGGCGATCTGCGTAGAGTGCTCATTGCAATCGATGCTCCCATCTTCGTTGTTAGGGTCGGTGTTTTGGGTGGAGTCGTCCGTTGCAGAGATGCTCCTATCGCATCAGCTATCCCTGACGGTTCAGTAGCGGACCGATCTGGCTCAGCTGTAACAAATTAAAAAAAAAAAAAAAATTAATATTTTATTATTATTTTAATAATAAAATTATAAATATATAAAAAAAAATTTCTCACCTGATTTTTTTACCATCTTGGGAATCGGCCCAAGATCTTTTGCAGCTTTTCTTTTTCTGCTTGAGCTGCTGTCCGAACGATCTGTACTCGGGCTGCGAGCCCTTTGCGCCATACCACTGTATAATTGCTGCATCGCAGCAATTGGTGGCAGTGGAGGAACTAAAACAAAAAGTATGATATAAATAAATGTGATTATATTAAAAATTTTAAACGTTATCTTGAATTTATATTTACTTACGGGAATCGATGGTGCGCATAGCCCAGTCGAGATGATCCAGCATCATTAAAATTAATGATGCATTCTCGATTAGCCAGTTAATGCGATCTCGCATTTTACCTATCTCCATCCTTGTGCTACTGCTGCTGCTGCTTCTTCTACTGCTGCTTCTTCTGCTGCTGCGGCTGCTTGAACGTTTCATTTTAACTGTAGGACACGAACTTCGAACTGACGATCCACGATTTCCCTCAAGTATTTATAGGGAAACCTTCCCTCCCTCGAACGCTTTCCACCACAATGCGAAAATTTTAAGAGTATTTTACCTACTCTTTCAAACCCGCACCCCATTCCGTTACCTGCTGCGCACCATCTCCGCTTTTTATTTCGAACAGGACTTCTAAAATGAGAGAAAAGAAATTTCTCTTTTTTCCCGCATACATTAGCAGATAGAAGGGTAGTCGCTCTTTTTCACCCAAACGTATAGGTGTGTCGTCTTTTGACATCTTCAAGGCTTTGCAGTCGTATTTGATCGATTGGGAAAACATTCTTTAGGCTTGACCATTTAAAGCGTCAGAGAATTTCCGAATTGGGTGGGGAATTTTTTTTTTTTAAGAAGGACCTTTCGCTTCCCTCAAAAATAGGCGAGAGAAAAGAAATTTCTCTTTTTTCCCGCATACATTAGCAGATAGAAGGGTAGTCGCTCTTTTTCACCCAAACGTATAGGTGTGTCGTCTTTTGACATCTTCAAGGCTTTGCAGTCGTATTTGATCGATTGGGAAAACATTCTTTAGGCTTGACCATTTAAAGCGTCAGAGAATTTCCGAATTGGGTGGGGAATTTTTTTTCTTTAAGAAGGACCTTTCGCTTCCCTCAAAAATAGGCGAGAGAAAAGAAATTTCTCTTTTTTCCCGCATACATTAGCAGGTAGAAGGGTAGTCGCTCTTTTTCATCCAAACGTATAGGTGTGTCGTCTTTTGACATCTTCAAGGCTTTGCAGTCGTATTTGATCGATTGGGAAAACATTCTTTAGGCTTGACCATTTAAAGCGCCAGAGAATTTCCGAATGCCAGCCTATGCGATCCACCTAACGCTCGCTTAAAGTTCGCTTTAACGCCGTAGTGAAGAAAGGGCATAAGCAGCGTGTGATGCTCGCTCTAGAGAGAGAACGCTATACATATATTAGAACGAGACAGAGAGTCCCCTTCCCCTCCCACTCTTGCCTTCTTAGAGAGGAGCGCGCAGCATATTAGAAAGAGAGCGAGAGGTAATACTACTATAGAGGTAAGGGCGTATGCTGGCCTGTAAGCGCGGTGATGCTCGCTCTAGAGAGAGAACGCAATATATTAGAAAGAGACAGAGAGTCCCTTTCCTCCACTTTCACCAAGGACATTTCTTGCCTCAATGAACACACTACGGTTGCTTGAAGAGAGGGATTATGGAGGAGGGGCATAAGCCCACCACAAATTTTTTTTTTTTTTTGCTCAAGAAGGGAAGATTGGGACTTATACACACTACGGTTACTGGCTCACTTTGAGAGTGGGATGAATTCTCGATCGCTTAGAAGGGGGGGGAGGAGGGATAAAAAATATTCCTGTATCTGAAATACATAACGACATTCTAGATCATTCGTGGGAAGGGAGTTTCTCCTCCTTTTCGTCCCCCTCTTCGACATTTTAGTCACGGGAGGAGGGGGAGCCCTATTCTTATACACACATGACATTCTAGATCACTGGGAGCAGGGAGGGGGTGATCTAGAATGCCTATGATCTGGTATGCCTATAGCCTATCTACTCGTTTCGGTAGGATCCTGGTCATTCAGCCGTGGCGCGTCTAGTTGAGCCTTTGCCGAGCTCGTGCCGGGATATTTCGACCGGCTCTCACTCGGCTCTGCAGTCACGAGGACTGGCTTGCGTTCAAGGTCGAGGAGGGGGGATACAGGGCTGTGGTGGAGACCGTGTCCGGGAGCCAGGGCTTCGTCCGGTCGTCCGGCTCGCATGACTGCCTTCGAGGGACTGACGACTTTGCGGGTGTGGCCGGGATGTATGTGGCCAGCGCGAACCTCGAAGAGAGCCCGTAGTTGTAGTGAGCAGAGTGTTGAGAGAGGATTATCCGGGAGACTAGGTTGCGTCCGGTGGTCCTTCTCGCTCGACTGCCCGAGGGAGACTGGCTGCTTCATGCGCTGCTCGGCGCTATAGTCCGGGAGCGCAGACCTCAGAGAGAGTCCCGAGGACTCGATGCTCCTTCGCATGTCGCCGTAGAAAGAGGGTCTCGAAGAAATTCCCAAAGCCGAGGTAGTATGAAGTAGCGGATTTATTTCATAGTCTGGACCCTAGGCTGACCGTCCTGTAGGTGGCGTCTCGACTCGCTGGCCGAGTGCGAGAGCGGGAGAGGTCTGCACCAAGCGGAGGCCGGGAGACAACTGGTGCGCGAGCGAGAGCGCGGCCGCCTTTTATAGGCTTGCGGCGTTCTGCTCCGACGCGTGCATGGAGTGAAGGAAAATCGTGCGCAAGGGACTATGGGAGAGCGGGTATCAAGCCGGACAAGATTTACTTGGACCTGAACCCGCTCATGGCATCCAGGTGTGCACCGTCAGAGAGGCGGTGCACGGCTTGCTGAAAGAGCGACACCTAAAAGAATGGTGCGACAGCACTGGGTGTAAACAGGCCAAAACACTGATAGGATCATGCATCAAAGAAGACTGGGCGTCGGAGATGCGGGATCTAAGCAGGGTGGAGGCAAAGATCTTCACTGAACTAATTACCGGACACGGGACGCTGGGATATCATCAGCACATAATAGGTCGAGTGAATTCACCAACGTGCAGGTGGTGTAACCAAAATGAAGAAAGCAGTATACATGTATTATGCCACTGCTTAGCCTTAGCCGAGAAGAGACACTGGGCGCCGCGAATGACGACTTGCGAACCAACAGCGATCCAAACACTGACCGTTAGGATGGTGATACACCTGTACAAGTCACTAACGGGATAAGATACACCGGAATGGGGCATACCACCTGACACCTTTCACCCTGAAGGATAAGTAATACAGGAATGGTGCATACCACCTGATACTCTGATCCTCAAGCGACGAAACTAGACTGGTACAACCACTAGTTAATTATCGGGGATGCAAAGGGCGCAAGTCTAGGCATCAGGACCTAATAGTCCACCCAATCTAACAATAATAATAATAATAATAATAATAATAATAATAATAATAATAATAATAATATTCAATAATTTTTCGGATATATAAAAATATGCAGTCTGCGCATGCGCCAGAATTTGTATAAGTAGGTGCGGAGAGCGCTTCCATTTCTAAGTCTGTCCTTACCCTGTTTTATATCGTTTTTAGTTCGAAGAAACGTACTGACAATGTAAACTATGCATTCGAAATGCTGTGCGGGTTATATACATTATTATATACATGCGTGAAATATAATTATCTAGATTTTTGTTATATTCAGTCATTTTTTTTTTTTTTTTTTTTTTTTTTTTTTTATATATACAAATATGCAGTCTGCGCATGCGCCAGAATTTGTAAAAGTAGGTACGGAGAGCGCTTCCATTTCTCAGTTAGTCCTTGCCCTAAATGTTCAACGTATGCGCCAAATCGGGTATAAAAATAACTAGATTTGCGATTTTATCCTTTTGAGCAGAAAGATCTATATAGCGAAATTATTTATTGCTTTGCGGCAATAATCTATTTAATAAAGCCGAGCAAACGCTAGAAAATTGTAGTTGTTATTTCAAGAAATTATAAATTTAAAATTTAAGACCAAAATCCTTATGATTATTTGAACTTTTTGTGCTACAAACTTGTTGTGGTTATGTCGACTTTATGGGTTTCAGTGGAGGGGTGCTGTTCGCTTCGGTGATCTGTAAGACGGTTTCCGAAATCGTGACCCTTAAGTCGACGTAATTGCACAGGTTAACACACTGTAAAATGTTCAAATGGGAAGATAAGATTTATGAAAGAGGTCACAGAATTCATTAAAAAACGTGTTGCCCGTAAATCGGAGAACCGGAGAAACGGAGGAACGGAGAAAAAATGGAAGCACTTTAATATAATATAAGATAAGATTGTTGCGCTCTCGTCGGCTAGTATTTTGACTGCCGCATTTGCCCAAGCTCAATGATTGTTGCATCGGATAAGAATTTTTATAATGTGTAAAATCAAGTTTCGCTTACATTTGTTTTTTTTTTTTTTAATATTCGTTTCTACTGAATTCTTACAGTTGGTTTGTTTTCTGCAGAGGGGCGATAAGACGCCCATGAGACGTGAGAAATAAAAAAATTCTTCTTTCGCATATGTTCGTATTAGTCATTGACCTATTATTTTAATAAATTTTTAAATTACGAACGTTAGATTCTCTCTACATATTATTATTATGTGTGGGGAAGAGGGGAGGGGGGCACGTGCGTAATCACCCCAGGCAGAACCAGTTGTACCTCCCTCCGTACAGAGAATCTCAGGTCGTTGCAGGTTCGGAAATAAGTCCCCAAGTGCCGATGTCTAAGTTCAGCAAATCTGGGGCATGCAGTCAGGGTGAAAATTGGCGTTTCTGCTTTTTCACAACATCTGCAGAGTATCTGAGACGTATGTGTTCCGTGATGATCTGAGACAGGAGTCTGGAGATGCCCTGTAGGTTCCAATCTGGTACTTGCGTGTAAAGATGACGAGCTCAATTTTTTTTGGGTCAACCGAGAGCCCAGTCAAGCAGAACCATTTTTCCATTTTCCTGAATGCGAGCTGCAGGGCATTTATGGCAGTGCCAGCTTTGCCTTCTTTTATCAGTGTTAGGAAGTCATCTGTGTTGTAATAAACCGTACACCCTGTACACTACTGTCGCGTACAAAGAAAAATTATATCATCAATTCAAAAAACTAAAGTAGTAGGTGTACTAGGCCGGTTCTGGCGCAGTTGGCGCTACGCCGTCCTCCAACTGCGCTACGCTATCCTCCAACTGCGGTACGCCAGATTCTAACTGCGCTACGCTAGATCCCAACTGCGCTACGTCAGATCCCAACCGCGCTACCCCGATTTTCCCTCGAACTGCCTTTTATTCCCGATTTTTCCTCCTACCCCACCCCCGTTTTCCACGATTTCCTGCATACCTCGATTTTCTCACTACCTCAGTCCGATTTCCAAATCGCGCCGAGCCCCCCCTACTTTTCTACTGTGTTATTGATTTTCATGCTACCGCTATTTCGGCTGCCGTTACCAGATTGATTTCGCGCATTTCCTACTACGTCACATGCACCTAAACTGTCCCCTACCCGCAGTTAAAAGCTGCGGTCACTCAGGCTCCCTGGCTGCCGCTCAGCCAAACGGTCCCGCATCAAACTCCTCTGCTATGCGATTTCTTATCATAATAAGGCTATATATTAATATTTGTTGCTGAATCTGTTAATATAGGGATCTCTGCTGACGATGAAGCAGTACACAACTTCTTGGCACGCGATTGGCTTAAAATTCAGATATCGGCCTGCATCGATTTTATATTCGATTGGCATCTCGGCGAGATTCAATTTTAACTATATGAAAAAAGTTGGGAACGGTAGGAATGTAAATAATAAGGTCAGATACTGTTCATTTAATTCTTTATATGAAAATCCTTATCTATACGATATATAGATGACATTGGATTATTTATATCGTAAAACACATAAACTTTTCTAACCTGCTCTGAAGAAATATAGAATACCATGAAATATATACTAAAACCAATTATAATCATGCCATGTAATAAGAATTTACATATTTACTTTAGCCTATACAGCGACGCCTACTACTACTAATACAATGTGATCATCGAATGGAGTATATAAATATGTACCTCAAGCAGGGAACTGCCACTCATCCATGAAAAACATTATTCGAATTCAATATATTATTGCCTCAATATTTAAGCACGTAGACATAACTAATTTATTATTCCTGCTTCAACTTCGTAGAACACACACAAAAACTCTTAGTTATAATAACTTAAACAATACAAACTGGTTATTTATATCAAAACACATAAATTTCTAACCTGTCTGAAGAATGAAGAAATATAGAATACCATGAATATATGTATACTAAAACCAATTATAATCATCCATGTAATAAGAATTTACATATTTACTTAGCCTATACAGCGACGCTACTACTACTAATACAATGTGTTCATCTGAATGGAGTATATGTATAAATATGTACCTCAAGCAGGGAACTGCACTCATCCATGAAAAACATTATTCGAATTCAATAATATTTTTGCCTCAATATTTAAGCTAGACATAACTAATTTATATTCCTGCTTCAACTTCGTAGAAACACACACAAAAACTCTTAGTTATAATAACTAAATAATACAAAACTGTTTTTTAAATGGTTATCTTTCATAAATGAATAATTATTATTAGAATAAACTTGACGTTAACATATTACCATACTCGTATAAGATGTATGAATCTTACAAACTAATGCATTCAAAACTTCTTATAAACCTTATATAAATAATCTATTTAGGAAAACAAATATTTACAACTTTAAAATTCTTATTTTGTGATAATCAGCGTATAATAAATATTTTAATTAACTCTTTTATTATTATTTTGAGAAGAAATACAGTTACATAATTTATACTAAAACTAATCTTTTATACAACAATTATTTCAAAACAAATCTTTATTTTTTTTCCAAACCAAAAAGTATTTACATTAACTCAACAATGACAAAAATTATTATAACAATAATTATCAATGTTAAAAAACACTTGCTTAAGTCAAGCTAGGCTCTACTCTTGGTTTCTTTTACCATGGGTTCTTCCTCATTCGCTTCAACCCTCTTAGACACCTCAATAAGCTGATATTCCTCTATCATGCAATCACCCCACGGTAGCGTGTCTGTCTGATCAAAAATCAGATACCGCTTATCGTCATGTGGACTCAAGGCAACCTTCTGCTCCTTCTCAGTCCGAATGACATGAAGACGACTGCGAATATATTTTTGCTCACGACTAATACATGCATTCTCTCGGAGGCAATGGATATAATCATCAAACTCAATAGTTGATTTGACAACTGATGATTGCACACTCTTGATCTTTTTAATAGGTATTTGACCTTGTACTTTGACTGAGTACATTTTGCTACGGAGGCCAACGAACTCCGTCATGATGTTACCATTGCACTCATCCTTCATAAGTCCAACCTTTTTCTTGTTGACAAGAGGGATATTAAACTGATTATTCGCAGGATAATCAGAAGTGTCGAACTCATGAAGATCGGTTTTCATCAAAGCATACATATCCACATTACTAACTTCATAGATGAGACTGTCTGTATCTGTGTAGAGGAGTTTAGCCCTATCTCCCACTCGCTCTTGCATGTATTCATAGTGAAAGCGGTAAACAAGCGTTTTCGATAAATCTAGTACTGCCAATCCAATGTAAACTGGCTTACGAATTGAGATTTCTGTACGAGAAAGCTGAACAGCAACAAGATTTTCGTCGAAAATTGCACAGCTGTGGAAGTTGGGCTGAGCAATATACGCTTCACAACCATAGCGACCTTCCCATTTATTTACCAGCTTCACATCAACTCTCTTACGCTCATTCTCCATGGTTTTACCATACACTGCATTATTGAAGAGCTTGAAAAGCATTTTCTCAAATTCATTTTTCGCGTTTTTCCTCAGCTCGCTGTTAAGATCGATGTATGGTTTCAACCATGGCTTCTGATTGAATTCGATGGCTCGATGAATCTTCTTTAATCGAAGGCCATATTTGAGAGCTTGTTTGAGTGCTCTATAATGTAAGATATACCGCTCCTTATTGTTTAATGTTGTAAGTAACTTTTTCTGCCTCAAGCCTGGAGGTGCAACATGCTCCGGGCATAACGGTAGATCCTTGTGAGTATCATGTAGTGTTTCCGGATACTCAAGATCGACTTCCAGAATATAACCGATTGGAGCATCATCAGAAACGTTAAAGAAGTCATTACTGAGATCTTCTACCCACTTGAAACCATTGCAAGGCAAGGATTGAGTCATTGCCCTGGAAATAAATGATTAATCAGTATATTATTATTAATCTATAAATTTATTCGAATAAAAAGGTGTTCTTACCACCCGTACAAGTTGTTGACGTCATAGTACATCAGATACTTTGACTCTTTATCCTGGTTGTATCCTGATTCCATATAGCGATTGTTGGCCTTGGCATATCTGTTGCAGCACTGACTTATACCACCACGGATGCCTCGCTCGACAAAAAGCAGCATGTCTATGTCGGTCAAAAGCTGAAGCTCGATACCAGTAAATTTTAACATAGCATCCCAAGTGAGACCTGGAGTAGTATAATAGTGTGCCGGATCTAGCTGATAGGTATCAATGCACATGGTTCTAAAGTCTTCAAATACATTGGTAAGGAGAAGTACATCTGTTTTAAGGTAGAGGTCCGAGTACTCGCCGAGAGTTTTGATGTTGAAAACATTCCAAACAGTTTGCGCATGTTTATAGTCCTCATCTGATATATGACTATCATACAGACTGCTATAGAAACTCTCTTTGTCTGGGAGTGAAGTTTCATTTAAGACATCAAAGGATTTGATGTGATCATAAGGAAATACACCTTTCCTTCTAAGCAGTTGTATTTGATGATCATTAAACTCCTTTTTGAACTCTTTGTCAACAATTTCCATCTTCCCCAAATATGAGGCGAGTTTATCAAGCGAAGATGGCATAAAGCGGAATGAATCAATGAATCTAAAGTTAATATCACTTCCATCGATATACTTTATGAATGAGATGTATTTTTCTTTGTTTTGTGGAATAATTGAGACTCGGCCTTTGAAGCTATTAGCAAGCTGTTTTATAAACAAATGTGAATCATAACCGCTTAAGTTGTGGAAGACGACGGGAATACTTCTTGAATCCTTATACTGAAGATTACAGTTGTTGTGAGCCGCGCCACGATATCTAAAATATGAAAGGTATGAAAGGTATAAAGAAAGATAAAAAGCATGCGTATATAAATATATAAGAATAATATCAAACTTACACTCCCGTGAGATGGCAATGGTCTCGGACTTTCCAATCTTTTTCATTGAAAGAGCCACCACAAATGTGACAGGTTGTAGCCAAATCAAATAATTTTTTATCTTCATTCTTCATAAATATCGGATTCTTATACATACTGTCAAGTTCTTCAGCTAGCTTATGAAGCTGTGAGACAAACCATTTTGCAGGGTTTTCGTCATGTTCTACTTCTCTTCTATAACTCATATACTGACTCTTGGTTTCATCATGTCTGTATTTTACATAGAATCCAACACTGAATGGTTCATGTTCTTGGAGAACTTGATCATTATCTTTTACAGGTTTTAGTATACATTCAAAGTCTGCATATACAACTATTGGAACTCTCTCCTTGTTCTTAAAGTTTTTAAATTTCAATAAACTGTCTTCAGTATTTTTAGGCAACAAAACTTTACACTTGTTCCCTTGCATACAATCTATTTCATGAACTCTTAATTTGTCTTCGTTAGGAAAATAGTGAAGGCAACGATCGCAGATATGTTTTTTATGAAATTTCTTCGATAATTGTGAAGAGACAAGACGAGATAAATCTTTAATCCACATATAATGAAATCGTGGAACTTGCAAGTATTCTTGTTGTTTATCGTCAGTTTCATCTATATAAGTATCTTGCACAAGCAGTAGATTTACATGTTTAACTTTCTTTAAAGTTGTCAAGTGACACGGAGACACATCAAATGTATTACCTTTCTTTTTGAGCATGAATAGATTTACAGATACATCATTCTGTTTCTCAAACTTTGGTATTTGTGCGATAGATACAGGAAAATCAATATCATTGAAGTTCAATTCGTTCGCATAAGCTTCATATTTTGAAACTCGCTGGGCATCCTTATCTACAGGATGTAAAGCTGATAGAATGGCCCATTTAAAGCATTCATTATCTTGATTTTGAACGTTGACACACGCTTTCCTGTTTCGCAGGAGCTTTGGCAGTTCAATGTACGAAGCAGCTTTCATAGGACTTAATTTATTCATATTTACAGTCAAGTTGAGAATAGCTTTCAAAGTCCAACCAGAGTCTCGTTCTTGAAACTCTTCCATATCACGCTCAATTGGTTGCTTAACGTTTTTCCTGAACCACTCCGTCAAGTCTGTAGTCGTATAGATTGAAGCACTCTTTGTATTAAAATATTTCACTTCCACTATTTCTTTATCATCTTTTAGAATTGCACATTCTGCAGCAAGAATGCAGTCCACCTTCAATGATTTATGCATTAGCAAATCAGCTTTAATTTTTGATATAAACATGGCGCATGAGTCTTTCATGAAAGAGATTATATCGAGATGTTTAACATTAGTAATAACACTGGTTTTAAGATTGTTTTTAAATGCAGATTTCACATCGTCCCACATAACTCGTGAAATATTCTCTTGGAGACCAGCACCAACTTTTAATAGAGAATCATTTAACAATCGCCGTATACTATATAATTGTCCGCATGAGGTTTGACAAGTCTTTTTCTTATGAATATCCAAGCTTGGGGAATCAATCAATTCATTAAGTTCAATAATAGTTTTAGAGGCTAAATCAATCCATCTCTGCAAGTCGTTAGAGTCCGCAACCCCATCACGTACATTCTTTACACAATGCCACAACAATTTTACAGTGTCCACAAAATACATTGTTTGATCCATACTAAGTCAAAATTATTTTCAATAAGCTGTAATAAGTATACGCAGTATATGCACTAAATTTTTGGTTTGAAATACTCAATTTGTAACTAGCTAAACAAATACTGGTTCTCGTAGTAGTGTGATTGCAAGAGATACTGAAAAAACATAATAAAGTATTAGAAAATATAAGTATTGCAGTTGTTTAAAATAAAACATTATACAATGTTTACTTATATTCAAAATTTATTTTAAAAGTTTCATTATTAACTGTTTGTAATAACTTTTGTATGATAAAACGGATCTGAAGAAGGTGCATGTGTGTTCAAAAATAAATCAATTAATTATTTTTTAATGAATTTGTT
The DNA here is from genome assembly GCA_012977825.3 of Pteromalus puparum. NCBI lineage: Eukaryota > Metazoa > Arthropoda > Insecta > Hymenoptera > Pteromalidae > Pteromalus > Pteromalus puparum. The sequence continues at coordinate 16,555,800 of CM053172.1, read as the reverse complement.
TAACTATATGGGTGATTCCACAGTAACCTCCCAATTCTGCGTACCTCTGGAGCCTTTATACAATGGGAAAAAAACTCTCAAAACAAAATTGGAATAAGCAGAATATCAAGTAAAATATTAATTTTACTTTCATAAATTTACAAAACTATCCTACATTTCTCATTCTTCAAACTAGTTTACAATTTTCTAGGATCTTGAGCAAACTAATCAATCGATGTTTATTTATAAATTTTTATATAAATTGAGTTATACCTCATCTTGATATTTATATATATATATATATATATATATATGCTTACAATATCTGATACATTAGGAGAAGAAGGCGCGTACAGTCATAGAAACCGGTTTACGACAAATAGCGCACATTGTCATACTCGGAGCACACTTCACACAGGCAATCATATGACCACATGGTAGAAATACCACCCTGAGCTCTTCGTTGTAGCAGATCTTGCATATGTATGCATTGTCAATAGACTTTTTCTCTCTTAACAGTTGAGACTTATCTTCTTGTGATTCTGTATTCATTCGTAGCATCGAAACCGAGCATCTCAAGCTGCTAGTCTGTTTTTCTACTTGTGTAATATAACATGGAAGTGTTATATTTTCCTGAAACAATTTAAAGAATGAGATTAATTATTTTGATATAACTATCTTGATTCATTCAACAAAAAAAAGTTAATTCTTACCTCTTCTGATAATAATGTCATATGCTTTGCAGTCACATTGTTAATGAACTCCTGACCCTTGACCAAGCTAACATAAAAACAGCTAGGGAACCACTTGGCGTGCTGCACCCACGGATCATCCTTGGGCTCCCAATTTTTCAAACCACCTCCGCAATGATAGCATGTAGTCTGGTCACCAGTTCCGGTGTAAAAGAATCCAGCATCTGCCAATTGCTCTTTTGTTTGAGAAAAGCGAGTAGATGGGTATTCACTGAAGGTTAGCAGCCTTGCTTCATAGCTAGCGTAGTCTGGGAAGTCAGGTCTCCTGGGTTTACCAATACCCATACTACTCAGCCAGTCTGTCGAAGGTAGGGGTTGATTATTAGCCATGGCCTGTCTGCTATCCCCATATAGTCCGCAAACGTCACGGCTATGTGGACGAGGTGTAGGGATCATGCTTGCATCGGCGCCAATGGGCACGTTACCGCAGGGTAATTTCCTTATGAAACGGCACCGACCACCCCAACGTTGGTGCTCAACCATAGGATCATCTCCCTGCTCCCAGCGACAGATCTCTGTGGAGCATTCAAAGCAACGTACTCTGTCTATTTGCTTGATGAAGTAGAAGCCTGCAGCTGCCAAGTCCGCTGGTCGCACGTGTTCTGAGGGCCAGTCCTTAAAGCTTTGCAATCTTACTTCTTCAAACCTGTTTGATTAACAGAAAATATAGAGTTAATTATGATATCATTTTATTGGAATTGATTGTTGTAATCATTTAGAGATTTTCGTTTAAATTACCTGTAGTCCATGTTGTCAGTATCATCAACCTCGTTGGATACAGGCTGGGAGACGGTGTTAGTGTACTAGAGGGTTGAACTTGATATAAATTCCCGTTAAAGACAAGAAGTAGAAATTGATATTGATAAACACGAGTTAAAGAATTGAATAATCGTAGTAGAGATTATCGAATTGGATATATTTATCATGCGGAGTGCAGAAGAGGGGATATCTCGCTGCGCTATTAAAGCGTCGTTCCACCATCAGCCTTATGCCATCGAGACTTTTTTACTCCCGCATAGCGCCGCTTTAGATGTTTCACATCAAAAAATCATGATCAGATGTTGTGAAGCCAAGATAGACGTTATGAGATTGGCTTATGTAGTGCGTATGCGTCTAAGTTCAGAACGTCGAATCTGAAATTTTACTAGGTTAGGGCATGCTCAGCACGCAGTTCAAAGTCTAATATTATTAAAACGAGGGGCTCACTTTTTATTTATCACTTTGTGAGAAAATTTTAAGTACTACACTTTTGATACTCAAAACCGTCCTACTTCATTATTGAGCGCCACCTACTGGCAGATTCTCAAACTATACGTTATGTTATACCAAAAGCATCTGATTGGAGCTTCCGAAATTTTAAAATTTCCAAATGCGAGCTGCTCTGTTTTTCCAAAGCTTAAGAAAAAGCGCAACAAGACAGTTCCGTACCTCTGCTGAACTACTGTTTAGAGATACTATATATGAAGATAAAATGAGATTTTATCGAGTAAATAGTAAGCACATTGAAATCTATAAACGGAAAAATTGTATAAATAATTTGATTAGGCTGTACGAGCAATCACTCAAATGTCAGTACCGCAACCAACATGTAAATTATACATGGGTTAGATATGCAAATTTTAAAAAATTATTTAATTGAGCTTTTCGGTTTAGTTACTTGTTTTATATATTTATTTTTATATAATATATTTATTTTAGTTAAGAAAACCGATCCAGTAGTTGTAAATAATTGATTTTGTTAAATGAACATTTTAAGGTCAGTTTTGAAAAAGTTACGGCGAAATCACCTATATGTTTATGTTAAATCATACTATTATAATAATTTGTTTAAGCCTTAACTAAATAAAAATGATATGTAAAATAATGACTTCTATATCTGTTTGATTTTAAACAATCAGTCGTGTATGAGTATAAATGATTTACTAGTTTAATAAAAACAGCACCAACGTAAACTTTTTATACGAGAATATAAAATAACATATAATAATTTATATGTCACTACAATCACAAATGTTTAGTTAAAGATATAAGCACTCATAGTAAAAATCAGGCTAGAAAGTGAATGTAAGTCTTTTATATATGTATGGATAGCTTTTTATAATACGTTTTTAATAAAGATTGACTCTTACAACAATAGCTTATTACTTGCATAGCAAAAGACATATGTAGACTTTGTTTATGGTTAAATATAGCATTGTTTTAACTGTCTAATGAAATATAATGTTTACGTGGTCAGTCAATTCTGTATTGATAGAATATATATTTTTTAAGATTTCTAAGGTTGTGATATGTAAATAATTTATAAATTTTGAGAGAGAATGAAATGTAAGATGACTCGGACCTATAAATTATATGTCATAAGAGAGTTGTGTTACTAGTGAGAAAAAGAATACAAGTTTTGCTAATGAGAGAGAAAAATGGAGTATGCATTATTATTAATGATGATAGTGTTATGAGTGAAAGTGCAATGAAAAAGTGACGGACCCCGGGCTTTAACCGAGGACCTCTGGCTCGAAAGGCAGACGCGTCGTCGTGCCGAAGCCGCCACCTACATTGCACTCTTCCACTCGTCTTCTTATAGTAATTAGATACGCGTGACGTGTGTCCGCACGTGATAACAGTATTAATGTTTTATTTAACAATAAGTATTAAATTTTTTTTTCTTACTATTCTTTTTTCTATTTTCTTACTTAAATATCTAAACTTCTATTGTTTATATATATATATATATATATATATATATATATACACACACATCGTTGCTGCATTGGTAATAAACAAGCTCTATGCGTGTAATCAAGTAAACTAGTTTAAAGAATGAGAAATGTAGAATAGTTTTGAAAATTTATGAAAGTAAAATTAATATTTTACCTGATATTCTGCTTATTCCAATTTTTTTTTTAACTTGCAATATTCTGACTAAACTTATAATCCGTAAAAAGCAACTGAAGCGCATTCTCCCTGTGAAACGGCTTAAATATTATAAAATCTGGAAGAGTGAGGATATGTTTACCACTTGGGTGTAGTACGATNGATATGTTTACTACTTGGGTGTAGTACGACTTTCGAAGAGTAAGGGAAATTCTGTGCTTTTGATGTACAGCTAGCAACTCTGATTATTTGCTTCATTCTTGACTACGATAGATCACAAGTAGAGCCTTAGTGGGGACTATGGGAAACGCATTTAAAAGTACGAGAGAAAGGGTCGCTGAAAAATCTGAGGATCTAGCTGCTGCACCGCGCGGGCTGTAGAGAATCGATGCAATACGCTAGAGTGGGGACTATGGGAAACGCATTTAAAAGTACGAGAGAGAGGGTGGTCGAAAAATCCGAGGATCAAGCTGTTTTGGCTGCACCGCACGCGCTCTAAAGAATCGTTGCACCGAAAATGCGCTAGAGTGGGGACTATGGGAAACGCATTAAAAAGTACGACGGAGAGGGTAGTCGAAAAATCTCAAGCGGCTGCGCTGCGCGCGCTATAGACGCATTTAAAAGTACGGGAGAAGGAGGGTAGCTGCACGTGTTCAAAGTTGCTGCACCGCGCGGGCTGTAGAGTCTCGATGCAATATACTAGAGTGGGGACTATGAGAAACGCATTAAAAAGTACGAGAGAGAGGGTAGTCGAAAAAACCCGAAAATCTAGCGGCTGCACCGCACGCGCTCTAGAGAATCGGTGCAATACGCCAGAGTGGGGACTATGGGAAACGTATTTAAAGTACGAGAGAGAGGGTAGCTTGTTGCATTGATGCTTTGAGGATTTCAACGAATAGAAATGTATGCGGACCGCAGCGTTTTAGCCCTGCAGAGGATCTGTGTCTAGCTGCATTTTAACGTAGAGTAGGGACTATGGAAAGTGTAAGAGAGAGGATACCTACCGGTACACTTACAAGTGTGTGTGAACGAATCGAAAAGCTTCGTATGTAAAAGAAAGTCTACAATATTTAAGTAGTGTGCTTAGATTTTTCCATGCATTAGTCGTTGATTTAACATATTTTCACGTTTGTTGGCGTTAGAATAACCGTTGTCCTTTTTTAATAGATATCTTTTCTTTAAATTTATAGAAAGTCATTGTTTGATGTTAACACCGTAAATTATTACAAATTTTACACATTTTTGCTCGAAATATGAAAAATAGGGCTAAAGTTATTATAGAAATGTTTGCTATTTTGTTTCTCACTTATACATAAAACAAGACCATTATATGTCTGAAAGTGGAGGAACAAGTGTTTTCAATATAAAACTGAGTGCTCTAGTGTGTCAACAACAAAATGAATATCGCTAAATATATTATGTCGAGAGAACAAGGACAGAAGACAGAAGAGGACGTGCCCTTTATAGCACGTTCGTTGTTGTTACGTGAATTTGTATGTTCATATGACCAAGACATCATACGGGACTATATTAAAAACAGTAATGTAATTAAAGTATATATTACTTTAATCGAAGTGACAGACTCAATGAACTGTAAAGCTGCATTTATGACTTGGANTTTTGGACATTAATTATAATATACGGTTGGACCTTGAAGTTAAAATGTTGACCATTCTTGGATATTTTGAAGAGATGAGTGATGTTACGTTTCTTTACATCGTAAACGAAAGCGACCATTGTATTAGAAAAAATGTGGTCGAAAGAGATTTAAATTCTTATTTCTTGTCAAACAGAGACAAATTATTGGAATTGAAAACACAACATGAGCAATTTAATTTCGCCAATAATATAAAGACAATGCTAAAAGATAGACTGCAAACAATAGAAGCATCGAATATTGCAATGAGTCTAGTTTTATCATTTTCGAGGAATGAATGTCTATGGAGTAGGGACAACTGAAATATATTGAAAATTGTGAGGGTGGGGGATGCGTGCTGCCCTTAGCTTGTGAGTGGCAACCTTTGCTGAACCGCACGCTGTGTCTAGTGGGCATGCAGAAGATTAGTGCATTAGTGTGTAAACTGGAGACTATGGGAAACATGGAAAAGACTGAGAGTGAGGCTCGTTTTTCACTGCATCGTTGCCGAGAGTGTCGGTTTTGACGCTTGAAGAAATGTATGCGGACCGCAGCGTTTTAGCCCTGCAGAGGATCTGTGGCTAGCTACATTCTTACGTAGAATGGGAACGATGAGAAATGAATTTACACACAGAAATTAAGGATTTTTTACATCTTATGATATAATAAAGATTTTATTAAAATATTTATTATACGCTGATTATCACAAAATAAGAATGTTAAAGTTGCAAATATTTGTTTTCCTAAATAGATTATTTATATATG
>CM053172.1:16516771-16548403 GCA_012977825.3 Pteromalus puparum | reverse complement strand
ACTTTCCCCGATTTCCTTCTACCCCCCCCTCATTTCCTATTTCCTGATACCTCGATTTCCTACACACCCCCCGATTCCAACTGCGCATCGTCTCCCCTATTTCTACTGCGCGGACGGGCGGGTAGCGCGGTTGGATCTAACGTAGCGCAGTTGGGATCTGGGCGTAGCGCAGTTAGGATCTGGCGTAGCGCAGTTGGAGAATAGCGTAGCGCAGTTGGAGGACGGCGTAGCGCCAACTGCGCCAGAACCGGCCTAGTACACCTACTTAAAGTCACCCGAAATTTTTAGAGAAAACTCTTCTTCCCTGCTTTATCGGCACAGCGAGCGACGACGTAGGAATCAGCAGCAGCATCGCGCACGTGTGCCCGTGCTCCCCTCTTCTCTCCAAGCGACAACCAGCATCAAGTATAGAACTACGCAGCGGCGTACTCGAGTAAAGTGTATGTTTGTGTGAGCAGCAAGCGATGACGCAGCAGCGGAGAAGCGCGCGCAACCAAGTATGTTGGTATAAGTGTGGATTATATATATATATATATATATATATATATGTAGGAATGAGAGTATCATGTGCGGAACCGTGAATAATTTCGGCGGCTCAAGTGAGCGCTCTGTAACTAGGCTATAAAAGACAATGCGAAGCCCGTATCTGGGCATTAGTTGTCGCAATTTCCAGCGCACTAGTCACTTCTCACTCCATAGCAATTAACGCTTGGATTAACAACACACTCAAGTTAATTAGTTACTGCAATTTATGCGTACTGGTTAATACACTATTAAATTCTTACATAACACTTGCGATACCAATAAAACAGAAAACACTTATAAAATATATTTGTCACATTTCAGAATTATAATCATAAATATCATTATATTAAAATTTATGCTTAATCGTAAAAATTATCAGAACAGAATAGTTTGCATATGTGAAGTAACATTTGTTCTATTTTTGTTTAGTAGACTATTCAATACACACATTCTCATTTCTTGTGTTAAACATCCATTACCTATCATCCCGGACCTACCACTACCTAGAAAAAGAGTATAGATGAACACAAAAAACTCCTTTAGATAAAATACTTCCAATTCCTACTCATATAAATAATTTTTCACACAGTTTTAACTATGAAATTGTCAAAATCTTAGATAAAGAATCAAATCTTTTTAAAAGATTAATATCAGAAAGTATTTTTATTAATATTAATAATAATAACATCAATAAACAGGAAGATTTTAATAATAACAGTAAACAATACAACAAATTAAATAGATATCTAAATAAATAAAAAAATTTTTCTCTTTACAGTGCATCTATTCTCTTGATTTCAAATTTCTGCACAAACGGTGTTCTACGTATGTATTGTACTATAGCGGCTGTATGTATGTGTGATAATAAATGAGCTCGTGTACTCTCGCGTCTCCTAGTCGCGCAGTCGCAATAGATACTTGTTATCTTAGCTTCTGTAATCTCACTCTACAAAAATGTAGGCTTTTACGATGTATTGACAATTTAATTTTAAGTGTTAATTTATTGTTATGGTATGAATATCTATACATCTATACATATATGTATATGACTATTTTTGATACAACTGTTGATCTCTATGAGAAATGATTTACATATTTTATTGTATATTTTTAATAAAGGCTTGAGAAGGTCCCCACCAGGGACGACACGTCGCCAGTTACATATGGAAATATGAGTTGTGAATGTTTCCTGGGTTGTCCTCTCACTTTTGTATGGAAAATTTATATATGTTGTTAACATGGAGAGGAATTCAAACTTTCACCTACAACTATTATTATTCTTTCTATTATTATTTAAATTACAATTAATATCATTATTTATAATTTATTTAAAATCCCTTTCTGCTAAAATTATAAAAATATAATTAAATAAAATCTTTTTATTTTTATTTTTTACACTTGTGATCCAGTTTAGATAATGATTTTTGCTTGCTAAATAATTAGTTTTTTTATTTATACTATTATTATTATAACAATACTAGCAAGTTGAGAACCATTACAGTGTAAAGACCGTATTTCGTAGAAATACGGGCTGCGCGAGTTCTACAAATAATTATTTATTTATTAGGATTAGCTCAAGAGCTTTTATTGCTACTAGAGATTGTAATATATCCAATATATGCGAGTCGGGTGGACGAGTAACTACGTCAGACGTCACGTTATCGCGGCTGAATGACCTGCGCGGACACTCTCGTGTGCGAATAGTAGTTTGTCCGCTTTCTATGCTTACGCGGACGCTCGGCGATGCGTAAGGACGCTTGGATCTGCGGACGGTGTTGGGTCCGCTCTTACTTACGTGCGGACGCTAGTCTACCCACTTTAAGTGCTAATGTACAGGGATTCTTGCACCCGTCTAGTAAGCGTATATTTTCCCCGTTTGTATTAAATGTCCAATGCGTTTGAATCTAATTCAAGCATAGTATTGTAAAATGATTTTGATAAGGTGTCATTCGATTCCAATCAATGCAGAAAATAATTGAAAATGAGTGAAATCAAGATTGATTTTAAGGCTATTTCAATCCAATGTCACCATGGAGACACTCCCCTTTGTGATTTCGCTAGAACTAAAATTGAATGATTCTACAAGTTTTTTGTTCACTTCAGTTCCAAATTCAACTTTATAATTTTTCTTGTTTTCGTTCACTTTAATAACTTTCTGCTTAGTCTTCCTTAAGCGTAGATGGGCATGAATCTTGTTAATTTGCAGGTTTAAATCCTTTATTTTCTCTACTAATCTGTCCCGCTCAGTCAATAATTTTTGTAACGATGATTTTCTTTCTTTCCTCTTATTCTTGAAAGAATCTAATTTTGAAACACCGTTGTCAATGTTCATTTATCCGGCAATCGTTTTAAACCGGTTAGACTTTACAAAAATAACTACTGGCAAAATTTACATTTGATTGCACACAGCAAGTAAGTGTAAAAGAAAAATCAACAACACGTCAGTGAGATAATTTGGAAAGTCAGCTAAACTATTATTAGTAATGCTCTTGAATTTATGATGAACGTTTTGAGATTAAAATTAAACAAAATCGACTTATTTCTGTCATCTAGTTTTTATAGTTGAAAGGCAAAAGTAAAACTTATATATTCACGATGTATTTATTCTATTATTTATTGTTTAACATAGGGTCAATAATTAACAATAACTTGCTACTGCTTGATAGTGGTTAAAGATTATGGTATATTATGGTATATTATCATACATGTATTTCCAACATGGCGCCAGGACGCAAGCCTCCTGATAAGCGTCCCGCATTTTTTGCTTGTCATACGGAACAAAAAGTGGAAACAGTGGTGTGCATCATCTGTGATGAGGCTTTCCACGTAAACTGTATCAATGAGATATCGGACAATTATAAACACCTGGGGAAACACCTTATAATCTGCCCCGAGCACACAGAGAAGAACATAACCTCTAAAATCGAGGAGAAAAGCCTGACTGAAACAGAAAGAGTACTAATTGCACAGATAAAATCTAAGACCACTGAAGAAATAAGAAGAGAAATACTGGCTGAGATTGAATCTAAAACTGCCGATCTATACAGTTTAGAATCAAGTATAAGTGACACTGAGATGGAGTTTGTGAAAACAGAGGTTAAACTACTAAGAACTCTGGTTGCTGAACTTACGGAGAAAAATGATCTACTAAAAGAAAAACTACAAAGAAACTCAAATCAGGCTACTCACAAGACATTCACGTACAGAGATGCAGTAAGACAACAACAACAAAAACCGCTGAATAAAAAAGTACCGAAAATCACAGTCCAGAAAAGTGAAAATAGTGAAGTTGATATTAAAGAAATAGGTAAATCGGTAATAGATTGTTTAACAGCACAAAAGTGTATACAAACAAAGAACATATTTATAAATAAGAAAGATGAAGTTATTATTAGTTGTACGAGTGAAGATAGTGTCGCACTAACTGAAAGTGTACTTAAAGAAAAATTGAAAGGTCTGTGCAATGTAAAAAAGCATGAACTTCATAATCCGAAGATAAAAATTATAGGTATAGACAACCACACTAATATGGATTTGGAAGAAATAGAAGAAGATATCAACACCAGAAATTTCAATGACTTCACAAGGAAAGGTAAAGTGCTGCACATGTACACCAGTAAATTCAGTAAACAGTGCACTGTGTTGATGGAAGTGCCTGCTGAAGTATATAAATATGTAAGAGACAATAGAAATAGAGTGTATGTAGGCTATCAAAATTGTAAAGTCTACGATTTGATAAACATTGGACCATGCAATAAGTGTGGCAGGTTTGAACACAGTGAAAAGAAGTGCCGCAATGAAACCGTATGCTTGAAATGTGCTGAAAGTCATAATACAAGTGAGTGTACAAGTGAAACCGTTAAGTGTACAAACTGTGCATTTAGCAATGAAAAGTATTCCACAAAACTTGAAACAAAACATACTGCATATGACACTAACCTCTGCTCTATTCTGAAAAAGAAAATTGGTAAGTTCATTGACTCAACGGACTATCCGATGAGCCCTTCATTACCATCATTAGACATGTACAATAGGAGGAAATCTACAAAACAGCAGGTACCGGCGGATGATAACATGGGTAACAAGGAACTAGAAGAACCAAGCAAGATGAATCCGAATGAAAAACAAAATACTCCACAGCAACTGAAACTAGACAAACCTCAGATTGTGAGGGTTGTCACAAGAAACCAACAAGCACTCCAAAAACAGAAGCAACAACTGGATCAGTACACTACTCCACCGACGGCTCGCAAAGATAAGAAAGTCAAAGATAACAATAAATAGGTTATAATGGCTACTTTTGATTACTTAGATATAATCCAAAATGATTCTTTTCAAAAGGAAAAAACATGTAGTAGTGTAGATATTTTTAATAAAATCAGTAGTAGTAAAAACGATACGATCATGCATATAAATGTCAGAAGCATGAATGCTAATTTTGATAAAGTAAAAATACTAATTGAAAGTTTAGCTACAAAACCATCTATTGTTGTCTGCACGGAAACTTTTCAACAGTTTAATTTTAAAATATACGAATTAAAAGGATCTGACTATGAATATAAGTGTTACTATAACCATAGTTCGATAAACAAAAATGATGGCGTAATGATCTTTGTAAATATAAATTTAGAGCAAACAACTGAAGTGGTTGAAACTGGGAGGATTAAAGTTATAAATACGATCATTAAACTTAATGATAAAAACAAACTTGAGGTGTCAGCAGTTTATAGGTCACATGGGATTCCTAAATCTGAATTTATTTTAAACTTAAATAAATTTTTAATTGAGAAGAACAATGTCAAAAATCATCTAGTAATAGGTGATTTTAACATTGATCTATTAGAATGTGATAATCTTAGTCAGGAATTCCTATGTAATTTTTACGAGAAAGGGTACATCCCTGGTTTTGTTGGTATCACCAAGCCGCCAGTAGGACTCGCTAAGGGTTCCTGTATCGACAATATCTTCATCAAAACAAACAATTTAGCAACAACTACATATAAAATAAAACTTTCAATAACAGACCACTACCCAATATTTATTGCAATAAATAGGATTAAGAAAGAAAAAAAACAAACAGAAACCTTTTTAAATTACAAAAAACTAATAAATATCGCAAGTATTAAAAACTGGAGTGAGATATTGTCGATGGAGGATCCTAACTTGGCGACGGATAAGCTGCTGAATGAGATTAAAAATTGTATAAATATAGCTACCACCAGAAAAAGAAAGAGTAAACAAGGCGGAAGAAAAAGCTGGATCACAAGTGCAATCATAAAATCATGTGAAACTAAAGAATTTATGTATAATTTATGGCAACTGGATATAAGCAATCACCAACTCAAATCTCAGTATAAAAAATATTCTAAAATTTTAGATAAAGTTATTAAAGATGCTAAAGTCAAATATGATAAAAACCTAGTCCAAAGCAATACGAACAATCCAAAAAAGCTGTGGGAAATTATAAATAGTAAAATAGGCAATAAAAAATCCAAGGAAGCCATAAATCATATAAAAATTAATGACAGGAAAGTAACTGATAAAACAGAAATAGCCAACAATATGAACAGCTTTTTCAGCGAAATAGGTCGAGAGTTGAGTGAAAAGATTGTTAAACCAGATAATGCGGAACTCATACTACCACCCATGAACCCAAATTCGATTTTTATTAACCCAACGAGCATGAGTGAGGTAATATCAGTAATCAATGCTTTAAAAATTAGAAGTGGTGGAATTGACTTGATAAACTCCAAGACCCTGAAATTAATAGGAAGCTATATAGCTGAAGCACTAACCTATATTATTAACTTATGCATTCAGAAAGGTGTTTGGCCTAATGCACTCAAGAATGCAGAAATTGTGCCAGTTTTCAAATCAGGTGAAAAACATAAAATCACAAACTACCGGCCTATTTCGCTAATATCTAATGTAGCAAAAATTTTCGAGAAAATAATACATAATAGACTGTATGATTTTGTTACTAAAACTAATATAATCTCCGAACATCAATTTGGTTTTGTTAAGAAAATAGGTACAAAAGATGCACTAAACTATTTAACAAACATATTGTACAATAATGTTGATAAGAGCATCCCGACTATTGTAACTTTTCTCGACCTGGCTAAGGCCTTCGATACAGTGGACCATAGTATCCTACTTGATAAACTATACTGCATAGGAATTAGGGGGCAGGCTTTATTGCTACTCTCTAGTTATCTCAGTAATAGATATCAAAGAGTTAGAATTGATGGTAGTGCTGGTGACTACTTACTAATAAATACCGGGGTACCGCAAGGTACGATACTTGGGCCACTGTTATTTATTCTGTACATAAATGATATCCTTCAAGAGATACCTCAGGAAGCTATTCTGTCATACGCCGATGATACTGCAATAATTGCCTCTGGGGACAGTTGGTTGGAAGCTCAAGATAACATGAATAACTTTTTGTTGCGCATACACAAATGGCTTGCGGTAAATAAGCTATCTTTAAATGTAGATAAATCTGTGTGTATGACCTTCGGGAGCTACGTCGACAGTGTTCCAGATCATTTAGACGTAAGGATACAGGACAAAAAATTAACTAGAGTAGGAAACCACAAATATCTGGGAATAGTTATTGATTATAATTTGAAGTGGGAGATGCATATGTTACATATTATTAAGAAAACTAAATATCTAGTGTATATCTTTTACAAAATTTCTAAATCAATGCCAACGGAGACTTTAATGATAATATATTATGCTTTTTTCCACAGCATTATAAGCTATGGCATCATAGCGTGGGGAGGTGCGTATAAAAATTACAGAGATTTGATACAAAGAATTCAGAAAAAAATTTTAAAAATTATAAATAAAAACAATTTTGTGACGCAAAATAACCCTCTAAATCTTGAACAACTGTTTACTCTAGAGGCTTTAAAACTCTACTATCATGATCTCAAAACGCAATACCATAACTCAAAGAGTATTACTAGAAATAAGAGCATAATTGTACCTATAAATAAAAAACGAATAAGCGATAAAAATAGTTATATAAAAGCTATCTCAACGTTTAATTCACTACCAAACGATTTGAAAGTACTAGATATAGGCAAACCTAGTCAATTAAAAAGAATTAAGGAGTGGATTAAATCAAATTGTTGATATTTAAAATAGTATATATGAAAATATTGCTGTATTTAATTTGTTGAATATACAAATCTCTATGTGCATGTAATGCCGATATAATAAGAGAAAAGTAGTATGGAGGCTACTACTTTTTGTGTAAATATAGGTTAATTTTTAGTTTTTAAGTTATTTTTATATTTTTTTTGTATTGTATAATTATAATGCCAGTGCGATCAGATAACCTTGTTTATCTTTGCGGGAATGCGGAGTATATTATAATATCTCTGTATTTTTCCTTTCTGGCTAAATAAATAAATTAATTAATTATGTTGTAAATCTAGTTACTTGTGATTATATGCAATGCCTTTAAAGATGTGATTTGCACTTCGTGTTCTATCAAGTTAAAGTTTAGACTTATCATTGCAATTCAAAATACGTAAGAATAATATAAAACATTGCTTGCAACTGCAAATAGCACTACTAATAACCTAAAGTCAACTTATTTTCGTTTGAAAATTTGAATCTTGATCTTGTTCATCTTGTTTTATTTTGTTTAATACTTGTTGATCTTGCTTAATGACTCTACTGGCGTTGAGTTCGCGCACTTGTAGATCTATTTTTTTTATTCGTTCAACCAAGTACTTTCTTTCCATCAATAAATGATGCAAAAATGCCCTTTTCCCGCCTCTTTTCTTCTTCGTTGTCTTTAATATAATTGACTTCGAATCATTTTCATTTTTCATTTGTCACGTTTTGGATTCAGTGACCACTGTTCAAGCAGGTCGAGAGGGAAAAGTCGCTACTAAGTAGACTGTAGGACTTAGAGGCTTGAGTATTCGCTATTACAGCAGGCCAAGGGAAAAGTTGCTACTAAGCAGACTGTAGGATGGGTGCATCTGCCAATAAAAGAAAATGAAGATGTTAAAACCGAGCAATTCCAAATATGACTCAAATGAATTAATTCAAATTCAAAAGCTAATTCACAATGATCTAAAATTCGAAGTAACGTTCCGTCCAGTTAAAGCATGTAAATTTTCTCCTCATTGTTTGAACGAATAAAAGCACTAGATGTGTGCAATGGTTTTTACGTTAATTTTGTGTAGTCGAACCAACTTCTATAATTCAATGGAGTTCAAAAATGCTTCAGTTCAATTTATCGTGACTTACTCGAAGAAAAATCTCTTTACAAGTATACGTATTAAAACAAGATTCAGTTACCTGATCAAGTCAAGATCCAAAAGAAACATTTACTACGGACAGATTATTAATGTCAATTCACTCGATTATGAAGCTTATTTATGGAGATTGTTAATTTGTAAATAATTCATAATTACATTCGTTGCTCATGCATTTAATTACTCGTTAAGAACCAAGTTTGTTACTCAAGCATCGTCATTTATTCTCCGATTGTTCATTACATCACGATCAGATTATTTTACATATGTATGCTACAGTTTTCTATGATCGCTCTCGTTTAGTTCAGAACAATACACAAAATTTTCGATTTGCTTTTATTTAATTAGATTTTCAATGGTTATCTCCTTTTACGGTTATTGTTTAATCTTTTATGGAATTTATTCGCTTCACGTCAGAATTTATAAAGTTAGTTTTCATCAGAATTGTTTAGCTCTTTTTCAATTTATTTAACCATGCATGATTACGTTAGACACTCACACCATTTAGATACTTTTAATTACTCACTGATTCTCCACTGTTTTCCAATCAAAATAAATGTACCTAGTCGTTCAAAAATTTTAAACATGTTCAAAACTCGCGCGTTCAAATTGAATTTAAAATGGCGAATGTTTTTTCTTTTTCTCCATTGGTGATGCGTAATTTAATCATTCACTGTTTTCTTCAACATTCGAAATTTCCAAATTTCAAACAACAATAATTTTAAAATGAAAATGAATTTAATTAACTTGACTGAAAAATTTTGTTTAATTATTGTTTATTTATATATATTTTTTTTTATTTCATTGTTCATTCAATCGTTTGTTCACTGTTCATTCACTAAGCGTATTCTAAACCGTACACTAATTACTTTATGATTATTTCGAATTATACACAATCACTGTACTTTAATCAAATTATTTAAAGCAATCATTTATCACTTAGCTTAACTCAGGAAATTATAATGTTTCGCTTGTCATTATTTATTTAATATTATTCTATGTCAACACGTCACTAATTACTGTATTTCGCTTTAAACTCCCAATCCACCTTTTGAAATTCGCGCGCTATAGTCCGATCCCAAGATGGCCGCAGCAGCTCTCGCTTCGACCCGACTAGAAATGAAGTAGACTGAAGATCAATGTTAGGCCCGGATCCGGGTCCGGAACGAGTGGTTGCCAGAGTCGAACCAGTGCCTTGTCGAGGCTACTGCATAAAGTGTTGGACTCCGGATTCTTACAGTAAAGAGCCTGCAGTCCTGGACTGGTGACAGTTGATAATTGGCGTCTAATGCCAGCTAAAATATCTGCAAACAAATTTTTTTTGGTTATTCCAAGAGGTAACTACAAATAAAATTGAGTTTCACGTCACCAAGCGTACTTTGATTCAAAGTATTTTCCGTGAAAATCACAAAAATCGAGAATTTTGAAAGAAACGAAGTAAAATTTGAGGGTTCGGTATGAAATACACCTTTGGAAAAGAGAAAATAAAGTGAATACTTAGAAGAATTGTCAAGAAGCGACCATTTGATATCCAAGCGCGAGCCCATTTGTCATTGAAGGTTAGAAAGAGAAATTAAGTTCATAATTTCAGGGTAAAATCATTAAACCAATAGATTGCACAAATACAATCAACATTTTAGTACAGACTCTCGGAAATAATTTACAAAAGCCGAGTTCAAATGATTAAAAGCACACTAATTTAGTACTTTCACTTACTTGCACTTCATTGAATCTAGCTTTTGGAAAGAAAATCAGTCTACAGCACATTTAAAGTTGAGTGAGATGATTCAAAAACAAAGAGCAGTTTGAAATTATAGTCAAGGCTTGAAAATAGCGAAAATTTCCCCAGTGCTCGGGCACTGTTACATGATTTTATAAAGTAAAAAAAATTCAGGCATAATATTAAAGGCACGATTGCTTGCAAGTAAAATATTATTTAATTTGGTTGATTTGAAGTTGCAAAACACTATAATTATTGCCAAAAGAGCGAGAACACTAGGAGCATGAAAGCTAAGCTGGGTGGTCATATACAGTGCATATAACCTCCAAGCGCTCACATGAAATGCAAGTAAAAAGCAGAAAATTGTTAAAAGGCGTACAAAATTATATGCATTCTATCCCGATTGGAAATTTTAAACGGTATTATAACGCAAATCACCGTACGATTCTTATACATTTCAGTACGTTATCGTAGACTTGCGTACGATGATGTACATTCACGTAGGCTCGCGTACGTTCACGTACGTTTTGGATACAATTCGAAAATTTAATACAGCATTATACGCGAACGTACGCAATTGTACAGAGATGAACAAAAACGTACAAATAAAATAAATATTTTTAAAACTTATTTTGTGATATTTTAATTTTAAAGTACACTTTAACACGCACTTGCACAACTTAATCTTAAACGCATCATCACAGCTATTAATTGATTATTTTAATTGTAGTAACGTGAACGGTCTTATATACTAACCATCATGGAATCTTAGCGCTTGCGAGAAGAAAAAACCGGACGCCAACTGGTGGTGGATCCGCAACCATGATATTTTTTTCTCGATGTATAAATTATTTTCAGTCACCGTAGCGTACTGCTCAATACGGTACATTTACGTACGTTTGCGTACCTTTCCGAACATTTCTGTACAACGCAGTACGAAATGTTCGAATCGTAATCAAAACGTACGTAAATGTACGTCAACGTACGGCACCGTACAAAACTCTACAGCAGCGTACTGTAATGTAACTAAAACGTACGATTTTAATTTCCATTCGGGATCCCTCTAAAATAGTTCTAATGCAGAATTTGCAATGATTTTCAATTTACAAGCAAAGGAAGTTGACAAAAAGCGACAAAAGGTCGTCGACGCGAGCACTCAATGCATGCTTGTACTGATTTCAAAAATGGACACTCAAAATTTTTACAGTTGAATGTTTCCAAAATACCAATAGGCAAATATAATATACTTTGTTTTAAATAATAAAAGGGACTCACAAAGGTTCGCGAGGAAACTGGTGGTACCAAACGCATAATTCTTGAATAAATTGGGAAGTCCTGGGCCCTCGAATCTGAAAAGCAATAAATTATTAGGGAAATAACAAAGAGTGAGATTGAAAAATACAATGTAACGAATATTACTCACATTACACAGAGGGGTGAGTCATTGATTACTCAAGAGTGTCGAGTATCCGTGAAACTGTTTGGAAGAGTATACCTAGCAGTATTACCGACATTATGAACATATTGCGATCCATCGTATATAGGCTTTTCACCTCGAGCAAAACCTTGAAATGAATAGACTACTATTACAACGTCTAAACACGCGTAGTATTCTTGAAAAAGTTTTATCTCGGGTATCCCACAGCCGGTTTCGGGTATAACAACTCTAGCACTGTTAGCAAGTTTTATAACCTTCTCTTTTTGCCATTTACCATTACATTGTCTGATTTTGTCCCACATTTTCTGCAGATACCCCGTGCGAACGTCACCGCGGATAGCATACATATGCGCACAAACAAGCGATCGAGGCAGACAGAGATTATCCTTATTTTGAATGGTTAAAATAGATCGTTTAAAAGTGGTCTCAGAAGTGAGCGAGACTCGACCCGCCCCTCGAGGCACTGACACTGTATTAACATTGACTAACAGTGTATTATCAATTTCAAAGTCTGTGTTACTCTGTGTTACACTCTGCAGCATCTCTGACATTTCAACTGCGCTCAGTTCTCTCACTAATCTATACGAAATCCACACTACACCCTGTCTAAACTGCTCTGAGTTTATTGTTATACCGACAAAGTCGTCGGGTGTTGTAGTCTCACACACATACCTGTACAGATCATGCATAGCGAGCCCTAGCCACTCTACGACGTCTGCATTCTGAGGTGGCCGCCTGATGGTGATCAGCGCCTCTCGACTATTCAGGCGGAAAAACGGATTATATCTCGTAAACTCCCGATGAATCACGATGTGTTGTCTCGACGGTTGTTCAACACCAGCGCCCTCCTGCAACCATAATGCTAATTTATATGTTTTATTATTTTACACATTTTATTCTTGTGGTAATGTGCATGTGAGAGGGCTCTTACATTCATCATCAGCGCCACCAGATACATCGTCTGTGCTACTGTGCCCCGACGTTTCGTCAACTACTGATTCGGTGACTGAGGATAAACCGACTGAGGAGGAGCAGAAAGAAGCAGTAGATGAGGACGACGCATCAGAGACTTCTGCATCATCATCATCATCATTATAATCCTCGTTAATTCCCTCGTCATCGTTTTGTTCAAGCGTCGTTATCGAATGCACCTCAGATGGCGCTGGCTCGGCCTGCGATGTATCGACTTTCATAGCTGTGGTAGCAGCATTCGTGACGATTGATTCTGTCAGTGTCACAGCAGCAGCAGCAACAGCAGCAGCAGCAGCAGCAGTAGTAGCAGCAGTAGCAGCGGTAGTAGTAGCAGCGTCATTGAAACTACCTGTATCTGCTGAGGCTACGTTGGTTGATGTCTTGTCAGCCTCCATCTTGACAGCTGTGACTGTAACGCCGGTCGTGTCTGCTGCTGCTGCTACTGCTGTAAGGTCCAATGGCATTTCGTTTGTCTCCATTTCGACGACTGAGGGTTTCTGCTCCCCCTCCTCATCATCTAGTTGTACGAGTTCAATCAGCGCATCTCCTTCAGTGTCGGTCATCATTTTATCAAGATCTGTGCATTCAAATTTCACGATAAAAAAAGAAAAAATACGCTTACAATGAACTTTTGCACATGCTTTAAGAGAGAGAGAGAGAGAGAGAGAGAGAGAGAGAGAGAGAAAGAATCTTACCAAGAATCAGATGATATTGCTGCATAATGGTTTGAACTTGCCAGGCACTCTGCATTCCACGACTCACGATAGACTCGCCGAGAGCGCGGATAATATCCACCTCACTCTCCAACAAACCACGATTAAATAAGTACATAATAGTACGAAGACTGCAGAAACCCAAAATATATTTTAAGCGCTTCAATAAACAGCTGACGGAGCAGTGTTTTGAAGAACGACGCCATGCTTCATTGCAAAAAATGCGCGTTGTCGGCTCACGGACAAGAACCACACTCAAGACAGTAAACACGATTCTCAACTGTTGAAGCCTGTCCATCGTGGATTGCACAGTTCTCTCTGAAGTTTCCGTGGCTACTGCTGGATACTGTTTGATGGCTAACTGCTCAACTCAGGCCTCTTTTATAGTGCCACTAAGCTACGAAACTCGACAGTAGAGGGTGCTTTTTGCGTAGCGAAAATAAAACCCGGCAACGGTAAGCTGGGTTCTTGACGACGCTACATATCAGATAGCGTAGAAGCGAGAAACTCTGCAAAATATGAGTATTTGCAAGAAATTCTCCAAGAATATATCAACTTTTTCTCACTTTATTCAGGACTCTATGCAGTGTATACCTGCGTCAGTATATCATGTGTACTTGTGTTTTTTCGTTTATGATAAGAATAAAACCATCGTCAGAAAGCCAAGTTTCGATGACGATGATATTCAGATTACACAGAAGCGGGAAATTTCATAATTTAGTATATATAAACGTCTGTGGTAGCAAAATATCAGCATTATATACTGAATATTTATAAAAAATTGCCAGTCTACGTCCGTCGGTTGGTGAGACATGATCGTTTTCTCCCCTTGTAATCGCTATTTCTTCTTATATTTATGTAAGTAACATGTATCTGTGTGCGTGTGTATGTGTAAAGTGTGTGTATGACGCCGTAACTATGCTGCCTAGTGTAGCCCTTACGGTTTACATAAAAAAGTTCTTATACCGCGAAATTATTGGACTGATAGTTTCAGAGTTATAGACGATCGATTGTTTAATCGATTTTCAATAATCGTCGTATCGACTCGTAACCTACAGCGTTGTGGAGCTCTTGGGGTGTACACAAAAAAGTTCTTATACCACGAAAATATCGGACTAATAGTTTCAGCGATATGAGGGATCGATTGGTTCAAATATCGTTTTTCATCGATATCTCGGAAACGGTGAGAGCTACGCAAAAACGGACAAAATTTTTGGGGTTTCCTAAAGGGGGTTTCTACTTTCGGGGGGCCTACCCAACGGTGTATAGTTCAAGGTGATTTATCGATATTACCAATCGATCGATTTTCAAAATTTGCTGTTTTTGACCTGTAACCGGGTGTGTTGCGTAGCTGGTGGGATTTGTATGAAAAAATTGTTATGCCGCGTAAATATTGGACCAGTAGTTTCGGAGATTTGGCCCCACACGTATTAGGATACTAGGAGTACGAGGAGGTGTACTAATTTTTTTTTTTTTTTTTTTTTCAAAGACCATTATGTCGCAGTGAGGGTAAAACAACCATTAATACGCTTGAGCTTCAAAAGACCATTATGTCGTCGTGAGTGAAAAACAGCCATTAAAACGCTTGAGCAGGAGGCGTCTTTTACATGTATCAGATTAGATTACCTTGCCACTTAACGCTTAGGGCGTGTAGAGTAGCAATGATAAGGGCCGCCTCGCTGCAGCTGCAGTGATAACACACCTATCTTCTCTCTCTCTCTCTCTCTCTCTCTCACTCGCGTCTTAGAAGTCTGCCACCTTCTTGAGCACATATTCTCCTGATACTATCTCGCCGTTTTCGCTTGATTTTCGGCCAAATTTAAATATAATTTCGATTGTATTATCGACTAATGCTCTGTACTCTGTATGTACGTGCTAGTCATAGAACAAAATCATAAGAAAAAGTGAGTGAGAGAGAGAGAGAGAGAGAGAGAGAGAGAGAGAGAGAGAGAGAGAGAGAGAGAGAGAGATGCATATGCTGACTTTACTTCACTTTGCGTAAAAAATACACCCGAGAGTCGTGGCTGTGGATGAAAAATACCATTCCCACGTAAACTCGAGATGGTTTTTGGCCATCTGATTATTCTAGAGACCAAGTTTCCATGCGTTTAACACTTTTTAATAAATCTGAGATGCACAGAAGCCGAAATATTAGATATGAAGACGATAACTGACGACTTTCGTCTCACAGTTTTATCAAAAAGTGTCTATGCAAGGCCTTTGCGAAGTAAAAAGTGGTGGAAAAAGTGTGTGGCGAGAGGCGAAAATTCGCGCAGCTTCTTCAGTCCTTCGCCAACTTTCGCAGACTAAAGATATATACTCATTTTAAAAATGCGTATTCTAAGTGTTGTGGAGATTAACGCGCGCGCAGTATACCGGTACTGCGTTACACCGTCACCACCACCACCACCGCGCGATCCTATGCTGCCGCAATTTTTGGATGATGCGGTACTCGACCAGGAGGTTGCCGCTATAATGGCGAGCAGTCCTGTGAATGTGGCACCGCTTATCGCATATTCGGAAATAAATTCACCACAGCCACTACTCCTATATCCGGAATTGGGAGCTGCCGAAAACAATAGCGACGACGAGATGGATCGAGTATGGTCGATCCAAGAGGCAGATGAGAATGCTGCGAGAATTTTTGCCGGACAGGCCGAGGCTCGGGCTGTGAACGAGGAGGAGGAAGCTGCGAGAATTCTGCTACTACGCGATGCTGAAGAAGATGATGATGAGGAGGAGCAAATGGAGGAAGAAGACAGGGTTGTAGAGCAGGAAGATGTGGAGGAGGAGAAGGGTGACTCTACGCCAGAGTCATCCATTTGATCATTCAAATGGATGACTCTGGCGTAGAGTCAATTGACAGCGATGCTGGGAATAACCAGGATATTTCCGCCAGTGACAGTGATAGTAGTACCAGTAGTGATATAAACATATATATATNGTTTTTATATATATATATATAAATAAAAACAGTGCTTAGTATTAGTGATAAGTGTGTAAGTTTTAGTATAAAATAGGTTAAGTTAAGCAGTGTATTAAGTAACAAACAATATCATCAACAAAAAAAAATCAACACATCATCATCATAAAAGGTAAGAGTATACAAAATTAATAATTTTGTGTGTGTGTGTGTGTGTGTGTGTGTGTGTGTGCATACGTGTGTATATAAAGGCTGCACTGGCAGGGATATCCAAGTCAGTCGTCAGCCAACCGTCGGATCGCCAACACCACAGGATGCCGCTCCGACGCTCTCTCCGAAGTGCCTTGAAAAACGCCGAGGCACTTTGGATAGAAAGAGGGTAAGGTGGAGGGGGTTTTCTCCAAAGTGTCTCTAAAAATCAGAGACACTTTGGATAGAGAGGAGGGGAGGGGACTCGTTTCTCTCCAAAGTGTCTCGAAAATTCGGAGACACTTTGGATAGAAAGGAGAGAGGCGGGGGGCTCTCTCCAAAGTGTCTCTAAAAACCAGAGGCACTTTGGATAGAGAGGAAAGGAGTGGGAGGGCTCTCTCCAAAGTGCAAATGGCACCATGGAGAGTAAACAAACTCGACCTTGACCTCTAGTGACCCCGAGTGATGTCACTGGGGGTCAAGGTCAGTTTTGTTTACTTTCCATGGTGCCGGGGTACTACTCTTATGTTTTTTTTATTTGTTGCTTTAAAAATGAATAATATGAGGCAAAAACGTATTACAGTGTTGATACTGCAACCTATCAAGGTGTTGCTAAATCTGACGATAATATTTACATAAATTTTCCGATCGAAATATTAAATAGCATTCGCAAAGGACTACCACCTCAGGAAATTAATTTAAAAATTGGAGCTATTATTATGTTAATAAGGAACTTGAGTATAACAGACGGTTTGTGTAATGGCACACGATTAAAAGTTACCAAATTATTCAAGTATAACATTGAAGCTGAAATTATAACTGGGGAAAATATTGGAAATAAAGTTTTCATACCTAGAATTACTTTAAATACCGGAAATGTATCTTCATTGCCAATTATTTTATACAGAAAATAATTTCCATTAGTCTTAGCGTTTGCTATGACTATTAATAAATCTCAAGGCAATGTTTATTCAAAATGAAAGTGAAAACAATTCAGATATAGAAAATATAGTTTGGGAACTGAAAATTTTTGATTAGAAGTCTACTTGAATCGTACGAATACACACACACAACCACACACACACATATATATATATCCACCCTATATTATATAGATCTAAGCGTGATTTTAACAAAAATCCTCTGCCCCTCCAGCCCCTCTACCCTCTCACCCCCTCCACGCAGCCCCTCCATGTCCCTCCACTATTTTAACGGTGAAATGTTTCAAAATTTACGTTATTTTAGAAGGGTCAAATCCTCCCCCCTCCCCCCTCCCTCCCCTCCGCCCCCCTCCAACCCCCTCCATTTCCCTCCACGCGGCCCTCACTTCCCCTCAACGCCCCTCCACTTCATTGTCGCTGACATGATAGTTTTCATCGAAAAGAATCAATGTAGCTCTATTTGTACTGCTTCATTTTGACGTTTCCCACCCCCAGAGGTGGTACTGGTCAGGAAGCACATTGTCAAGTAATTTCTTTGTTCATCAGTGTCAACTTGAAACGTAAAGAATTTTGGAGTGGACGCCCATTCCATTTCTGATATATGGTATAAAAATAATAAATGCTTAAGAAAAGGGTTAAAATCTCTGACCAAAGAAAATAAAAGTTTTTTTGAAATTAAATTAAAGAGTATGCGTGTATATTATTAGTGAATGCGTAAAACACATGTAGAGCGTGTCAAGATAATAAAAAAACATACCCAAACTGCACCAAAATTAAAAAAAAAAGCAATGATTGAGCACTTCTACAGATTATTTGTATAAAACACAATAGTACAAACAATTCTCCAACAGTTGTTACAAATATAATAGGTTTATATTTTACGATTTCGAAACTCGACAACACTCAGTTTGACTAAAGATTTGAGAGAGAGGTGAAAATATGGAGTCGTAGACAATGTATATGTCGTGTACATCCATGGATATCACGAAAGAAAAAACAACAAATAGAATCAAAAAATTTAATACAAACTTTGTATTAATTAAAAATTTCTTTCCAAACTATATTTTTTATTGATTCACCTGTATCATTTTGAATTATATTGTTAGGGTTTCACATCGAGACAATGCGACATATAATTGACCATGAGAAAACAATGGCCGTCTCAAATATATTCCTATTGAATCAAAACTTTGGGCTTGAGATTTATTGATTGTAATGGCAAACGCTAATGTGATTGGAAATTGTTTTCGAAAAGAGTAAAAGGAAAGGACGACGAATTTTCAGTATTTAGTGTTATTCTTGGTATGAAAACTTTTTGGCCTATATGTTCGCCTGTAATTATTTCTGCTTCGATGTTATAATTATACAATTTAGTAATCTTTAAACGAGTGCCATTGCATAAACATCTGTTATACTTAAATTTCTAATCAACATAACTATTGCATTTACTTTTAAATTTAGTTTATGTGTGGGAAGGCCATCTCGAATTGCGTAAACGCAATGTTTAAACATTAACGCAAATGTAAAACATTTCAACTGGATATTTTAAATGAATATTCTCCTCAGTTTGATCTACTCCTGTATGGGTAGCATAATCTATACTATAATATGTTTTGACTCACCATGTAATAATTTTAAAACTCTATCATTTAAGTTTTTGATATCTTTCATTGTGAGGAGCTAAGATTACACTATTGATAGAAGCTTCTAAATTAATATTTTTGTAAATTTCATTACAAAAATTAGTAGTTTTCCAATTTTGGGTATTTCAAATGTATTGATTTTGCCTTCTCCTACTTCTAGTAAAGTGTCTGAAATGATTATCATTAAGTAAAAGTCTTTTGAGATCTTTGTTATATTTGCTTAAAGGTGATAACCTAACTTTTCCGTTATGGCAACAAGTAGATTTACTTTTTTCCTCTTGCCAATATACTTGCTGAACAAACTCTTACATGTAAAACTCATTTCTCCAAAATCTGAGAAATCTTTTACTGATATTTGTCCTTTTTTAACTCTACAACGAATTTTAGTTTGAGATCTATGAGACTTAACTTTTTTATATGGAATATTTTCACTTAAATTATTTTCTAAAGCTTTTCTTTTCAGAATATTTGTTTTTTTATTAGGCGTTAAAATATGTGATGTTGAACTATCGTTATTAGATTCAAGAATGATGTCAAAATGACCAGAATCTTGTTCTCCACTTAGTAATAATTTTAATTCAGAAGGTTGAGAAATATTTCCAAAGGTAAAATTACTTTCAACATTATTTAAATATACTTTGACATAAACATTATATAGAGCGGAAAAACCTCTTATTTCAATCTCATTGCCATAAACAGAATGTTGAAGTACATTCGTAAATTGAAATTTGGGGGTTGGCGAGCGGAGCGAGCAGGGGGGTACCCCCCCTAGTATATATATATATATGTGTGTGTGTGTGTGTGTGTGTGTGTGTGTGTGTGTGTGTAATAATAAGGTAGCCTAAACATGTGTATATGACTTTAAAAGTATTTTTATTGAAAAATTCAGGAAATTTAACAAAAAAAGTATCAGGGTAGTTTTAGTTAAAAATGCATCCATTATGAGCTACAAATCGTTGAAAATAGGCAAAAAATGCAAAAATCGCTTAAAACACCAACTTTGACCAGCTATAACTTGAAGCCAAGTAAAGGGATCGCGCTAAAAATTTTTTTGGGAGCCACGGGCATCCTATAGAACATATATATAAAGTTTTGATCAAAAAAAATTTTTTCATCTTCGATTTGACAGAAAACCACCCGTATATATTAATTTAATAAAAAAAATGTTTTTGTTTTAATTATATTATAGCTGTCTCCACAATTAATTAAAAATGGAGTGGGATCCAACTCAAAATTCTTTAGTTCCAATAGAAAACGAAGCACATGGAAACTTTTTGCGAGAATTAAATAATCAAATTGAAGAATATGAATTAGAACAAGTAAATTATGAACGTTATTTAAATGTGT
This sequence comes from Pteromalus puparum, assembly GCA_012977825.3. Classification (NCBI taxonomy): domain Eukaryota; kingdom Metazoa; phylum Arthropoda; class Insecta; order Hymenoptera; family Pteromalidae; genus Pteromalus; species Pteromalus puparum. Next base: position 16,527,707 of record CM053172.1, on the reverse strand, counting down.
GACGAGACATAAGTCTCACACGAGATCAACAAACACGGCGCCGAGTAAATCAGCTGACGCCAGCGTCCGGCCGACTATTCAACACACGGGGAAAGTCGAACCGTTACAAATGTTTTGGTCAGAGAATATGACGAAGATCAATTAAAAAGATTACATTCACAAATTCAATTTTTCGAAATATATCGTGACGAAGTACAAATAACATCAAAATTTACAAGTTTAGACCAAATTTCAACTCAAACTACATTAACTATTCAACGTATTTTAAAATTTCATAGAACACATGATCTTCTTCCAGATACATTGAAAAATGATAGTACAGCTTATGTTGAATACATTATTATGAGAGTATCTTATTTTGTGGCTGAATAACGTACGCGATACGAAATAAGATTCGTGAGTTCGATCGATTGATAATTTAGGGACTTGTGGCGCAGATATTATGAGGAGTAGATAAGGAACAGCAGGTCAAATAAATTGTACACATATTTATGATTAATAGAATGATTGTGGCTAGCAGCCTTTATTCGTTTTATTTATCACCCAACGACTTATTCAAGAATTTATCAAACGCATCAATTAACTAGAATTGGAATGAACTAAATCATAGAAAATCGCCACCTCGAAAATAGCCGAAACAAAGTTAACAACAATTGCGGAGTTTCAACATATCAATTTTGCTTCCTTCCTAAGGAAGCCTTGTAATAGTAATTTTTGGAGTTTGTGTAAAAACATGTGGGAAGTGTGTTTTGATGAATTTTTAGTCGAAAAATGGTGTTTTTAGAAAATGTCCGTACGGGTGTATGTGTGTGTGTGTGCGTGTGTATACGCCTGTTTCTCAGCTTCTACTNTATGGTGTATAATAAAAGAACGACGAACGATAATATAAATTTTTCACGGTAAAAACATAGGCAATTTTATTCTCTTTCAGGTACATATTAAGCAATTTACTTTTATTGACTTTTCCGATAACTTTGTTGGCAAAATCTGAAATCTCAAAACTAAAAAATCACTATAAAAAAAACGCGTATATAAATTGTAAAAACGGACTTTCGTCCCACTATCTTCTAACAAAAACAAAGAAAATGAGACTTGGCGGGTTAAAATCCACCAAGTAGAAGCTGAGAAACAGGCGTATACATACGCGCACAAACACACACCCACACACACACACATACATCCGTACGGACATTTTCTAAAAACACCATTTTTCGACTAAAAATTCATCAAAACACACTTCCCACATGTTTTTACACAAACTCCAAAAATTACTATTACAAGGCTTCCTTAGGAAGGAAGCAATTTGAAATTTTTCAAAATTTTTGAAAATATACTATGCGTCAAAGAGTTCTCAATTTCCTACTCCTTTTGCATGCTTATTTGTTATTGTCATTAAATCTCATGACACGTGCGGTAGCGAGTTTAGCCCGTTACACGCTAAAAGGAAGAGCGAACAGGAACAGTTACAGGAACAGATATAAGGAACAGCGCCGCTGTTCCTATGGTATAGAGAAGAAATAACCTACAAGCTCAATATGTTTTGTTTACAGTGTTTGCAACTCTGAAATAAAAACAACAAAACATAACATTTAATTATTGTAAACATTGTGTGATTATTGAAAAAGTCTACTTCATTTTTTGGTCAACATGGATTTTCATCAGTATTCAAAATCATTTCATTATGATAATGCAGAGAATGTTGATTGCAACAATTTCGATTACGACGATGATGATGATTTTGATGAAAAATTAATCACAGAAGTTCAGTCTCGGCCGTGCTTATATATAAAAAAATCAGATCCCTTGGAAGTGATTAAGGCTTGGAATGATGTTGGTGATGCCTTGGATGCATGCGGTATGTACAATGAGTAAAAGTATTTTTGTCAAGTACATATTTAGGATGTAAAACATTGCTTTTTATTTTAGTTGAAATGTGCCAAAAACGCTGGACGCGTTTAAAACAATATTTTTCCAAAGAAAGACAACGAAGAGATTTGGATGATGCTTCTACTAAACCAAAGTTTAAACTGTATGAAAAGATGCGTTTTATGGACACATTTATTTACAAAAGAAAGTAATTGTAACATTTAAATGTTTTTATAATTATCCTTTAATATAATTTAGAATTTTTAAATAATCTGTATGCTTTCAGAACTGTACATAAGAAACAGAAATCGACTGAAGTACTTGATGCTAATAAGACGTGTGCAGCTCAAACAAGTAGTACTGAAGGGCAAGGAAATGAATATAAATCAGCGTGCATTAGAGCTGAACACAAGTCAGGAAAGCAACGAGCTTGCAATAAGCCAGTCTACATTGAATGACCTGGAAGAAGTGGTAGTGGATACCTCGATGGATACAGAACCATTGCAATGCAATAACGTTACAAGAGATGGTAGTTCTGAAGGCGTAGATGATCAACCACCAACAGTTGCAGAAAAGGTTGACGGCATATGTTCAGCTGTAAGTAAAGAAAATGTAAAAAATCTATGCCAATCTATATATTATTTTAATTTTCTTTGTTTTAAAGGGACAGTCACTTCCTGAAACACGTTCGAATACGAATACGACAAAAACAGACTCTGAACTGCAGCTTTTAGTTCAAAGTGAGTTTCAAGACATAGCATCAAAGATTGATCAGCTGGGTTCACAGAATAAAAAGAAGACTGCAAGAAAAGACGAGGAAAATACTGCTATGGCTAAATTGATAACTGCTAGATTGACAAAAATTAATGAAAGTAAAAAAAAACAAATTCAAATTTGGTTGCATGAAAATTTTATACAATGACTAATTATAAGGACATTCACGATTAGTATCATTATTTATATGTATGTATAAAAGTTGAACTGTGATCAGAATGCGATGTATTTAAAAAGATTAGTATCATTATTTATATGTATGTATAAAAGTTGAACTGTGATCAAAAAGCGATGTATTTAAAAAATTATTAATATGGTTTTAAAAAACTAATAACATTAAAATAAATAATTTACGATAGAATAAACATATTTTTAGAAATTGTTGAACTTCTTTATTTAATAAAATAATATACAAATTTTAATAAAATATGTAGATTTTTCTAATTAAAAAAAAGGATTTACCGCCGTTTCAGTGCTGCACTTATCAGTATGATTTAAAAAAAAGGGTTGTATTATAAAATTTTAGCAATTCAAGGGGTTATCTGTGTGTGTGTGTGTGTGTGTGTGTGTGTGTGTGTGTGTGTGTGTGTGTGTGTGTGTGTGTGGGTGGTTGTGTGTTTATATACATATATGTGTATAAGTAGTATATAGACAGTTGTGGCGAAACAAATGACGTCATCACTGACGCCTTCTTATCTTATCATGTAAACAAACCATTAAGATAAGATAAGGTAAGGTATCATGTTGTTATATAACAAGTAACTTAAAGTTCTCTTTATTAACTTGTAAACAAATAATAATAAAATAATCCTAATTACTTGTATGTATGAACATAATACTTATCTTAATTTGTTTGTTTACGTGATAAGATAAGAGATACCGGTAATGACATCATTTTGTTTGCATAGCCATATCGACTGTTAGTAAACAAAATTTACAATGTATTATAAAATAATCATTTATTATAAAAAATAGTTATAATGTTTATTGTTACCACCTGTGTACACAAACGTACACTTTTGCGCGCACACACACACACCACACACAACACACACACACACACACACCCACACACACACACACACACACACACCACACACACACATACACACACACACACATACAAACAAATCAGTGTACCATCGTACACGTACGCACAGCAAACACCTGAAATGCAGTGTCACTATCCACTTCTTATCTTACGCGCAACCGTTGTCACCTTGAAGCGCGCTCTCTCCTCTCTCTTACGCACAGCTCCGTCTCTCTTCCATGCACCACGCTCGCTTCTCTTTTACGCTCTGTCTCTCTTCTACACACAAGCTGCCCTCACACACACACACACACATGCTTCTGTCCTCTCTTTCACACGCACACGTTCGCTCGCTCTCTCTCTCGCGCGTAACGCTATATCTCTCTCTCCCTCGCCGCGCGCCCCTTCTCTTTCACGCTCTGTCTCTCTCTCTCATCTCTCTCTCTCTCTCTCTCACGCACACGCTCGCTCGCTCCTTCTCTCACGCAACCTCTTCCTTTCTCTCTCTCTCGACAGCCGCACGCTCCTCTTCACTTACCACTTCTCTCTCACGCTCTGTCTCTCTCTCCTCTCTCTCTCTCTCTCACGCAATCTCTTTCACTAATATCATCTTTCTCATCTCTCTCTCATCTTTCTCTTCTCTCTCCCATGAATGTCTCACCGCAGCGCAAGACACATCACACACACCCAACACCACCACCCCACAGCCACACACATCACTACCTTCCTCCATGAATAGCGCTCACACCGCGCACACACCCACACACAACAGCACACACACACACACACACACACACACTGCTCTCTCTCCCATGAATATCGCTCAACAGTCACACACACACACACCACACACAAAGCGCGCGCGCGCTGACAACTCATACACACGCATATAATCAATCATCAAAAAACTTAACGCGTTCACAGCACTGTACACTATATACACATATACACCACACACATTAACACACACACACGACTGTCTCCTCCTCGTCTTTCTTCTGGCTTTGACGACGATTGATTCTCTCGTCAGCAGGGTCACAGAGAATTAGGGGAGTAATATTGATAAAAACTCCTCCCTACATCGATCTCCGATGAGATCTCCATAATCAACCTCCTCCATTACACCAAACCTGCTGAAAAATAGAAAAAAAATTTTTTGCAATTACGAATAAAAAATTATTATAAAAATAAAACACTAGCTTACCTTGTCGCTGCATTATCGCCCTAGCAATCACCACCTCCTCTGTCCGAACCTGTTCACAGGAGCCTCAAACTTCTCGTTCTTTCGGAAGCTGTGGCTACAGCACACAGTTCCTTCGCTGCTGCAACGTTGTGCAGCGCAAGGCGCCGTGCAGTTGGGTGCAGCAGTCCACTGTGTCCGGTCGTCAATCCGCTTCATGTTCCGCGTAACAAGCTGGCACACATCCCCGATCTTGCGGATTGAGTTGCGACATACGACATAGTTTGCCTTGCAACACCTCTATCTGCCCGTTTTACTTCTCACTTCTTCGTAAAGCTCGTCGTACGTGTCGCTGTGCTGTTGATCAGCCGCGACGCGCGTTCATGCCGAGCTTAGAAGAGAGCATTTCTCCTCCAGTTTGCGAATGATATAACGAACTGCACTGACATCTTTCCAGGCAGAGCCGAACGTCTTGAACTGACGACTGTAGGCGCAAGCGATCACTCTGTAGGGCTTTAGGAAGAAGAAAAAGGAAGGAGAAAAATTTACACTTATACGATAATTTAGATAGCGCACGTGTGCTTGTACACCCGATACTCCTATACGAACACGTTTGACGCGTTATGCAGCGATGATCTGACGGACACTGGGATACTTTTTTTTGACGAGCGCGAGAGAGACGTAAGTTTTGCTCTCGATGCTTTCACAGCACTGTTGATATTTTTTAATACCGCACTGTAAACCCAATGAGTCCATAGCAGACCATACTATGCAGTGTGACAAAACAACTACACACGTGCCTGATACTGCTCGATGCTTTGACTGATAACAGATATCTTTTTACGAGCGTAAGAGAGAGCATAATCTTTGACTCTTTACTGGCTCTGGCGTAAACTTGATATTTTTAATACGTACCCTCACGTCAGCATGAGTCTTTACAGTTTGATACCTCCGCAACCGAACTTGGATGCACTGTGACAATACGTCGCTCCAGAGCTGTAATCTCAAAAGTTTAGCACGTGCGATTTCAAGACGTACGTTTCATACCGTACGTGAGAGAACGTTGGTTATCACTTGCACAGCTGTCGGAACTATAAACATATTTATTTTAAGAGTAATGAGACGGAGCATTTGATTTTGCCGTCTTGTATTGTACGCAGATTCCCGTCGGTGTTCGTCATTTCAGATTGTGTTGCATGTTCTGGACGAAACCGAGGTAATAAATACCATGAATTAGACGATTCTCTTAACGTGTAAGAGACGCTCGGCTGATTTTTATACTCGGTAATGAAAACGCTTAAAGACAAAACTTATCACCAGGATGTTATTTTTTGCGATATATAACAGTGTGAGTGTTATACCCATAAAAAGAACATTTTTCTGCGCACTATATAACCCTGCGCTGACCCATGAGGCTCAGTAAGTCATGAGAGTAGTTTGCACTCTAATCAGAGCTCGCAACATGTACAAACGCAGCCGAGAACTCCTTTCGCGGTGATATTTGGCTACGTTCGCCGGTAATCTTTCAGGTGCAGTGGGCATTCGACGCAGGTCGTACAAATCCTGGCGCCTACTGTGACCGCATGTGGCGTGGTCAAACTAGTTCGCGAGTTTCAACGGACTCTACGCATGCTGTGGCGCCACGAAAAATGCACAGCTCATCATCCGATTCATTTAAAAAAAATGTAATTAGCTGTAGGCGATGCGCCGCGAATTTCTGTATGCCACAGAATATTGCGCATCTTCGTGCCTAACGGCATCTGATGATGCATTCGAAGAAAATTAATGGTTGAGTACATTTTTATTAATTATATTTTCTCTATGTTTGGCGACCATATGCTTATCATAGTAAAATAAACAAACAGTCCTTATATACGGTAACGATGTAAATGGTACGAAGTTGATAGGGTATCGTCAGCTGTTACTTACTACGTGTAACTACATCTCTGTTTCATGTCATACTACACATGCGAGGCGCGAGCGCGGGCGCGTGCGCCGTACACACATCCACGGTTGAGTGTGTCATCCTAGTCCTGCTTACGATAGCGTCGGTCTTGCTACGCATACTGGGCTAGTGGTTTCGGCGGCGTCCGTGTGGTTTTCAAGTCTCCCTGTCCTGCTAACGCACGCGCGCGAGAGAGATTAGCTTCTTCACACTCGGTCAGTCATTATACACTCGATACACACTGTCTACTAGCACCCAATTTTAAGATCGGAGAATATACAGTGTTATATACCGCAACAATCTTTTGTACACATTAGTAGACATCAGATACTGTGAATACGGTTTGATGTTTTATCGCAATCTAATAAACAGTAAGCGATGGTATAGTTAACATAAAGATTTGTTTACATTTCAAGCGTTAGAGGAATTTATGTTAGCTGCTAAGCACCGAGGAAGAATGATGATTGGAACATAATTCGAAGTTCTGAGCTCTACGGTCAACGTAATAAAGAAGGAAAGGAGATGCCAGCGAGAGCTGAGAACAAAGCCGGAACGAGAGAACAGCGGAGGAGGGCCATGCGTATTTATGCATCGAAGAGAAAGTCCGATGATGTGCGTCGGCAACGGCACAGCGCTCTCGAATTACGGCTACACTGGATGTAGTGGCGTGATCATGATGGCGTCGCAAGCAGCTAGCAACCGAACATTCCAGGCGAATGAGGGACGGCGATGCGATGGCGGCGAAAGAGAGCTAGAGGCTGAAGATCCCCCTGTAATGAAGATCTTCCGCGATGGCTAATGTTGAGACGTTTAGCACGTCGCCGAGAAACACACAGCTCTAATCACATATTTTACAACCGCTTGATGGAGCGTGCAGGCTTGATGAAGAGCACAAATATTATTGATATGCGCAACATCCATGTGGTCAAAAGACGTCAGCAAATTCTGATTTTTTGGACCAGACGATCGAACGAGAAATGAGGTACACGCGAGCTGGAGAATGGTCACGAGCATTTTTTACAATCAAGGAAATCAAAGAGATCGGACAATAAAAACGGTAACGTCTAATGTTGTATTTTAAATTTACACCTTTCTTAAAAATTAAAATCTTTATTTATTAAATATTATTTAAGTTTATTCGACGTGGTTCTCGGAGGGATTCCCCAAAGTACCCGCCAGGCTTTAAACAAGATATATGCGTATCATTCTTAGACGAGGCACAAGAAATACGTTGGTTTTTCATGTTGTAAAGATAACGAGAATTCTGTACTGTTACAACACTGATTTACCTGAATGTTTAAGCGCTTGGGTCAGAGTTTTTCAGGACCGACGGAAGAATAATTAAAAACTTGTATACTTGTTAAAATAAAATATACCAAATTTCAGAATGTATCGACTCTGGATGCTTTCAGCTTCTTCTTCTTCCATATCCGTTTTTCCCTTATCTACATCATCATCTCATATCAGTAAATAGTACTGTAGATTCTGTAGATTATGAGGCGGATGAAAGCGACGAAATCTATGCAAGTTGTGGAGGTCGAACAAGTCCACGGATGAAGATTCAAACGCAGGATGGTTTTTTAATTCCAAGGTGGGGCGAAAGGGAGAGGAGGAGAAGGAGAATCAGTCAATGGCGAAGAGGAGGAGGAGGACCGACTGACGAAGAGGCGTGAATCTAGAGATCGACGAAGAAATGGATTGTCGAAGCAAAATAGATATTCTATACCGCCCGTGAGCTTTTATTATACATGGTCATGAGAATCATTACGTAGCCAAGTCTAGATTGGCTCGAGGCGACTTGTTAAATACGGTCCGCCGCGAGAGCACAATATTATCACTACATAATTTGGTTAGTAATTAGCAATACGCGTATTTATAGCATACTTAGTTTCATAACTAATCAAAACGATATGATTGGTATTTCTGTTAGAAGGCGTTAATTTCGCGGCGTGGTCCGGGCCGGTTTTATCTTTAACGTCCAGTCAACAACTTCTTACAATGATCTGTGGGGGCTTAATTAGTGGATTATCGCATGGGGTACGAGAATATATATTTAGAGATATCCGTGAGAGAATTGGTGGGGATTGACTGTTTCGTGGAAAAACCATCTGTTCGTCAAATTATCTGCATTGCTCACAATCGCAGCGATTCGATGCGCCAATTTATTTTGGCGAGAAATCGTGAAAATACAAAAGTAGTACCTAATGTAATTTGAACGGTCAAAATATAATTATGCTTCAATGCGGACAACGAAATTTTTGACAGCTTAAACTATTTTCATATGAAGTTGAGCGCGTCTTCCTCAAAGCTTTTGCTCTACTCCACTAGTAAAAAGGGTTTTTCCGCACTTTTTAATAGCACTAGATAATAAAATTATAATTGGCGCAGTTACCTGATGCACTTTCTATGCCGCTAAATTCGATGTCCGCAGCGGAGCGAAACATTTTTTACTTGGTATGAGGTAGAATCGCGATACTTATGAGATTTGATTTCAAAACGAGAAATAAGTCGAATATTGCCGCATGTGATGTAGAAATTCCTAAAGACTTCCGTGTAATGCATTTCGTCACATTTTCGTTAAATGTGGTAACACTATGTCGTTTAACAGAGGACTACGACAATAAGCTTCAGCATGCTCTGTTGTATACAGAAAAAGTTTCTTACGCGAAAAGACTATTGATATTATTCCTACAGCCGGATATCGTCGTGCTGATAAGCATCGCAAAAAATCACTAAATGGTTAGTAACAGTGTGACAGTGAATTGGTCGAGAAATCGTGCCACAAGCCGGGAGAGCGCGTGAATTTATGTTACCTGAAGGATTTTCGTGTGATGGATTTTTAACGCCTGAAAACGCGAAATGATGGGATAAATCAATATAATAAAGGTGTTGTTTTGAATACCAAGGTGTTACCGCACGGTTGTCCAATTTGTTTCGATAGAAAAAAGGGATATAAAATGCTTACGGAAAAAAGTATGGATGAAGCCTAATGAAATACTGTACGAAAATAGAAAAATGAAAATCTTAGGATACGAAGTTAGAGAGATGTGGGAATGTACTTTGATAGAAGTAAAATCCGAAATATCGGAAAATGAACGATTATGTAACTGCATTCATCCACTTATGAGCCGGGTACAGCGTTGAATCCTCGCGATGCTTTTTTTGGAAGGTAGAACTGAGAATATAGTTACTGATATACGATCGGTGCTAATTGAAAAAATTCAATATACGGAATATATGCTGCTCTCATTCCGTACGTATACAAGAGAGGAAAGTTTTCCGTAGGACATTCCGCGAAATTTTGATTGATAGAGAGTGCGAAGAATTAACACAGTGGGGAAAACTAACAATCTAAATAATTCGACGGGTTTAGTTAAATGTAGCATTTTACCACCACGTAATTTACACATTCATCTTTTATCCAATTAAAATGGGCACTGGGCGCTTTGCTTTGCTCTTGTCGTACTTGGTTGTGAATTAAATGCAGCAGTGCAGCAGTCCGGATGCGATCAGCCGAGACGCCAAAAATGCGGGAATTTCACGGTACTTGGTTGTCGATGAGTTGCGTAAAGCTTAAAGCTCAGGTTATAGTGTTACGAAAATTTACATAGTTTTGGCAGCTATGAGGTAAACACAGTATAATCAAGTAACGTACGTGGGCTTTTTGCTGAATATGTAAATACATTTTTAAACTCAACAAGAGCTACGGGCTGGCCTCGTGTGCACTGATAAACACAAAATCGCATATATTAGACATACAAACGTGATGAGGGAATAACTCTAGATAAAAAATAATATCGAAAAAAATCTGGATTACGAGCTGTTGCTGAAAACTAATGGCCTAATTCATTGGGGCAAGTTTGGTCAGCGAAGTAATCTGAAACAAACTGAAGTAATAAAATCACGGCGAAACGCTTTACAGCTGCTTACTGTCCGGAGAAAGAGTTCATGATTTACTCGCAATTAAGGAAGAGATAACTATACGCAAATTGGCAATACAGGGATGAGGCTGTAAAACGCCTGCACCACATACAAAGCGTCGTGATTAGCAGCTTATACTAGCAGCACAAGGCGCGTTTAAATACTATATGAACATTTGGAGAGGGTTAGTGAGTGTTCTTTATTATGACACAGATCTCAT
>CM053172.1:16504054-16516671 GCA_012977825.3 Pteromalus puparum | reverse complement strand
CACATTAAGATAAGATAAGGATCATGTTTATATAAACAAGATAAGATAAGTATCATGTATACAAGTAATAAAGATAAGATAAAAAAAAAAAAAATAAAAAAAATAATAAAAAAAAAAAAAAAAAAAAAAAAAAAATAAAAAAATAAAAAAAAAATAAAAAAAAAAAAAAAAAAAAAAAAAAAAAAAAAAAAAAAAGAAATCAAAAAAATAAAAAATAAAAAAAAAAAAAAAAAAAAAAAATCAAAAAAACAAAAAAAAAAAAAAAAAAAAGAAAAAAAAAAAAAAAAAAAAAAATCGATAACGGTAATCAGTATACAATAATAAAGATAACGATAAGTATCATGTATACAAGTAATAAGATAAGGGTAATCATGTAACAAGTATAAACAGATGAATTACAGATAATGGATCATAATAAACAAATCAGTGTTTATATAAACCTCCACTGCCCAACCTTATCATGATCAAACAAATAATCGAACATAAGATAAGGTATCTTGATAAGTTGTTGGACAGATAACGAATGCATTTTTTACTGACCCCCTCTGTCGTGATGTCATAATAATAATAGAATGTTATGGATTTAGGAAAGGAATGTATATATTATTTTGCACTACGGTTTGTTTACATGATAAGATAAGAAGGCGTCAGTGATGACGTCATTTGTTGTGTCTCGCCATAACTGTCTATATACTACTTGTATATATACATGTGTGTATGCATGACTGCATGTCATTAATCATTGCTGAGCAGACTGATATTATTGTCATTAAAAATCGATTTTACTGTATAAAAATCTGCAATTTATTGTGAATGCTACCAGTTTATAGCAGAAAGCAATATTTTTTATCATCATACATATAGAAGGTATTGTTTAGAACATTATTCATTGTTACATTATTTTAACCTAAAAAATTGTTCGTGATAACGATTAATTACTTCAATAATTCTTTATAAAGATTATGAAGCTGCAAGAATAGTACAAGAATAGCTTGAATCCTTAAAATTTTTTATTATATTATATATAAAGTATATATATATATACTAGTGGGGCTTCGCCCCCCTGCTCGCTTCGCTCGCCAACCCCCCATTTTAGTTTTTGTTTGATTTGGTCCTACATACCCGTTTCATTAACATCATCGTCGTATAGAAAATATCATTTGATAAAAAAAGTTATCTGAAATACTGTAATATAAGAACGACGTAATCGCTATAACCGCTGACAGGTATAATATTTCCATTCGGAGTTATTTATTATTTAGCTTCACATCCTGTTTCATCATCATCATCATCGTCGTCGTTAACCAGAATCGGATAAAACTGATCGTAGTCTAAACATTCTGTTCATAAAAGTCAGTGAGATGTAACACTAGCTTGTGACCGTTGAGCTTTTGACCGTTGACGAATATGATACTTCCTATCCTGTTGCGTCAGGCTACTTTGATAAAACTGATCGTGGTCTAAACAATACTGTTCTGAGAAGTCAGTGAGATGTAACCTTAGCTTTTGACCGTTGACCGTTAACCGTTGACGAATATGATACTTCCTTTCCTGTTGCGTCAGGCTTCTTTCTATTGTTTCGGGGATACACGTGTAGGAATGCATCCCCACTACTACTGAATTGAGCTAGTGGGGGGATTCACTCGACGAGAGGATAAAAGAGCGAGCACAGAGAGGAGACGGATCAGTACTGACTTGTGGAGCTCACAAAACGTTTCTCACGTGTAGTTCTCTCGTGCCGTTTTAAGTGTGAAAGTTTTATTGACCATGGCTCAATCAAGTAGTAGTAGTAGTAGTGTCCAAGCTCGTCTGCAGAATATCCTGCCCAACATGCTGCTGTCTACGACCTACGCAGTTAATAAGTCAAATTCTAAAAGGATTTCTCTTGGATTGGAGTGTCATCAGGGTAGCTTCCGTCCAGTAGTGAAACTTTCCACGGCTACAGGGTGTTTCAAATCTATCAAATTCGATGTGAACAGCTGGAAAGTTTTCAAGAATTACTTTGATCTTATAAACACCTATTTCCAAGATGCGTACAGATTCCAAAGTGAATACGGTCGACCAACAAAAGTGTACATGGAGAACCATGATCTGATGTTTACAACTTCGTATAACACAAAGTCTATATTGATTGAGGAAAGACCCGTTGGTACACCTATCTTTCCAAATCTTTTCATAGACGAAGAAGACGAGGAGGAAGTGTATACTGCTGTTGACAACGGTTCTGGCAATGTTGCTGATGCTGGTACTTCTGGTGGTGCTATCGTAGAAAGACATCAACCTCCAAGAGCATCAAAGAAACAAAAAACATCGCATATTCAACCTGCTATCTGCATGCAAAAAGTTACTTTCGATGGATTGAGGGTTGTCTCGCCATGTGTCGATGAACGTCTCGATAAACTTGAAGCTTGTGTTGGTAAGGTAAATGAAATTGTGGCTTGTATCAAAGAATTTGTAATTGGCTGTATTAAAAATGATACAGAAAACTCGAATGAAAATGCCAAAGCCACTATGATGAGAACCTACGAAACATTTCAACAATACTACACGCTGTATAACGATAATATTAAAATTAATGTTGCCGATAAGTTTAAGGACGACTTTGATGAGTCATTATTGAATATAATTGTTTGTGAAATCGCTGCTTTTAAATTGCTTGATATCTATAAAGATATATACACTACTATAATCATACTATAAAAGTTAAGATGTTATTTTTCGTGATTAGGCTTTGTACATACGCATTTTTTACTTGTAATAAACCAGAAAATTTAGATATATTTTATCTTGTTACGTCATTCGAACCCTGCTTATCCCCTCCATTCTCCTTGACCATGGGTATAAATATCAAGCCACTACGTATACCTTGTCATTACGAGTAATCTAACCCTTGAAGCAACATCTTAGCACAATGGATAAAATAAAAAACGCATTCTCGTCAAGCAAGAAGGAGGGGGATAAAAAGCCGCTCATCGAAAAAGATAAAACGTCGAAATTTGACTTTAAAAAGTATTGTCCTCAATACTCTACAAACACCTCTTCGTTTCCAAAACAAGAAGGCACCTATACAAGTTTTCAGGAATAACATCTTAAATTAATAACACTTTATCATACTCAATCGGTCCGGTTAATGACACAATATCTTTCAAACGTACCGACGAAGTGCAAAATATATACATTCCTTATCCTAAATCCATAACATAACTATTATTATTATGAATCAGAGAGGGGGGGGTCAGTAAAAATGTCATCGTTATCTTCGTCACACATTATAAATACCTTATTCTTTGTTCATATTATTGGTTCATATAGATAAGGTGGCTCAGTGGAGCGTCTAATATTAAAACATTGCATATTGTTTATTATTGATGCCATTATTTGTAATTATCTGTTTATTACTTTTACATGGATACACTATCTTTATTCCTTTGTATACATGATACCGTTTATCTTCATCTTTATTACTTGTATACATGATCTCTATCTTATCTTTATTACTTGTATACATGATACCGTTATCTTATCTTGTTTATATAAAACATGATACCCTGTATCTATCTTAATGGGTTTGTTTAGATGATAAGATAAGAAGGAGTCGAGTGAGTGACGCTCATTGTGGTGCTGTCTCGCCATAACGGTCTCTCATATAACCTACTTGTATATATACACTGTGTGGTATGGATGAGCTCGCATGTCATTAGATCATTGCTGAGCAGACTGATATTATTGTCCATTAAAAAATCGATTCTACTGCTATAAAATCTGCAATTTATTCGTGATGCTACCAGTTTATAGCAGAAAGCAATATTTTTCTTCATCATACATATAGAAGTATTGTGTTTAAAACATTATTCCATTGTTAGCATTACTTTGTAACACTAAAAAATTGTTCGTGTGATAACGATTAATTACTTCAATAATTCTTTATAAAGAATGATGAAGGCGCAAGAAATAGTTACAAGAATAGCTTGAATCCTTAAAATTTTATTATAATATATTCATAATATAAAGTATATGAATATCCTAGTGCGGACTTCGCCCCCTGCTGCGCGCTTCGGCTCGCCAACCCCCCCATTTTTAGTTTTGTTGATTTTTAGTTTTTCAACTTGTTATTTGTCGTTATCTTGAATTAAGTTACTATTGGCAAGAACAATCTTATTTGTCAAATATATAAAATTTGTAGGATCATAGAAAACGGATCAAGAAGTTTAATGTTCTGCGAAATAGAGGAAAGATCGAAGAAAAGAAAAAAAAGTAAACAGTCACTGAATTACGCCCGAACTTCTTACTGTTATGCATTTTAAAATATACGTTTTTTTTTTCTTTTTTTGGAAATTTGTTTTGAAATTAATTTGATTCTTCCCACTTTCAATTATAGTTACAATTATACATAAATCTGGCCACTACTTTTTCTTATAATAACCATAGCTGGCGTTGTTGAATGACCTGTGGCTTCTAATTATATGTTGATGATCGATCTTTTCGTTCTTTTACGTAGCATAATGAGGAAACAAATAGTTTTCAATTTATTAATGTTTAGTTTCTTTAAAAACTCAATTATTAAAAATAAAAATTTTTGTTTCCTACCTAGGGAAGCTTTGCATTTTACAGACCAATTAAAGTAAAGAAATAAGGCACAAATCATATAAAAAATTTGGATCCGACCGTATTTTCTTGTTATCTCAATCTTATTTCTATACGAATTTATCGATCTCTGCAAGTAAAATATACTTCTTAATCTTTACTTGTAAGCTTCATTAGCTGTTATTTAATTTTATTTTTGTCAACATTTTTCGAAAACTTAAGTTTAAATCTTGCACCTAAGTACCATGAGTTACAATTTTACTCCAATAATATTTAAGGGCCCTCGAACAAATCGTATTATATATATCGATTGGCCTATCGGGGATACCACTTATTTTTGTTAAGACTTTGATATATAATTCACATTTATGATTTATAAAGTTTTTTACAATGCTAAGTATAAACACGCCAAAGGATATATATACAAAAGCAAAGACAATGCTAAGTATAAAAACATCAAAGTGTCAACAATACAAAAGCAAAGTCAATGCTAAGTATACGCACATCACAGTGTTAACAATACAAAAGCAAATAAAAACCTTATAAGAATTATTTACTTCAAACTAAGTCAAACCTTTTAAGTCAAACTTTAACAAAGAAATATAAAAAAAACGCTCCTGTCTATTTACCTCATAGGTGGTGTGGAAAAAAATAGAAAATAAAATTTAAGTTATATCTCTTATATAGTTTATCTCTACTGTTATATATAATTTATACTTACTGTGCTATGCAGTTTTTATGAGGGCTTGGAAAAGTTCTACAAAGTGTAGGATCTTCCCGAGGCTAAAGACATTATTTATGCCAAATGTATGTATTGCCTCGAGTCCGTCGGTTGGTAGCGTGGAGGAAGTAACCTTTATACATCATCTTAATATAGTGCTAGCTAATATAGGCCTTAATATATTTTAGAAATCGAAATAATTATACGGTCGCGAAGTACACGACTAAAATGTCGTTAAAGATGATTCAAAAGTGTGTCATAAATTGATCCGATTTATCCGATGTTACTATTACAATGTTGTTAGTAAATTTTTTTGCTATAAAAAACTTTAATAAAAAAAATTGTACTAACAATTATACATTTTAGGAAAACGCTGTAATAGGAGTGTGCGGGGGGGGTTGCGGGGGGGCTGCGGGGGGGGGGTTGCGGGGGGGGCTGTGCGGGGGGGGGGCGGGGGGCGTGGGGCGCGGGGCTGCGGGGGGGCTTTTCACAGTATCCAAATACACATGAAAATGAAAGAATTTTGCCTTATTTTGCGGGGGGGCAGTGCGAGGGGCGGTGCGGGGGGGCTTTTTGGGCACGGGGGGGTGCGGGGGGGAGTATCTCCAAAACAACTATATAATATAGGTAGATATATATTTTAATCAGCTATTATCCTGCAACATGACTTTTGTTAGTCGGTATGAATCTATGGATGATGCTGATGACAATGAAAGCATTGAAATTACAGTCAATGAAGGGGATGATTTATTAATTGATTTAGTAGGAGCTCGTCCATGGTTATTCAATAAAGCCGCCAAAGGATACAGTGATCAAATCATGACTTACAATGGTTGGAAGGATATCAGTGGTATAATGAATGATACAAGTGAGTTGTTTTTAATAAATTATTGTAAATTGTAAATACTATAAATAATGTACATTTAATATTATATGTTTACAGTTGAAAATTGTAAATCACGCTGGCAAAAAATTCTTAATCATTATTCAAGAGAAAAATTGCTAAGAGAAAAAGAAACTAGAAGTGGTTCGGCTGCTTCCAAGAGACGTTCTTGGCCATTGTATCAGCGAATGCAATCCTTACTGCAAAAAAAAGGAGATCAATCTAGCAAGTACGATTGTAAACACTGTATTGTGAATTAAGGTTTTTATTATTGATAATATAATAATTAATATCATTTTTGTTGTAGCACATTTACCAATGTGACATCTGCTCCTCCAAGAACACAATATCCACAGAAATGTTTTTCAGGCACTAACCAAAATAAGAAGTCAAACCATCAACGTATGGATTTAATTCAATCAGTATTTAATAATTGTAATGCAACAATAACGAAAATTGAAGAGCAATTGCAGGAAGAACCAAAGAAAAATAAATCAGTTGATAATGCTGATGAATTATTCGAAATGCTTCTTGAATCTGAGCTGAATGGACTGGATGCTAAGATAGCCAAAAAAAAAAAAACGAAAGCAGTTAATGAGATTTCTCTCAGAATTGGATTCTGATTCCGATTAGAGAATTTAACTTTAGCTTTTATCACTTGCTTTAAATTTGTTGGCTGTTTTATAAAAAATATTGATTTAAAAAAATGTTGTTTCATGTAGATAAATTTTAAGTATAATATTTTTTAAGTATAAAAGCTAATTTTTTATATGATGTAACTGAAAATAAATAAATGAATAAAAATTAATAAATGGGTAAGAAATTTCTGAAAAAAAGTACGAGTTTTAATGTTTTTATTTTAAAATACACAATTAGAAAATCGTTTATTCCATTATTTACAAAATGTCAATGATACAAATAATACAATTTTTCACGCAAATGTTATTTTATAACATTTCATTTAACATTTCACTCATTAAAGCCATTATAAGATCCTCTTCGTATGTAGTCGTATTGCCATGGTACCTCTCCTTCCGGTGTCAAAAAGTAATCTGCAAGCATATTGCGTATATTACTTGCATTTAAGGCATTCCCATGTAGGGGTATATTATCAATTTCTTGGGGTTGGTTGGCATCCTTTCATTCTTTTCGCCACAGTCCATTTTCCACTAATCCATAATTATTTTCTTGATCCAAGAATTCTGGTGGACAATACAAATGTCTTCTTACATTTGTTGAGCTCATTAAAAAATTGTGTAACGTTATGGAAGCCAGTACACATTTGATAACCTCGTCAGGATGAAAACCAATTGGTTTGAGAAGAAATTGCCATCTTGGGACCAAAATTCCAAAAGCGTTTTCTACTACTCGTCGAGCTCTTGACAATCTATAGTTAAATATTCTTCTTCTGTCATCCAGATTTAGACCAGGAAAAGGTTTCATTAAATTTGGCGTCATTTCAAAAGCTGCATCGCCAACAAAATAATAAGGAACCTCGGTGTTACTACCTGGTAACATACAACCATTTACAGGTAAGTTTAATTTTTTTTGTCGCATAGCTTTGCCCAATTCTGACCTAGCTAACACACCACCATCACTTTCACCTCCAACAGTTCAAACATCAAATAAAAGAAACTCGTACTGATGATTGCAGACAGCTAACAATATTAAACTAAAATTCTTCTTATAATTAAAATAAACTGACACAGAATTTGGTGGACATTTGATTTGTACATGCTTTCCGTCTATTGCTCCACAACAGTTTGGTAAATTCCAACTATTTAGAAAACCATAAGTGGAGAGAAGTAGATAGAAACCTGTGAACAATAAATATTATGTATAAACATTAAATTAATAGTTTCATTACACAAAACAAAATAACAAATTACCTTAATGTGATAGCCAAGCGTTCATCAGGAGAAATATTACTGCGAGGCTTCAATAAATAAATATACAAACAATCATTTAAATACTCAAAGGTATCAACATCCATTCGAGTTGCTTTAAAAAACATAGCTTGGTCTTCTTTTAGTTCTTGAAAAAGTGTGCGAAAATGTCCTCTATACATTCTTCTGGAATTAATTGGTCGAACCAACCATCGTCTATTCAACCAACGTTTACTTTTTTCCAGATCAAATAATAGATATAAAGCCAGCGCATTTACTTGAATCAGCAAAGTCATTTTAAGATAAATCATTTTTTTCTTCGTTGTCCATCTTCTGTTTATAATTATTAATATAAAAAATATGATTAAAAGAAATATAATCAAATAAAAATTTTATAAAGAGAGTAGCTTACCTTATAAAGAGAGAGACCTTTGAGAGCTCAAAAACAAATGTCGACACTTTGACAGAGAAATATATAATCTTCAAATTTTTACAAATTAACTTTTGTGTTGTCGGACAAAATTAAGACAATTTTCCGTATTTTTTTCTCTACTCTCGATTATCTGCAACGCACGTCGCACAGACGCACCACACTGTAAACAAAACATATCGAGTTTGTAGGTTATTTCCTCCCTATCATAGGAACAGCGGCACTGTTCCTTATATCTGTTCCTGTAACTGTTCCTGTTCCTGTTCCTTTTAGCGTGTAACGGGCCTTTAAGAGTTTTGGTTTTATATTTATTCCTCGCTTATGCTCAACTTTTTATAATTTTTACAAATATATAATTATGTATGTGGGATTCGAACATGGGAATCGCACATAGGAACGCCCTTGACAACAAGATCAACGATGTTCTAAATGTGATTATTTTGATCAGTCTGGTTAAGACAGCTACTGAGAGCAGACGTGTTATAATTGTGTGTTATCAAATAAAGTCTGAGTTTATGTTGGTTTTATAAATAAATGTTATTTCTTATTATACCTGAACCCGAGTATAACATTTAGGGGGTTCGTCCGGGATGTTATCAAATGGATAAGGAAATTTCGACACCACAAGTCAATCACACGGCAACCACAACCCAACACTAATGTCTGCTATGGAGGAAGTGGATGATCTTTTGAGGGAAGCGAACAAGCTTAGGATACAGCTTGAGCATGAACGCGCTATTCGGAAAAGTTTGGAGATTCATTTGACCCAGCGTTCCATGGCGGAGGTTTGGAATAAGGAGATGGTAAGGCAACATCGATTAAACCAATTTCTCATAAACAACTGTGAGAATTTACGTGACAAACAAAAGGATCTACAACATCGATTTGAGCAGCTAAGTCTTTTGCATTATACAAACACAAATAAGGACACGAACTTAGATGACACTTCTGGTAGATATCCTTTGAACCAAAAAATCACGATGGGATGGATTCGTTTCAAGAATATTTGAATCAATTCGAATTGATTTTAATCGTGAATAAGTGGGATAATGTAAACAAATTAATAATTCTTTTTGGTTGCTTGAGAGGCAAAGCAAGATCAATTTTAGACAGTTTTTCGGGTTCTGACCCCTTAGATTTTGACATTTTGAAATCGAAATTAGAATTACTATCGAGCAACACAGTTAGAGATCAGAATGACATTGACAAATGCCGTTGTTGATGACATCATTCTGAATCAAAATTTGAATGCAAGCATACACATACTAGAATCGGTAGTTCAAAAGGCAGTAATATTAGAGAGAATCAGAATTAATTCAACAACAAGATTTAAACCACTCAAATTTGGTTGTCACATGATAGTTAGGAATCGGAGTGTGTTACCAACGAATGCCGCTGTTGATAACACTATTTCAACAAGGGGTGAAAGTATAGGTACACTTAGAAAAATTACAGAATCAGATCTAGATTATTTTCTGGACATTTCGGAAATGTCAATTAAAAATGTGATACTGCAGTTATTGGGTTTGTTTCGTTTCACTTCTTGTATATTTTGTATAATTGAAAACGGTATCGCTTATATCTCTAGCTTTCTCACAGTGGCAAGTAGGTTAAGTAATTTTAACTCCAACGTGCGGGTACAAAAAAAGTAAAAGAAAATTGTAAAATATTTCAGCTTAGTTAATAGACAAATATTGAGATATGAAAACTGTTACATTTCCTTACAAAAAAAAACGCGCCGATACATCTACCGCTTGGTGGTGAGGAAACAATATCATTTAAATTAATACAAAGTTTACGTTAAATAAAATTATTTTAAAGTGTTAGTGAATAAGATGTTAGGTAAAAAAGGGAGAGTGATGTCTTCTAGAGATCAGTTTAACAATTAGCTATGTGAGCTATGCGAAAGAAAGAGAGAGAGAGAGAGAGAGAGAGAGAGAGAGAGATAGAGAGAGAGAGAGAGATTTAATTATACATATGTAGTTGATTTGAAATAATTGTATCCATCAAACAAAAAAAAACTTAATAGAATTATATATGAAGTAAAAACAATTCTGATATGAAGCAATACATAATGTTGAAGGAAGCTACGTGCCAAAGACTTGGCAGCGGTTTTTTTGTTTGATGGATAAAATTATTTCGAATCAATTACATATATATAATTAAATGCCTCTCTCCCCCTCTATCTTTCCCTCCTCGCATAGCTAATTGTTAAACTGATCTCCAAGAAACATCAACTTCTCTTTTTTACCTAACATCTTATTTACTAACCCTATAAAACAATTTTATTTAACGTAATCTTTGTATTAATTACATTTAAATGATATCGTTTCCTCACCACCGAGCGGTAGATATCTCGGCGCATTTTTCTTTTTCTTTTTTTTGTAAGGAAATGTTACAGTTTTCATATCTTAAAATGTGCCAGACTCCTTCTTGATCCTAAACCGCGTGGCCATGTGTGAGTATGAGTATGGGACACGAGTGACGCAAAAGGGCGGTGAATGCACTAGTAATCGGTTTTAGATCCGTTATCAGCGTATAGTAGGATGCGTTGATTCGGGATTTCCCTGCCCTTACCCGACGACGAGAGCAAGGTAGCCGAGATGAGGGTGCTGCGTAGCGTGCCCACGGGACCATCAAAGGGGAGGCGATATTTCCCTCCAGTCCGCACACTTGATTCTTAAGGAATCGAGCAGCCCGACAAATGGCGAAGGTGTAACATGGTGCCTTCGTTTAGTATGCCGGTTGGAGAGTTCCCCTAGCTTATTACAGCATTCTACTGGCCTGTGTTACTAGAGGTTACTCCAAGTAAGGATAGGAGTAAGAGAGATTTTACAAGGAATACTCATTTCAATACTGTTTATTATAATAACCTTCTCTTAGTCTACTAAAAATGGAGGGGCTGACATCCCAGGCATACTTCGTGCGTGCATCACACACATACTAAATGCATGGGTAGTCGGAAGACGAGTTAAGTTGTATAGTAAGCCAAGTCCATGCTGGAGTAAGAGCCAGTGAGACGACTAGAGAAGAAGTGACTATCTGTTGCTCGCGGAGCTTCCTTTATATCTGGGCCAGCCCCTCTACGCAATGCTTTATGCGTGCTCGCTATCTGTTTTGGATAATGTAAACTATTGTACTTAGTAGCCGCTCGCTTGGTAACCGAACGCTGTCGGTAATTTATCGGTTGTCGCTAACTCACCGATTGTCGCTCTCTTATCCCGGGGCCGTCTCAATCTCAATATTTGCCTATTAACTAAGCTGAAATATTTTTTAATTTTCTTTTCCTATTCCTTGTACCCGCACGTTGAAGTTAAAATTACTTAACCCACCCGCCACTGTGAGGATGCTAGAGATATAAGCGATGCAGTTTTCAGTTATACAAAGTATACAGAATGAAAAACAAAATTTGGAAGCTTAATATCTTTGAAACTAACCGGTAAAAAGCAACCCGAAGAAAGTGTCAATTACTTTTTCACTGCATTCTTCACTCGTAACATTTTCTGGTGAACAGCGTAGCTTCCTCCAACAAAATTTATTGTTTCAATAAACAAAATATTGTTTTAAAATACAGTATGTGAATACTATTTTAATTATTTTTAAGTTTAATTATTTTGCTGTATATCAGATTTTGTTTGTATATCAGAACTCCGAATACGAAATCAATCAAATTATCAGTTCCAAATCATGTGGATCTGAAACGTATGAAATCGTCGAAAAAGTTTTAAATTATAATTAAAAAATTTTAAATATATTGTTTTAATGTCCATACAATATATGATAATTGAATATAATTTGAAATCAATATTTTGAATATATATATATATATATATATATATATATTTTTTCACGTACTCACAATAACGTGCGTAGCATGGTAACAGCCAAGGTGCATCGCGAGCTCGCCAAACCTAGCGGATGACACCTAGCGCCCACCTTATCACTGCATATCTAGATATGCAGTCGCGAGGCTAAATGTTCGAGCGCGGACAGCTCGCGCCTCTACGGGAGGTAGTCTACGGGAGGACTGCAGTTCTACCATTAAGTCCGGTAAGAGTTATTGTCGAGGCTCTAAACACCTCTCTCTCTCTCTCTCTCTCTCTCTCTCTCTCT
>CM053172.1:16487560-16504049 GCA_012977825.3 Pteromalus puparum | reverse complement strand
CGCCCGCTCTCTCGCTCTCTCTCTCTCTCTCTCTCTCTCTCTCTCTCTCTCTCTCTCTCTCTCTCTCTCTCTCGCTCTCTCTCTCTCTGTTGCAATACCCAATTCCACCTGCGTAACGATATATGTGTGTGCTCTGCTCGCTCCGCTCGCCAACCCCCCATTTCAGTTTCTGTTTTATTTTTATTTTAAAATTATATTCTATATAAAATTTATAGATTATAAAAAAAGATTAAATATTTGTCCAAATTAAGAAAATAAAAAGAAAATTCGTTACTGGAAGTAAAAGTACTGTATAACAGACGGTTTGTGTAATGGCACACGATTAAAAGTTACCAAATTATTCAAGTATAACACTGAAGCTGAAATTATAACTGGGGAAAAAATAGGAAATAAAGTTTTCATGCCTAGAATTACTTTAAATACCGGAAATTTATCTTCATTGCCAATTATTTTACACAGAAAACAATTTCCTTTAGTCTTAGCGTTTGCTATGACTATTAATAAGTCTTAAGGACAAAGTTTCGATAATGTAGGAATATACTTTCAAAAACCGTTATATTCTCATGGACAATTGTATGTATCGTTATCTAGATGCGAATATCCTAATCGATCGTTTATTCAAAATGAAAGTGAAAACAATTCAGATATAGAAAATATAGTTTGGAATGAAATTTTTCATTAGAAGTCATACTTGAATCGCACGAATACACGCATATATATATATATATATATATATATATATGTGTATGTAGTATGTATGTGTGTATTCGTGCGATTCAAGTATGACTTCTTTTCAAAAATTCCATTCCAAACTATATTTTCTATATCTGAATTGTTTTCACTTTCATTTTGAATAAACAAACGATTAGGATCTTTGCATCTAGATAATGATATATACAATTGTCCATGAGAAAATAACGTTTTTTTTAAGTATATTCCTACATTATTGAAACTTTGCCTTGAGATTTATTAATAGTCATAGCAAATGCTAAGACTGAAGGAAATTGTGTTCTGTATAACATAATTGGCAATGAAGATAAATTTCCGGTATTTAAAGTAATTCTAGGTATGAAAACTTTATTTCCAATTTTTTCCCCAGTTATAATTTCAGCTTCAATGTTATACTTGAATAATTTGGTAACTTTTAATCGTGTGCCATTACACAAACCGTCTGTTATACTCAAGTTTGTTATTAACATAATAATAGCTCCAATTTTTAAATTAAGTTCATGAGGTGGCAATCCTTTGCGAATGCTATTTAATATTTTGATCGGAAATTTTATGTAAATATTATCGTCAGATTTATCAACACCTTGATAGGTTGCAGTATCAACACTGTAATACGTTTTTGCCTTATATTATTCATTTTTAAAGCAACAAATAAAAAAAACATAAGTAAAAAATAGTTTAATAACAAACGAATCTTTTTAAATTTATGTAAATAAATTATATTTTTCTTCGATGAATCTTTGTTTACACAATATAGTTAATTGTGTGAAGTCAATAATTTTGTCTGGCAAAAAGATTTAGATGCAATAATTGTTTCACAGCGTGAGAAATTCTCTATTAACGTGCGCCAAATGGCACTTTCTGAGCATGCGTGGCAAAATCCCTTTTTTTGCCTTTGCTGCTGAACGGTGCGGTCGATCTTGAGTGCCTAATAAGGAAAAGTAGGTATTAAACTTAACGGCACTAAATTAACCCGAAACTTAACTCGGGAGACAGCTATGAAAAAGTAGCCGCGCAGAAGATGGCGCAACAAGGAATATTATTCGTCGAACATGGCAGAGAAAACACCAAAAACCACTGTGGAGGAAACCTACTTAAAGTCAGCCAGAGCAGGAGAGTGCTGGTCGAGCACTCGCCGCTCTCAGACAGTTGATCGCTCGTAGATAACCCAAAGTAAACCCACCAGCTGAAATAATCTGCGATTTTAGACTTTAGTCGCTCGTTGCATAATGTACTATTTTACTTTTAGTCGAACTTCTTACAAATGAACATTTAGACAGGTTGTTTAGCAGAAAAGGTGAATTCATATTCGTTTTACCTAATCCTTGAAAATGAAATTTTAAGGAATGAAACTTATTCTGGTTCGTCCCCGGTTAGTTTCCAGTTCATTGCCAGTTATTTCCGGTCACTTACATTGTTTATTATTTTCGGGTATTTTCACTTACTTCTAGTTCTCCCTAATCCCTTAAAAGGAAAAGTTTATAAAATCCAGTGAGTTTATACCTGAAAACTGCCAACAATCAGGTACATTATAATGTGATAAGAAAAATAATAATATTAGAGCATTAATATGTACAAATTAATGTGTCAGCCCGATATATCTGGTATACAAACAGAATAATTATATTATAATTATGTTTTTACAGGAAATGGAAAATATTCGCGGCGAAATATCAACCCTTAGAACCCAAACAAACATGGCTATGATACGATCACAATCACAACCCGTGATAAAAGACTCTGACTTACCTGCACTTTCCAACCCGTCCCGAGTGAAGAAACTAACAAAATTCTTTGGTGTCGAGCCACCGCTTATAAGACTGTTTCTACGAGAACTTGGTTATGAAGTAAGTTTAATTTTTATATTCTTTTTAATTTTTAAAGTTTGCAATCTTCTTCTTGACCTTGGAGACATTGCTGAATGCGCTCTTACCGCTGTGGCCACACTTGCGTTGCTTGTCAGACAATTAAGGTGATCTATCTCTATCTTGAAATTAAGAAATATGAGGTATTGATTTTTAGTAAATGTTATAACACGGCGAAATTTTGCTGTGCAACAATGAGGTTCACAGTGTAATCAGCTCGACAGGGCTGTCGAGTTGGCGCGTGCACCGTAAGTCAGCCGATGCAGGTGGCATGGCTTTCGTGGGGTCTGATGACATGAGAGTCCGATGCAGCAGTCGCGTGCGTCGCAAGTCAGAGCTCAGCCACGCTCAGCACGTGGCTTAGCTTTCACTCTCCTGCCCCAACTGCTTCGGTACGTACACGGCTTTACCACTGGGTGCTCTAGCTAAGGTTACATCAGCGTGTTTCTTCCCGAGAGCCTCTTCAAGAAGAGACTTTCATGGTGTGATTAGCAGAGAACTAAGGTTGGTGGATTCGTTCCGGTTTTCTCGCGGGCGTGCAGCTCCGCGCTTTAATGCATCTCGCGTCGGACGTTTCATCTTTGTTTCGCCAGTCGGGAAAACGCAGTGGGCAAATCGTTCGCACGTAGCTGACTTCGTGCATTTGGTAAGGCTATCTTAGAGTAAAATCTGTGCGCGGATTTAAAATTTATTTAGTTCATTATTAATTTGGTTTCAGGTAAATTTTGGATATTGGTAGTTTTAGACAGTCGGACTACGTCCGGAGAATTCGTATCTGGCTATAGGATAAGTTGAGTGCGTGGAAAAGCGAAGACGGGCGAGAGTAATTGTGCAGTGAAAATTCGCGTGTAAGTGTAACGGTTATGACCAAAGCCTTGGGATGTGCGAGAGTTACGGTTATTATGTCGGGTAAAATTTAATTGTGGCTATCTGAGTATTTTGCGCTTAGGCTTAATTTGGTTATCTGGCTGCCTATTCTGTAATTATCTTGATTTTGTGCTATCTACTGGCTATCTGAATCACCGGTTTTCTTGTGTTCCTCAGCGAACTGGTTATCTACGTTTGGGCTATCTTGCATTATTTGAGGCTATCTGAGTTGTTATTCGGGACTCAAATAGGTTTTTTTTTTTTTATCTCCTATTACCGCCGCAGCCTTTCAGGCCTAGCTGGCGGGGGCCTTCCACCACCTCTGTGTGGAAGTAGTGCCCAATCCTAATTTATCCATATTTTTTTTACCTCAATTATCTGTACCTGTTATTTTTTCCACCCTGAGAGACTTCTCCAGTGAGGACCATATTTTCAGACGCACACCTTGCTGGTTAAGCCAGCACTCTCTGCCCCCGAGAGGGCATCGGGTCCGTCTCTCAGTGTAGCTTTCCCCGGAGAAGGTCCCGTGTATTAGACCAGCTCCACGTCGGTAAGGCCGGCGCTCCCTACCTAGTGCATCGGGTTGGCTACCTTTTAATTCCTGCCTTGCCTATGGTCCCTACCACTGTTTCGCATTCGCCCAGGCTTAACGCCTGTGAGGCAGGGAAAACCCGGAATTACATAGATCTGGATAGAATGATGGCTGACACTGTAGGAGATGCACTGATTGTGAGTGAGCTCGTACAACTAGATGACGAAGAGAATGATAGTGAAGAGGAAGAGCAGAAACCCTTACTCGTCGAAATAGAGACCTAAAAAATAAGAAACCGAAAATATGTATAACGGTTCTACTTATTATCGGTAAAATCGAAAAAGGACATTCTAAAAATAAGGTTAGCTTTTGAGCTGCTACAAAAAAATATTGACAGTTGCGGGTTTCGGCGGAAACGGACTCAAAAACTAAACATTCTCACGAGGATTTCCCTATTTTTGTTATCAGAGATTTTTTCGAGTGAAGGTTAACCGTGATCACTTTTTTATATGTCCTTCCCACTGTGCTCTGGCGTTGAACAGCCGCCGAGACAGCACATCGTGATTTATTTGGAGTTAACGAGACATAATCCATTTTTCGGTCTAAATAGTCTAAGTAGGCGCTGATCACCATCAGGCAGCCACCACAGAATGCAGATGTCGTAGAGTGGCTAGGGCTCATTATGCATGATCTGTACAGGTATGTGTGCAAGAACATAACGCCTGACGACTTTGTCTCTCTATATTATAAAAAAAGTTTCGCCGCCGCCGCCGCCGCCGCCGCCGGTTCAGATTTGTTCCCCCTCAATTTTCCCCCTCAATTTTCCCCCTCAATTTTCCCTCTCAATGCATATCGTCTCAAATGTAGATTTTAGAATTCTTTACTATAGATTCTGTAGTCTCTATATATTATCAAAAAAGTTTCGCCGCTGCCGATTCAAAAATTGTGCTCCTTAATTAGTGCCCCTCAATTACTGCCGCTCAATTACTGCCCCTTAATTACCCTCCAATATTGCCATTCAGCTATTACCACTGTTAATACGTAATAAGTTCTAATATTACACACACGGTTAATTCAAACTTTGAATTCTGGAAATGTTTGCAAGTGCCGGCCGCTTGTTAACTAGGACCGACGCGCATGCGCTCTATATCAAAACGCGGCCACTCGCGTTCAGCGCATGCTTGTCGGCTCTGGATATCCCCAATGGGGAACTTGCATGAAAAAATTCATTAGGTCCGTCAGGTAGAATATCGAAAAATAATCGACACGTATTTTTTCTTTTTTCAATTAAACGATTATTAACAAAGATGTAGAGAGTTGAAACGTATGACGTCACTGATTCGAACTGTGTATAGTATATCTATATCGTCCGGTCAGTGACGTCACACGATATTTCAACCCGCTGTACCTTTGCCAATAATCGTTTGATTGAAAGAAGAAAAAATACGTGTCGATTATTTTTTGATATTCTACATGACGGACCTAATAGATTTTTTCATGCAAGTTTCCCATTAACCTGTGACCAGCACTAGCGGAAGATTCCCGAATTAAAAATGTCAATTAACGGTATGTGTACTTTTGCATCGGGTATTCGGTTTGTTTCCTTCTTACACAATAATAAACATCCATTTCTATTCTAAGATTTCATACAAATACATGAAACAGAATATAATAAATAATCCCTTTAAATTTTAAAGATACAAATCACATTCATATTTATATAGAACAACATTGGTAGAAACGTAAGTCAACCATTTACCATTAGAAAGCCAATTGGACAATCTTGGTCAATGATTTACAAACGCTTGGATACAAAATCGTCACGTAATGAATGCCACGCAAATTATCAAGGTCTTAAAGAAGAGGAGCACTCTGTTATTTACTAGCATTCTAGCTTTTAATACACAGATGTAAGTTGTGCAGTTGTGCTTGAAGATTATAAGCCTGTCACCTGAGACTCTGGTAGACGATGTCCAGGTGTCTGGCAGAGAAAAAAACGAAATCTCGGTAACGCGCTTCGTGGCGTTCGATGTAAAGATAGATGTAAGTTGTGCTTGAAGATGGTGAACTCTTGACAAAAGATACCCTGTGCTTGCAAAATTTTAACCTAAAAGTCTATAATTATAAAACTAAAGGACATAAGGCAATTTTTTTAAGCGTATTTACTGAAGCCACATAAATAATTTATTCTTTTTCCAATCACATAACCCCCCAAATGTTTGAAAAAGCGTTTAAAAGCAATATTGAAAATAAACAAAACCACGTCCTAGAATAGTCACGAGCACATGAAATTCAAGTAAAATAAAGCTGCAGATAAGAATAAGTATATAAAGATACAGTTTACAATTTAAGCAAAAATAAGAATAGTTTTTCTTCGTCGTAGCTAGATCAAACGAAATATTTAAAAGAATATTACAAATCAGTATGACCAGAGGGTAGGCAAAAAATTCGTTGTTTATAATACAGCTATTAGCCGTGTATGTAGCAAAGACAAATAAGTTGATATTCAATGAGCAGAAGCTGTTATGTGCATTAACGGTCAATTCAATACCGACGATAAAATATCACAAAAGACTTTCCTTATCTATATTTTTTCATCAGCTTCTTCTCTCAGACAGGCAGACGATTTTTAAGATCGTGTGTAACGCCCCGCACCAGCTCCGCAGTGTATTAAATAATTACCAAAAAACTAAAGTCTTTCGACTTGTTTTTTAGCCAAATTACACGCAAAAAAGCATACTCTCCCACTCTTTCCAAAGCTACGGGTCACAGCTGAGCAGCCAGCTACAAGCAATAACAGCAGCGCCATTAGGCAGTAGCGGCGGCAGCGGGAGTCACCACGCGGCAGCGGCAGCAGCGAGCGCGCTATAGATATACCAAGCGGCAGCGACGAGCGCGTATATCTATATATGAAGCGCAGCGAGCGGTGCAGCGTGCACAGCGTGAGAGTGGGATGATGACGCAGCAGCGGCGTGGCGCGCGCATCTCCATATGCTTGTATGAATGGTTTTTGTATATAAGTGTGAATTTGTATGTATACTGGGTGAGCCATGACTATAATATTGCCTTTCACAGGGTGAAAGAGCAAACAATTCTAAGCTAGGTTAGCTATTTTTTAATTTTTTTTATAATAAAATTTATTTGCTCTAGTCGTGGCCTTTTTGGGACAGGTATTTCGGTAAGGTTGAGAACCCCCGTCTCAGCCGCGCCAACTTCAAACGTGTTTATTCCAACAGGTGGTTTGGTTAGCGCGTTAGGTTAATGCTGTATTGCAATCGTTGAACTGTTATCACACGTTTCTTTTCGTAATAACTATCAACCTTTGCGTGGATAAAATTTAATCGTTAGTATGTGGCGATTAACTTTAAGTAATTTGCATAACCTAATTTACTCCCAACTCCATAAATTATGACGCGCAAAGGACCGCAGCGATCGAGCGAGCGGCAAGTTTGACCGTCAGCTAGGCCAACTTAAAAGCTTGCTCATTTTGTGCGAATAAAATTGCCACGGTTATGTATTTTACTTATTAATTTGTACAACTTATTTACGTGACAGATCGTGTAAGAAGTTTATTTGGACCGCTGATCAGCTTGTCAGCCTCTCCTACATCCTGCTGCGTTTTCTTCTCCTCCAGCGAGATCCTATCCTGCTTTGGCTATTCCTGCTCGGCGAACTTGCTCACAACTTTCCATTTGGCTTGATTCGACACCTTTTGTTGCTCCTCCAGAAGATAATATTTTGGAGCAGCACCGTTTGTCAACAGTCACGTGCATATCCGAGGTTCAAGACGTAGGAGTCCAATAAAAGTAAGTAATCAAGTTATTTATTTGAAAAGTTTTTAAAATTACATTAAAATTGAGGGTACCCATACTCTTCTTTTAGTATGTGTGCGTAAGATTCATGGAGACGTCGGTGAAGACCAACATCAATATCGATCGTGAGTAACCGTAGATCGAAGAGTCGAGAGAACCTCCAGCCGATGCTGCTGAATCGTCCTTATGACCGGCTGAAAACGCCTCACACGAACAGAAGCACAAAATTTAACACCAACACTTCTACGCTCGCACGCCATTTTCCTTTTCATTCATTTATTATCTCCGAGTGGATATTTTGAAATTGGCCACTTTCATCCTGCGGCTTTCCGGGATTTGCCGCCGAAGGTTATTTCTGATTTGATTGCCCGAGGCTTTTCACGCCAGCCGACCGACACCGGCCGGAGTCTCTTCTCCAAAGCACGAGCCTTTTACGCTACCAGCCAATTTCTATTCAATTTTTCTTACCTAGAGCTCATTCACGCGCCGAGTCGCACGCTCAAAAATTGGAGAAATCGGTGAAGCATCCGCCCTCCTAAATAGCATCGGTATCTCTGAGTTCTCTGAGCGTAGCATCCCTTCAGTCAAGCGCTTTCTTTAACTGCGCAAAAGTTGCCTAGAATAATACCTTCAAGTAAGAAGGGAGTGCCTGAAATGCTATCTTGAATAATTCTTCTAACTGTGCTGTAAGAAATGTCCTACAGCTTCGAGATAGCACTGATGCTCTTGGTCGGGTCCTCTTCGAGATAATTCAAGACTCTTTCCTCGTTCTTAACAGTGCGTGCGGTTCGCGGTCCGTCGACAAACCCTTATTCTGGACTTCGGTGAAGCATCTGAAGCACGTTTCCGTTATCACTTTTTTCACGATTTACAACGTTAGGGATAACGCTGGCACTTGGATGTCGTCGTTGAAAAAACTGCTCCGCATAAAGGCGAGATGCTGCTGCGGCACTGTGACCGCATTGGTTATACAAAGCCATCATATCCGTGTATTCTTCAACTGTGTACGGATGCCCGCGTTGATGCGATCGATTCTCCATGACTCTGTTGTTGCGTTGATGCATTGTTAATAATAAGTTTCTGTAGTCACGCTGAATGTTCATCCGCATCATAGCAGCTAATGTTCTTTGATAGCAAATAAGCATACTTTTTCAAAACTTGCGATGACAGTGACATAATTTCTGAGTCTCTTACAACTCCTTGATACTTGTCTAACTGCAGAATAATAAATTATAGATATATCGATTAATCTTGTTACTTTTATCCTCATCAGACATGTCGAAGGTTTTTGATTGTTTTCCAAAATCCGTTGGATGGACTACTAGAGCAAAGAAATCTAACGGTTTCTTCTGCTGCCCCAGATAACGAGAAATGATTATCTTGAATTCTATAAACGTATGCTCTTTAATTTCTTTTATCTTTTTAATGGTCATAACTTTTTTTATACTTGCGGTGATGTTCTTAGACAGCGAATAAGCTAATTTTGTCGAGACTTTATTGTTAACATTAATTTTATTCTAATCTCTTTTTCGTGCCTAAGGTATCGAAACTTTGTTTATTGTTAAATTACTTAATCGTTTCATATAAATAATATTTTATAGGTTGATACAGTTTTCTCTCTCTTGATTTCTATTCACAAAATAAGAACGTTTCTTGTAATTTGATAATTTCGCATATTGTATACTTCTTGCCCTGCAAGGCATCATATTTTTATGTAAAATGGTTCACGACCTATGAAATAAATGAAATAATTACAATTATAACATTAAACTGCATTTATCTAAGTTATCATTATGTACAGGTAAGTCAATTACCATTATAACTAATTACACCATGCAAATATTAAATTTGGTGAAAAAATGAAAAACAAATAAGTAAATCTTATACTTTGATGGCAAAAAAACACGTCTAGTTTAAAGTCCCGTTGATTAAATCGCAGGATGAGTAACCGTAAGGCAACAGCTTTAAAGGCCGTTGGTGAAAAACAATATCCAAAACATCTCAAAATTGTAATAAGCGGCGCTGCGTCTCGCCCACTTCATCGCAAGCACATTTCTAGCTAAATCGTCGGAAAATCGCAGGAGCTGACGCTTCGGAGCATTTATTCAAAGTTCGTTTTTGTATACGATATCCAAAAACCCTCTAATTTGTGAGAATCGGAGCAGCCCCTCGCCCACTTCATAGCAAGCACATTTCTGGCTGAATCGTCGGGAAATCAAAGTAGCCGTCACTACAAAGCATTGATTTCGTGTTCGTTTCGAAATACGATGTAAAAAAAGCCTCGACACTGTGATAAGTCGCGCGGCGTCTCGCCCACTTCATCACAAGCACATTTCTAGCTAAATCGTCGGGAAATCGCAGTAGCTGACGCTTCGGAGCATTTATTCAAAGTTCGTTTGTGTATACGATATCCAAAAAACCTCTAACTTATGAGAAGTGGTGCAACCTCTTGCCTTCATCCTCGCAAGCATGATTCTGGCTTAATCGTCGGGAAATGAAAGTAGCCGTCACTACGAGGCTTTAGTTTCATGTTCGTTTCGAAAAACGATGTAAAAAAAGCCTCGAAACTGTGATAAGTCGCGCGGCGTCTCGCCCACTTCATCGCAAGCACATTTCTGGCTGAATCGTCGGGAAATCGCAGTAGCTAACGCTACGGAGCAGTCATTCAAAGTTCGTTTGTATAAACGATATGCAAAAAACCTCTAATTTGTGAGAATCGGAGCAGCCCCTCGCCCACTTCATAACAAGCACATTTCTGGCTGAATCGTCGGGAAATCAAAGTAGCCGTCACTACAAAGCATTGATTTCGTGTTCGTTTCGTAAAGCGATGTAAAAAAAGCCTCGACACTGTGATGTTTTTTCGACTTCTACGACGAATTAGGGGATCACCCCTTTCGATTCGACTAGAAATTTTTGGGAATCTTCGTTATTTTAATAACGTTAGAAATTTCAGACACGTGATTTTCGAAGGGCTACTCGCCTTGTCACCCTCAAGAATTTCGACGAGTTAAACATGCATCTGAGCCTATGAACTGGGCCGCAGCGCGACGCAGGTAGTCTCTGTCGCGCAAGCTCCGAAAATTCATCGAAACCA
This sequence comes from Pteromalus puparum, assembly GCA_012977825.3. Lineage (NCBI taxonomy): Eukaryota > Metazoa > Arthropoda > Insecta > Hymenoptera > Pteromalidae > Pteromalus > Pteromalus puparum. Next base: position 16,493,150 of record CM053172.1, on the reverse strand, counting down.
GCTCGATTTTCGAAGGGCTACTCGCCTCCATATCCTATATTATTAAAGTGAAAACTTGATTGACAAGTACGCGCTTTTCGAATATTCTAGTCTTGCTGAATAACAATACAGAAAATCAATCGCATTTAGACTAGAAATTAAATAGTTATATTATAGCTTGCAAGTAGATACAATTTTTTTCAATCTACGGCTGAAATACGGCCTTCTCGAAGTCACTGCCGAGATATGGCCGTCTTGTACTCAGACGTTGATGTTTCGATTATTTAACTACACTGCAAGAAAATAAATACACTCACTCTCTCTCTCTCTCTCTCTCTCTCTATTTACAATATAAATTAGGTGTCTCTGTGAGTTATTGTGTGTATGTGTGTCCGATGGCGAGAACACAGTGCCGTCTCGAAGGTCTGCGGGAATTCACGAACAAACAACTGGAATGGTACCTCCCTGTAAACATTTAGAAAAGCTTGAATCAATATCGCAGGAAATGTTATATTTAGCTGTAGGAAGTTTGCAGAAATTTTACAAGGAGTATGCATGAATTCTGTACACTCGACTGTAGTTATCAATGCAGATTCAGCTACAGCTTTTCTTAAAAGGTATTATTTCTTTACAATAATATCATAATAAGTGCTCAAAATGACCGCCATCACATTGTACACACAATCTTAATCGCCGAATAAGATTGCGGCGTGTGTCAGCAATCATTTCAGGTGTGATTCTCGCGACAGCTTCTGCAATCATTCTTTGTAATTCTTCTATGTTGGCTTTGTTGTTCCTATTAACTCGATCTTTCAAAGATCCCCAGAGAAAAAAATCGAGGGGGTTTAGGTCGGGCGATCGTGGATGCCATCTAACTGGGCCACCTATCCCAATCCACGAATCCGGAAACATTTCGTCTAATGTTTCCTGAACAATTATCGCAGAATGAGCAGGAGCCCCATCATGCTGATAAACCATATTTAGTCTATCTGCTAATAGCACATTTTCCAGTAACGGTATTAAATCCTCTTGAAGAAATCTTCTATAAATTTCCCCTGTTAGCCGGTTAGGTAACGTTACTGGACCAACCTTTAAAAACATATTTATATTAGTATTTTCGATGAGATTATCATAACAATGACGATTTTATTAATTATGACCTTGCCTACATTTCTTTATACTAAACTGTAAAGTTATTCAACAGAATGTACAGAATTAATCAATCTAATCTGATCTCTCTCTTTCTTTTGCTATTTAATATGTTATAAACTTTAATATTATTGCAATTTTTTACTTACTAAGGTATCTCCAGTAATTCCAGCCCACAGATTTATAGAAAATCTATTCTGGTGGTTAGCGACGTGCCTAACATGCGGATTGACTTCTGCGTAAAAATGATTGTTATGAGAATTGAAGGTTCCATCTCGTCCGAAAGTAGATTCATCCGTGAATAAAATTGTTCGAATAAAATTGTTGTCATCTCTATGCTCTCGCAGCATCCACTGGCAAAATTCTAATCTGAAATAACGATGGTTCAAATTACACATGAATTTGACAAAGTGTACATTTGAGCTCACAGACACACATCCAAGAAAGCACACGATCGCGCCGCCCTCCCCACATTAGCACCCGCAAGCACACTTCCTCAAACGCACTTTTTCTTATTCGCACACCCACATACACACACACACATCAGAGCAAGCTCACGGACGCGCCGCCCGCCCCCGCATTCGCGCCCGCAATTAGACACCCGTAGCCACTAACCTCCTCACTCGTTTAAATGTGTCGCTAAAATATAAATTGATACCTCTGTTGAAATCTTCATTCGTTAGCTCTTGCACTTTAGTGTAGTGGAAATCGTGCAATCGGTTGTCTTTTACAATCCTTCGGACTGTATTATATGACATATCCAACATTGCCGCCACAGATCCACAGATCTACAACTCCTGGTTGGGTCTTCTTCGAGGCACTGCAGAACTTGTTCCTCGTTATCGACCGTGCGAGCATATCGTGGCCCACCAACAAAGCCTTGCCCTGGGCCTCGATGCAACATTGGAATCAAATTTCTGTGGTCATTCCTTCCTCGATTTATAGCTCCAAGGATGGCATTAGCACTTGGTAGCCGCTGACGAGGAAATCTTACGGCATATAGACGATGGGCGGCTGCGGCATTCATGCCGCATTCGCCATATATCATCACCATATCCATATACTCTTGCTCTGTATATGGCTCTCCACGGTTCCCGCGTTGACGCTCTTGATTGGCCATTCTGATTCAGTCTTAATACTTTTATAACTGACGTGTCAATTCTACAGACTCAAACCACGAACTAATGTGCAAGAAAACTAAACGTCATTTCGCAATTAAAAAGATAGTTAAAGAAAACTATTCACGTCGTTCGAAATAAAATTTTAAGAAAAATGAAGCTACTATAACGAATCGTCTTTTAAACCTATCTTTATATTAAAATCATAGAAACATACAAATATAAATAGAACCGGAAGATTACAGGCGCTGGGATTTCGGAGCAGCAGCGTAAAAGTTCTATCTAATTACTCACTAATTTATTTTCATTGCTAATTATGCGAAAGACGCAAGACAACTCTCTTTTCAAAATACAAGGCTATTTCTTAATAAGAATTCTGTTGCAGTATCATTTTTTCATTCCATTCGTTTACTTTGTCAGTAAAAAATATGGTTGTGTTTCTAAGCGGAACACGTCTCGAGCCTTATCCGAATTAGAATAGAAATAGTTAATTACGATACAAGTGGCGTAAGTGGCTCTTTCAGGCATGGCGAATGCGCTTACGCCGTGTTAGAAAATGTCACTGAGACACGCATATCGTATACTACTTTATAGCATCTGCCTGACTTAAATCCGCCTTACACGTGTATCTGTGTCGTAAGCAGTTCTTGTCTGGAACCGTGAGGTTAGAACCCGAGCGTAGCGAGAGTGATAAGCACGGTACCATAAAGGACTACTTACGACAAGAATAAGCGTTTCTTAAATGCAGATTTAAGTCACACAGTGCTATTAATGAATTAGTAATTAAAAAGAACCTCTTGAAAGTGACAACTCAAAAATTATAGTGTATTTTTCAGTTTTTATTTATAACAATAGGGCTGTGTAATAAACTATCAACAAAATTGCAAAAAATCATCAAATCTGGGCTAGAAATAAAATGGCAAAGTCTCAAATATTAGTTCACGACCAGATATCGACTCCTGAGAGGCAGATGGCCCTATCTCGTCCGCGGCTCGAAGAAGGCCCTATCTCGTCGGCGGCTCAAAAAAGGCCCTATCTCGTCCGCGGCTCGAAGAAGGCCCTATCTCAGAATATGCTTAAAGAACGTCACACTCAAGTTCTATAAATTTTTTAGTGGTTCAGTCAAGAAAATTTTTGATTCGGTTATTTTATAGAGGAAGTTCATCTGTACAAAATAACCAAATCAAAAATTTTCTTGAGTCAACCACTGAAAAAATTATAGAACTTGTGTGTGACGTGCTTTAAGCATATTCTGAGATAGGGCCTTCTTCAAGCCATTGCCGAGATAGGGCCTTCTTCCAGCCTCGGTCGAGATAGGGCCTTCTTCGAGCCGCGGACGAGATAGGGCCTTCTGCCTCTCAGGCGTCGATATGCGAATTAATTCAAGATGCCGCCGAGATACGGCCTTCTATACTCTGGCGTAGATATGAGCTATATGAATAATAAATAGAACATTTTTAAAATTGTCAGTCAGAAAATAATCAGAATAAACAATGTTTGAAATATATTAAAAACACGTAGAAAGTTTGCTTGATGGAATCTTGAAGCCAGTTTCTCCGAATTACTGAGATTCAAGCCAGAATGATGCTGCTGTGGACACGCTGTCTGCATTAGATTTTCTTCAAAGTATAATGTGCCAGCTGTAAAAAAGTATAAATTACATCTAATTGCATACATTAGTTAAATACAATAAGAATAAACATACGCTTTACGCATTATACGTTCGTGGGAGCACACTTCGAACAGTACCAATCTTTTTCAGCCCAACGCGATTCATTGTTATGCGCATCAATATCTACACACTCATAATGAGACCAGATTAAGCAATCATCGCACTGAATACAATTATCTGTGACCTTTTTACCACATTCCCCACAACAGAATGTATTTTTTTCTTTCTTTTCTTCTATAATTACTTGAAATTTATTGAAAGCTTCTTTTTTGAAAAAATTCTTTAAAATAGAGATATCTACGTCATCGTCCAAGAAGGCATCAGATAAGCTAATACTCTCAATATCTTTAAGTTCGATAGCGTGAGCCGAAAATAGCAAGTCATTGATCATCTTTTTTGAAAATTTCATCCAACTTAACATTGATTTAACTTGTTCTGACAGAGACAAATTTCTAAATTTATGATTAGAAGATGAATCGCTGTTTCCCAAATAAACTAAATTATCCTGAAAAATAGATAAAAATCAATGATAAACAATAATGTTAACAGGAATCCCCAGGAGTCTACAGTGAAAAAATGTAGCAGACAAAAAACAACTAATTTGCTCATAACAAGTAATAACCAAATTATGATAAACCGCGTTGCCCTCCGTTATAAAATTAGCCATCACTTTACAAAGTTTATTATTATCACTAAATGGCATTCGAATTATGTGATTTTGAGACATTATTCAAATGCCATTCAGCGAGATATTTTATTTAATCGACGGGTGACAGGAACAAGGCGCTATTCGTAGGAATCATCTTTTTAAATCGTGCAGAAAACAATCCTGGCCTAAGATAGAGGGTTCTTCAACAGCGAGCAGAAATAGAGTGTTTTCCAAGGCCGTGCCAAGATAGCGCCTTGTTCTTCTCAGCCGTCGATATAAGTTTTAAATTTTGTAAAGTAATAAATAATTTTATATGTATAACGGAGGGCAACTATGTCATGGTTTATCATAATTTTATTTTTATTATTTGTTATAAGCAAAATCATTGTTTGTATTGTGTCGCGAAATTTTGATAAAATTTTGTAATGGTAAATTACCTTAATTATTTTATATCCCTTACACTTAGCAGGAATAGGTAAATCACTTTTGTTCTTTCGGACTTCATAGTGCTTTATCAAATAACTTTTGACCAAAGACATTCCATTTCTTGAACCTGCTGAATGCCATGCTTCACGCGCCAAATTTGAAATCAAATCTTGTCCAAAATGTGAGGTTTCGATGTTCAAATTTATTACCACATCGTACAGTTTTAATTTATTTATGATGTCATCTTCTTGTTCTTTCATTAAAATGACAGCGTCCATTTGATCTCGACAAGAACTATACAAAATCAAGATGATAAAATTTCAAAATAAAATACATAATCGCGGACTCTCTATAGGCGCGTAATCGCGTACGCAAAAACGTATGCGTAGTAAGCGAAAAAAACATTTAAATAATGAGTTTAGAATTCCCAAATAGCAATAATAGGGTTAGTTGAGTTATAATTTACATAGTTATAGTGCTAAAGCAATAATAAGCAATAATATGTTTAAAAAAATATGTTCTGAACTGCGGACCGCTGGAGTGATACCTATAGTTTGGCCGCTCATGCTCATTTACTGTTGCAAAACGCATCGTGAG